>JAWHQI010000011.1:8977500-9360000 GCA_033032865.1 Dactylorhiza incarnata | reverse complement strand
ATGTGAAATGAAAAAGACAATAATATAAAAACTCCCTCTATTTGGATCTCTTAGAGAAGTAGACGAAGACGCAGAGTATGATCGTAGTCGATGCGGCCTATCGTCACGATGATGAAGTGTGTTGAAATCTTCTCCACGGATCTCCTTAAGCCTTCATGGATTTGTGGGAGTATCACTCTGAAGCTTCCTCTCTCTGCTGTGGCACGAAGCTCTGGAGGATGAAGAAGACAGAGCCAAAGCATCCAATTTATAGCCTTCACGCTCCCGCCGGCGCTAGCGCTACCGCCGGCGCTAGCGCTACCGCCGGCGCTAGCCAAGATTAGGAAATGTTTTGCGCGGCAGGATCTTCAATCTGCGGCAACATTTTGCTCTATGCCTCTTGTGCGCCATGCTACCGCCAGCACTAGTAGCTACCATCGTGTGCTAGATCCTTCTTAAATTGCTTCCGAAATGGTGCTAATCAATGCTATCGCCGGGCGCTATCGCTACTGCCGGCGATAGTGAGCTTTTTCGAATTTTGTCCTCAATTTTGGGGGCAGTCATCATGTGTACTCCTTGAGTCATGTGGACCTAGTAAACCTGCACACTTGAACACACAAGATCAAATACACATAGGATTTGTTATTCTCAAACCTAGGAGATGCGGAAGACCATTTTCCAACAAACTCCCCCTTTTGATAATAATAAATCCATTAATGATAAAACAAAGCATTAATAAATAAGCATGATGCGACTATACTTGTGTGTGTGTGAGAGTGATCACTTTAGGATAATTATTGATTTTAGCATTTAGAATTGCTCCCCCTAAATACATGCTCCCCCTATGTGAATGCTCCTCTAATATGTATGCTATCAACTTAATCAATCATGTTGGGTTTTTATTTTGATAGCGGATTTATCATGTTAGTTCTCCCCCTTTTGCATTTTATCATGTTAGTTCTCCCCCTTTGTTATTAGCAAAAGTGGGTAGGGATGCACCACAGAAAAGTTGGATAATAAAGGCATGATCGAGCTTCTGAGTGAGAAGGAAATGATAAGGAGTTTTAGAGCCACTTGTTAGAATAATTTTTGTATAAATATATTAGAGTTTTTAGTTTGAGCAAAAGTAATGATTTCCCCTTTATATAAGAGTTTTAAGCATAAGAAATAGTGATTTCCAAGTAACCAGTCTACCCAGACAATACGTCTACACCCTAGCCCCGTACTAAGTGACGGATGGGCATGAGGAGCTGCAAACAAGCCGTAGGTTGGGGTGTTAGTCCCTTATGCAAACACTGAACAAGACTCAACCTAGCACTCTTTCCCCCTAGTGCCTCGCAAGGCCCCACTGGAACCCTCTCCTGTTAAGGACAAGACATGACTAGAGATAAGGTTATCTAATGTCTACAACCCTACGCCCCCGCTATGGTGAGAAATGAAGTCATGGATAACAATTATTGGAAACATTAAGCATTTAAATCTAATGGGAAATTTCATAGCATATGGATTTTATTTGAAAATAAAACACACTTAGCTATATTGAAATTCATGAATGAATCAGAGTTTGAGTATTGCGGAAGATTTCGAGAAAGGAAACATCATAATACTGAATAAGAGTTTAAGTTCAAAAAAGGAGATGTTTTTGAGTTAAAAAAAAACTAACTTTATAAGGATAAGAGTTAAAGCATTTAGAAATAACATCCTTTTAGCAATTAGACACACAGAAGTAAATTTTTATTTGAGATTTAATAATAAGAGGATGTTTTTATAAGCAATATTTCATTCGTTGGAGGAGTGTTTAGCATAGAAATAAATCAGAGTCTTAAGCATAAAAATGATATGCGTGTTAGAACAACCAATATAAATTTTACCAAGCAAGTCTACCATTTGTTTTTAGAAAAAAAATTGAGATTTAAGACTTGATATAAGCATGAAAGCGCAAGGTAAAAGTGATATGGTGATGATGCGGAAGACTTATAAAAATACAAGAAACATCTTTTTAGGATGATTCATAAGAAAATATATGAGTTAAATTCCAAAGATGAAGATGTTTTTGTAAATCATTTTGCATTTAGAAATATTTTAGTTTGACAATATAGTAACCAAGCATGAAATAATGTTATCACAAAGAGATTACTACAATGTTATTTCAATTCACAATTTCAAAACAAACCAAACATTGTAGAAAGCATGCTAGGTTATCTAGTGCATTTCATAAATAAAGAGTAGCATAGAATTAGCGTTAGGATCCAATACTCATGAGAAGAAGTGTTATGGAAGATAATGATGTGCACATAAGTGTATTTTTGAGGAGAGTAAACAAAATTTTTAATCAAAAATACAAGTAATATGTAAAGTAAGAAGCACAATAAAACACAAATAAGATTACTTCCACACACTTTAATGCACAAAAAATGTACAAATACCAAGGTGCTTTGCACACACAATACTCATCAAGACTTATCAGGGTGCAAAGTAGTGCTTGGGGGATCACATATTTTATTTTGAATTTTGAGACTAGTGATCCGGTGTACTTAAGAGAAAGTGGTTTTTCTTATTTTTGAAAGAAAAATTTGATTTGCACAAGACACTTTACTATTCTTTCCAAGGTGCTCAACCTCACAATGCTTATTAAGACTTATCAGGAGGTTCAAGTAGTGCTTGGTGGAGTTATCTTTGTCATTTATTTTATAATTTTGTTTTGTACAAAGTTCTCCGAATACACTTGTTTTGCAAATCAATAGAATTTATGAAAAACATAACCACTTTTCTTAATTTTTAAGAGTGCAAAATAAGGAGTGTAGGTAAGATACTTTTGCAATTTTAATCCATTGTACTAATACAAAACATACACAAGTAATCTTAGATTAAACACATATGTAGACAATGCCAAAAAGGGTGAGTGAATAAATATCATTATCAAACATAAAACATTTACTCATACTTAGAGGCATGCTAAGCTTAGTTCTACACAACCTTTAAAATATAATTGATGCACATATTAATAGATATATCAAAGCATGATGAAAACAATGTTCAACGTAGTTTGAAAAGATAAGTTGCAACATTGTAGAATTTTTAAATAATAGACTAAATCATGCTTGATTTTCAATGAAGTTCATACAATATTTTTGATATTTTTAAAGAGTAATTTTTATTTAAAGTTTGAACTCATAAAATTGATCTTGGACTTCCCGAGGACTACCTTGTGAGAGGTTCCCCCGGTACTAGGTGATATGATGGGATGATAGCCCAAATCACCCTTTCGCAAGATACATTGAAAAGTTAAGTTCAGAAGAATAATTTTGATACTTGTTTTTGTTTTGTTTTATATTTTTGTAGTTGATTTTTACAAATAAAAGCATAGTTTTGTAATTTTTGCTTTAGTAATTTTTATATTTGATTTTTGCATAAAGATGAACTTTAAACAAAGGAAACAACACAAGCGAAAAAACAAAACATAATTTTTTTTTTGTAATTTTGGTTTTTGTAGTTTTGTATTTGATTTTTCAAAAAATAAAGAAACACAGAAGTGCAAAACTAAGTAGAAAATATAGATTTATATATTTTAAGGGATTTTTAGAAATTTAAAAAATACAGAAAAATGAACATGGACGCTAGCGCCTGCGGTAGCGCTAGCGCGGGAGACAGTGAACGATTTTTTAGGATTTTAGAAATTTTGATTGGTGGTCTTGATTAGGTGTCCCAATAGTAGTTCCATGCTGAAGTTGCAGATTTTTAGGAGATGTTTTGGATGGTCCAAATTGCATGAAATGTTATTGATTTCTTATATGACTTGACAAAATAATCATTGCACGAGATATATTTACTTATGTTTTCATTTTGACTTTTCTAAAGACTTGTGCTTATAACTTAAAAAAAAGGAAATGAAAACCCAAGATATCATGTTTGAACAAATCAAATTTGCATGGTTTCGGTGAACAAGGAGTAATGTTCATGCAAATAGTAACATGGATATGCTCTGACATATAAAACCTAACATAGATATAAATATTCTTTAGGTGACAATGTTAGTATGATAAATTTGAGATTAATGTTATGCCAAAGTTTGATTGTGTTTCAACTTAGAGACCTAGAATGGAGTGACAATTCTATTTGATTTGATATCAAAATGATTCAAAGGTCTAAACTAGAAATAAATTACAATACACATAATAATACACCATAACACCAACCATGGTAAACAATTATAATGTCAATTGTTATCATATAATTTGTGATAGTTGTTTATAGATGATTCTTGAGATGAATTATGATTTTAGAGATGTTTAGCAAAAGATATCACTAGATCATGGTGGTGTTTGTGAATTCAATATTCATTATGAAGATAACTTCTTTCAATACATTTTAGTGATTTTCGTTTAATTAAGAATTTTGAATATATATATGTGATTTTTTGATAGGTGAACAATAGTGATGGTTTAGATCATGTTTGACATCAAGGAGAGAACACAATATAATTTTTTGTTGTGAACAATGGCACCCATATTAAAAGTTGAGCTTTTATTTAAATCTTGAATTTCCTTTTAGATCAAGTTATTTCACTAAACCACTTGTTGGTGAAGGCTAAAAATCTTAATAGCAAATTTAGAGTTTGATTCATATGGATAATATAAGATATTTAGAAGCATTGAATATAATAGTAAAAGATAGGTCATCAAAATAAAAATATGATTTTGAATTTTGATAAAAAATTATTTATAAACTCATTAAGCTTTATGAGATAAAATCATATTTCCAATACTATATAAGATGACCATGGCATGATAGTTTAAAAAGAACACAAAAAGAAAAAGATAAAAAAGACATTAAAGCACATCATGAAGTAGAAATTTGTGTATTTCATTTTAATTGATTTCTACTTCATGCAAATGATGGGATACTAATGAATAAGAGATTTAGGTATCCAAAGAGGACCGGGAGTGACGGTTCCTTTGGGTATCCAAATACATCGTGTTTTCTTTTGGGGAGATATGTTTGAATGGGCCCTTTTGTTTGACATTAATGTGTCATTCTTAAGTATGGGTTTCCATTCGTACCATGAAAAAAATGTAATTTTTGTTTTTCAAATTTCCATAATCATTACTCTTGAATTTATAATATAATGGAAATTTGTTTTCATTTGAATTTAAGTTGGGAAAAGAATGTGATGAATGGATCCTTGCATTTAAGTTTTCATTTTTGCTTTTTGGTCTCCATTCAAGACTTGGTTTATGATTTCCAAAAGCTTTTTGTTTCTTATTCCCAATATTAGGTTTAAGTAAGTATTCATATTTGTATTCATCTTGCTTTTGGATATTGTTTGATTTTGTGAATTTGTATTTACAATTTTCATAAGTAAGTTGATTTTTGATTTTAATTCATCATTTTTAATTTTTAAATTATGTCTAGCTTTATTATAAGCGATTGTGCTATTTTTAAGAATGGAAACAATTGAATCAATATGATCTTGATAGTTGTTTCTATATTCATCAAATGTTTCATCCATCTCTTTAATTTCAATTTTATATTCTTTACACTTAGCACAATTATTTATCAAAGATGAATTTTCTAAATGTAATTTTTCATTTTGTTCTTTTATAAAAATAATTTCCTTTTCAAGTTGCTTAAATTTTTCTTTAATATTATTGCAATCAAGACAAGGTTTTGTATTTTCAATTGAAGTGACATGAGTAAAGCTAGATAAATCAGATTTTGATACTACTTTAACTTTTGCTTTTAAATTTTTATTTTCTAAGCGCAATTTGCAATTTGCATTTTTTAGTTTCTTAAGTTTGCGCTTTGTAATTTGTAGCAATTGTAAAGTAGAAATGGAAGTTCAAGCGATGAAGTTTGATTTCCTTACATTGCTTTTGGATGAGGGGGGATTTGAACATAATGTTCCTTTGTCTTCTTCTTGGCACTCCTCTTCCAAAAGTAAGATTGCTTCATCTCTTTCCTTTGATGTGTGCTCCATTGATTCGTCATGAGGAGGGCATTCTTGATGATTTGTGCATGCTTGCATATTCTCCGGTTCTTGCAATTGTTCCAAACCTGTAGATGGAGAATCATACATTTTTTCAAGAAATTGCCATACTTTATATGCACTTGAAAAGCAATATATCAATTTGAAAATTTCATTAGATAGACCGCAAAACAAATAGTGTTTAGCTTTTGCATTTAATTGAAGTTCTTTTTTATTTGATTCATTTGCGGGTCTTGCTATTGCTAAATTCCAAACTTCAATGTCTAAAGTTTTAATAAATTTTTCAATTAGGATTTTCCATCCTTTATAATTTGTCCCTTCAAATAAAGGTGGTGCAAGTGATTTTTCCTCTTCACAAAAATCTCCCTCACTAGTAGAAGCGAGATCATGAGACGCCATTATTCCCGGTTGTTAAGCCGATTGGAATAAAACCTCCCTCTGATACCACTTGTTGGATCGGTCGGCGCCCTTAGAGGGGGGGGGGGGGGTGAATAAGGGTTTTCAAAAAGTTTATATTTTATTTAGAAAACTTTGGAATATTGCAATATTAAAACAAGAAGTCAAGTAAAACAAAAAGAGAGACAAGCTTTATTGATATTAAATAAGTTTTACAAAACTTGATCTCAATGGCGCTAGAGATCGGAGGCGAATAATAAAAACTCTTTTTCGTTTTCCATACCGACTCGTATCCCCACGAACCGGTTGGCTTTAGCCGATCTCTCCCCAGATACGGCCTCAAGCCGCTCTAGCCAACCTATCCCCAGAAAGGCCTCGAGCACCCCCTAGACCTAGCCTAGATCTAGTCGCCAACACGAGGCGAATTTCAGCCATAAGTCCTACCCCAGACCTAGTCGCCAACACGAGGTGATTTCACTTAAATGATTACAAGAAAAGATGTGAAATGAAAAAGACAATAATATAAAAACTCCCTCTATTTGGATCTCTTGGAGAAGTAGACGAAGACGCAGAGTATGATCGTAGTCGATGCGGTCTTTCGTCACGATGAAGAAGCATGTTGAAATCTTCTCCACGGATCTCCTTAAGCCTTCATGGATTTGTGGGAGTATCACTCTGAATCTTCCTCTCTCTGCTGTGGCACGAAGCTCTGGAGTTTGGGATTGTAGGAGGATGAAGAAGACAGAGCCAAAGCATCCAATTTATATCCTTCACGCTACCGCCGGCGCTAGCGCTACCGCCGGCGCTAGCCCGGATTAGGAAACGTTTTGCGCGGCAGGATCTTCAATCTGTGGCAACATTTTGCTCTATGCCTCTTCTGCGCCATGCCACCGCCAGCGCTATTAGCTACCGCCGGGCGCTAGCTCCTTCTTAAATTGCTTCCGAAATGGCACTAATCAACGCTATCGCCGGGCGCTATCGCTACCGCCGGCGATAGTGAGCTTTTTCGAATTTTGGCCTCAATTTTGGGGGCAGTCTTGTGTACTCCTTGAGTCATGTGGACCTAGTAAACCTGCACACTTGAACACACAAGATCAAATACACATAGGATTTGTTATTCTCAAACCTAGGAGATGCGGAAGACCATGTTCCAACAATAAATAGAAAAAGCACAGAGAGATCTAAAACTAGAGAGTAATGCAACCACAAGGCATAAGGATTTTTTTAGAGGTTCCCCAATACTTTTGGGTAGTCCTTTCTTCTATCCCACGGTAGGATTCCACTAATCAGTGCTTTCTATTTTATTAAGGACACTCTTAGAACCAAAACAACAAAATCTTTTGATAAGGAGATTCACAAAATCACCGAGTCTTTTGACAAAAAGACTCGTAGTACCAAAACTTAATCCTGTAAAGAGGGATTCTAAAAACTCTTTTTTGATTTGTTGTAGAAGCAAATTTTTCGCAATATAAATCCTTTCTTTAACAAGCTTTTAATGGATCTTGATAAATGTATGCACTATGTGGATTTTTGATGATCAATTGCAACTCCTCTTGACTAAGAGTAAGGATTCAATAGAAAAGAGATGAATCCTGAATGAAGAGAAGAAGTGCCCTGAGAGAAAGGAAGCAGAAGACCAGAGAAAGGGCGAGAGCACAAGAGAGAGGGATGATTTCATGCCGCTGGTGCTTCTTGGGGGTAGAGCATTCCGTATTTATTTAAAAGATTTACATACATAGGAAAATAGATGCAAAAAGAATCCTTCCTGATATGAGTCAACCACCTTAATTAATTTCATACAAAAGAATCATTAACATATAAAATCAGATCTTAATCATGGCCTTAATCTGCTCACGAGCCATCTTTGGAGGAGAGGAGTGAAATCGATGTAAGGTTATTTAAATATCAAATACTACTCAACATACGCTAAAATGTGGAGAAGAGAGAATTTAGTGTAAGTCGAATAGTCGAGCTCGGAGTAAAGCTGTTGATGAGTCCCAATTATATACACATTTCTGGACTCATCTGGGCCGATTATCTAGTCTTTGCACTACACTTTAGGCATGTTTTCATTCATATTTGATATTCCATACTATGTGCACTTTTAGGCCCGTTTCGGTGTATTTTCTTGTTTATCTTACTCATGCTTTATGGTGCAATTTAATTTCTATAGTTGAGAATGTGTGGAATGCCCATTTGCGTGGCCCGACGATCTTTCATGTTGATACGGGGGTTGTGCGAGTGTTCTGGGGCGCAAAAACTGCACAGGAACACTGCGCACGATCACTGACTTTCTTCGCGCACGATCACTGATCGTGCGCCGCCGATCGTGCACGTTTATTTGCAGCCCAAAGTTGCCTTCGGATTTTGGTCGTGCGATTGATACGCACGGTCGTGCACTTGATCGTGCGATTTATTATTTTATGTAGTTTTGCCTTGCAGGTTTCCAGCTACAGCGCGCACGACCACTAACAGCCCAGTGCGCACGACCACTGGTCGTGCGCCACTGATCGTGCGCACTGTTTATTCCAGCGCCTATTTTTGCCCTGCTCGCGAATTAGGGGGGAAGATCCATTTTTAGCGCTGTTTTCTCGCTCCAGAGCGCCCTCTTCGCCACTCCATCGCCGCCCACCTTCGGGAGGAGCTCCGGGCATATTCTTCACGCCAATCTCGAGCCGGAGCATCCTATCGGCCTCCTCCATCATTCAGAAGCTTCCAAGCTCCATTTCAACGGATTTTGCACTATATCCTTGGAGTTCTCCGGCAAGATCGTGGCTGAAGGCTATTGACGAAGAAGACGGGTCCATTGGGAGGTAGTGACAGCCCTCTTCTACCCCGGACCACAGTTGAAGACCGAGCCCGGACGAGGATTGACAACCCTAGATTCCGGCCGTGAATCTCCGACGAGTCTTCGTGCTTCGGTTGTAATCTTACCTCCTCCTTGTTATTTTTGCTGATTCTATTTGATGTGTGTGTTTGTATGTTTCTATATGGATGATGTCCATAAACCCTAAATATTATCAGTGTAATTTTCCATATGTTTGTGGTTTATGTGATTTGAGGAGCTCCCCATTCCATCCTCCATCCCACCGTCACGTTCATTTGCCGCACTAGCAATTGCTAGTGGCGTGCTTGTCGAAGAGGTGCTTACGACCCTCATTCCGTAAGACTACTCTTCCATCCGCCTAGCGAAGCGTGGCATAGCGGCCAGTGTAATCCATTCCGACTCTGCCGGTGCGAACCATTCCATCCATAAGCCTTCTCATCCATCCGCCTAGTGAAGTGTGGCATAGCGGCCCGTGTAATCCATTCGCCTAACGAAGCAGCGCACTCAAGGCCTGCATAGTTCGATTCCGCTTGCCTACTCGTCCATTCGCCCTTGCGACACAGTGCGCTCAAGGACTGCCTAGTCTCCATCCCGCCAAATAAAGCATTGCATAGCGGCATTGCATAGGAGTAGTTGTAGTATTTTCTTTTTATTTTTCACAATCCAAATCCCCCGTTTCCGCATCCATCCGACATAAAGGACTTCAATCTCAAGTCCTTCCTCAATAGATAACTCCACCTTACTGTGTTCCTTCGAGATCGATACTTGGGGATTCATTCCCATT
Source organism: Dactylorhiza incarnata (assembly GCA_033032865.1). Classification (NCBI taxonomy): domain Eukaryota; kingdom Viridiplantae; phylum Streptophyta; class Magnoliopsida; order Asparagales; family Orchidaceae; genus Dactylorhiza; species Dactylorhiza incarnata. The sequence goes on along the minus strand of JAWHQI010000011.1, from coordinate 9,350,028 downwards.
TTTTATTACTTGAACGATCAGTACACTGCCGTTTCGTGCCGCAGTCTTACTACCGCCTATAGCGGTGTGCTAAGATTTGCGCATCATGTTTTTGGCGCCGTTGCCGGGGAACACAGACGTGTGAGTTTTCTTGAGAGGGAGAGCCGAGAGATAGTAGTTCTTCCAGTGTGTATAGCCGCTTTGTTATTTTTGTTTGCTTTTTAATTATATATTGTTTGTTATTATTTCTTTCTCTCCTATTTTAGAGTTTTAAGCAAGTTTAATCCAAGGAGTTTTATTAGTTTGTGTAGACTTCCTTGCAAAGAATTTCAGTTTCATTATATCTGCTTTTATTGTTTAAAATGTCTTCATGGGATATTTCTCCTAGCACTTACGACAAGATGGTCTATTATATAGACCAAATGAAGGAGTTAAATGCTAGGCAGTGTAGGAACCTTGTTTGCTTGTTGTGTCGAGGAGAGGGTCATGAATTGAAGGACTATCCTAGTCTTTTCAATCCTGACCGCTGCTCCTCCCCTCATGACAACATTGTCCCTATCACTCATTCCTTACCCATGGAGGCAATCGTGCCCTCTATCCCTGAGTCTATCTCGTGCATGGACTCCTCACCCCCTGTGTATGGCATCTGATGCCGAACCACTTCCCCCACATGCAGATGACTTGGAGATGTTACAACACAAGGACTTTCGGCTCCCCGGAAGTCAACATTATAACATCCGCCCGCGTCGCGCAAAGGATGCTTAAAGCCTTCGTATTATCTTGCTTTAGTTTTATATTTATTTCCGCCATTTAAAACTTGTAATATTTTAATTCCGGCATATTTTTTATTTTGGGTGTGCTAATAGACATTTTATGATGGGGTGCATTTAACCATCCGGGTTGATGAGATTTCATCTCAATCTTGGATGGTTGGATGGTGTTTGTAACCTCCTATTTAAGGGAGCTTTTTATGAGAAATGAGGACATTGACTTGAACCCTAAATTAATTCCCCCTAAGGAGAATTTCGGCCAAGGCCTGACCAAAGCCGCCGCCCCCCCTTGCCTCCCCCCCTTGCCTCCCCCTCTCTTCTCCATTTTCGGCCCCCCTCTTTGGGTGTCTCCGGCGTGGTCTCTTGGTGCGACTCCAAGGAAGAAGGAAGGCAGCCCCTCGGTGTGACTCTGAAGGATCCATACGGTGCGACGCCGGTGGAAAGCGTGGAGAGAGTGATTCTCCCACATCTATCAAGTGTGTTTACATTTTCTGGGTTGGGTAATCTCTAAACCTTCAAGAGTTTCTTTCTTTAGTTTGTGGAGGAAGAACCATCGTGTTCTACGCAATTTTGAATATCGATCGTTGACATTTTCTGAACTTGAGATCACTTTCCCGCGTTCTTCGTGTCCGGACCGAGTGGGTCTCGTTTGCTTGAACGGATCTTGGCCTATAGCCTTGGTCTTGTTCTCTAAAAGAGTAGCAATCTTTGTGTTGATTTGGGAACTATGTCAAATCTCTTTTGACCACTGTTTTAGAGTCGATCGTTCTCTCTTTTTGCTTGATATTGTGATGCGAATGGCAACGTATGTGAGCGATAGAATGCTTGTGTGGGTGCGCTAGTTCATCGTGTGTTCGTGGCGAGTTAGAATATAGTCCGTGTAGATCCCTATTAGGAAATACCGCTGCATCAATTTGGTATCAGAGCGAGGTTGTGTTGAGTTCTATCTCAGCACCATCCTTTCTCAAGATTTGCCGGTGCGTTCGTTGCATGGTCAAAATCTGAAATTTTTTCGGATTGGTCTGCATTTAGTAAAAATTAAAAATTTCAAAACTTGTAAAAAAAAATCTGATTTTTTTTCTGTAGCTTCCTGAATTTATTTCCAGCAACTTTAAAACTAAAATTTTTTCGTTTCGCTCTCGTTAGGTCCGTCAAAAAAAAATTCATTTTCCTTCTAGTTGTTCAAATTTGCATGCGCACGAGACTAGGCACAGAATACACCGTAGGGTTACCTTCCACCTCTAGGATGGCAGCAAACGATCAAGTAGATCCTAACACGGAGGTTATAGAAGAGCTACGTGGTGAGATGACGGAGATTAGGACCATGTTAGCCCAGATTCTTCTGAATCAAAGGGGAACACCACCCCCACCGGCTAATGATGAGCTGCCCAATCCGCAACAACGGGTTCATGATTCGGATTCGGATGAAGACTATCCTCGAGCCCCTCCTCGTGGACGTCGTCTGGATCGTGGCACTGATATCACTAGAGCCATTAAGATCGACGCCCCCACTTACGATGGTTTGGGAGACCCCCAGATTTTCCTTACTTGGGTAGTGGATATTGAATGTTATTTCGAATGGCACCATCTTACGGATCCCCAAAAGGTCGAGGTTGCTAGGATGAAGCTAACGGGTCGAGCGAAAATGTATTGGCTGAATGAAGAGCGTAGGCTAGGAGCCGGGCAGGGAGTCCCACTCATTGGATGGCCAGTGATGACGAACTTACTCACTGACCAATACGTCCCCGCCTACCACCGAACCCAAATGTTCGATGAGCTAGCCACCCTTCGGCAAGGCTCAAACTCCGTGGCTGAGTATATGGGCGAGCTGAAAGACCGTATGGTGCATTGTGATCTTCGAGAGATCCCTGAGGTTACGCTATCTCGGTTTCGTAAGGGGCTCCACCCTGACATTCAGAGGAAGCTCTTGAGATATGGTCAAACAGATCTGAATACGACATTCAATACCGCTCTTGACATAGAAAAGCATCTGGCTTCTAAGGCCCACTCTCGTTACTCCCGTACGAAGAGTTTGACCACATTTGGAGCATCTTAACCTACCGCCCACGATAAAGGAAAACCTAAGACCGCCGAGTCTAGATCGGTAGTGATCACTGCGAGGAACTGTAGGAATCCCACGAGTGAGCGTATCCCCATAGGAAAGGTTAGCAAAGCTAACACCACATGTTATGCTTGCGGGGTTCAGGGCCACTACGCCTTTGAGTGTCCTACAAAAACTCGAGCCATAGCCCTTTTGGATGCGGAGACCGACCCCGCCGACCTAGTTTATGAGGCTATTGAGGAGGATGACCCTGAGGGAGTCCCAAGTGATTTGGAGGACGAACGCTACCTAGGAGTGATGCGATGTATCTTGACCACCCCTCATCCCTTAGATGATTGGAAGAGGACGAGCATATTTTCCCTGATCTTTAGGAGTGGTGAGAAGTTATGTAAGTTGATTATCGATAGTGGAAGTTGTGTAAACGTCGTTTCTGAGAACGCCGTCACACGTATGGCCTTGACCACGGAGCCACACCCGACCCCGTATCAAGTAGCTTGGATTAACAAGATCACTGTCCCAGTTACCAAGCGATGCCTAGTTACCCTCTCGATCAGATCGTACACGGATGAGATGTGGTGTGACGTATTACCGATGGACGCATGCCACGTGTTATTAGGCCGCCCTTGGATCTATGACCGTGATGTGACACATTATGGCCGGGCCAACTCCTATGAGTTTAAATTTAAGGGTAAGACCATTACTTTGAGCCCGACCGTTCCGAAGGAACCAGTTGCGTTACCTAAGGACACCACTGTCCCGGTCGAGAGGAAGACGTTGAGTCTAGTAGGCAGGAAGGAGTTTGTGAGAGACCCATTTTTTGAGGGAGTGATGTATGCGTTAGTTCTTATGAGTACGAAGACTGATTCAGGCACGTTAGATGGGTTGCCTAGAGAGTTGTGGGCCTTGCTAGGTGAGTATAGGGATGTCTACCCCGACGAGCTTCCGTCGACGTTACCCCCACTTAGGGATACACAACATGCTATAGATCTTATCCCTTGGTCATCCCTACCCAATCAGCCCCACTATAGACTCCCTCCCGCTGCCCACAAGGAGTTACAAGTCCAGATAGAGGACTTGCTGAAGAAGGGATTCATTCGGGCTAGTTTGAGCCCATGTGCTGTTCCAGCCCTTCTTGCCCCCAAGAAGGATGGTTCGTGGAGGATGTGTGTTGATAGCCATGCTATCAACAAAATCACCATCAAATATAGATTTCCAATCCCACGGTTAGATGATCTCCTCGATGTCCTAGCGGGTGCCACCATCTTTTCAAAGCTAGATTTGCGGAGTGGTTACCATCAGATCAGGATCCGTGAGGGAGACGAGTGGAAGACAGCGTTTAAGTCCAAGGATGGACTGTATGCGTGGCCTGTGATGCCTTTTGGGTTATCCAACGCCCCAAGCATGTTCTCCAGGATGATGACTCATGTCTTCCAGTCTTATATGGGGAAGTTCGTGGTTGTCTACTTTGACGACATCCTTATCTATAGTACCACCCCCGCCGATCACATCTCACATCTGCGTATAGTTCTTTGCACCCTTCAGAATGAAACTATTTATCTGAACCTTAAGAAGTGCACTTTTCAAGTCTCTGAGGTAGAATTCTTAGGCTATATTGTTGGGTCCGAAGGTACACGAGTAGACCCCGGGAAGGTCCAGGTGATTAAGGATTGGCCAGAGCCGACTAGTATTCGAGAGGTGCGCAGTTTCCATGGGTTAGCTACATTTTATCATCGTTTTATACGAGACTTTAGTAGCATCATGGCACCTATTACTGATTGTATGAAAAAGGGAGAGTTTGCGTGGTCGAAGTCAGCTACTTTGGCCTTCCTTCGGATCAAGCAACTCATGACCGAAGCACCGGTGTTACGTCTCCCTGACATCACCAAGGTCTTTGAGGTTACTTGTGGTGCGTCTGGGGTAGGGATAGGAGGAGTCCTAAGTCAAGAGGGCCACCCTATTAGTTATTTTAGTGAGAAGTTGGCGGGCGCAAAGCTCAATTATTCTAACTACGACCGAGAGTTCTATGCAATTGTGAGGTGTTTGCATCATTGGAGGCACTATCTTCTGTCCAAGGAATTTGTGCTCCTTTCTGACCATGATGCTTTGAGATTCATAAACGGTAGTCATAAGATCAGCCCACGGCACGCGAAGTGGGTTGCTTTCGTTCAAGAATACACGTTTAACATTAAGCACCTTAAGGGTTCGGAGAATCGAGTCGCCGATGCGCTTAGCCGCCTCACCCTTTTACTTTCTACCATGAAGGTGCATGTTATTGGGTTCGAGCGCATTAATGATGAGTATGCCACGTGCCTGGATTTCCAGGAGTTGTACCTAACCGCATAGGACAACTCCCCCACCACTATCTCAGCCTTCACTATTAGAGACGGTTATCTCTTTCGGCACGGGAAGCTATGCATCCCACAATCTTCCCTACGACTACACATTATTTGGGAGTTGCATAGCGGCGGTTTGAGTGGTCACTTCGGGCGTGACAAGACTATTGTGCTCGTAGAGGAGAAGTTTTATTGGCCAAAACTTAAGGCCATGGTCGGACGAGTAGTGAGCAGTTGCCGAACGTGTCAAGTCTCCAAAGGTTCTAAGACCAATGTTGGCTTGTATACACCGTTACCTATTCCATCCAAACCTTGGGAAGACGTGAGCATGGATTTCATTCTAGGCCTTCCCCCCACGTTTCACCGACACGACTCTATATTCGTTGTTGCAGATAGGTTCTCCAAGATGGCATATTTTATCCCTTGTAGCAAGACCAACGATGCATCTCATATTGCCAAGCTGTATTTTCAAAATGTCGTTAGCCATCGTGGGGTGCCTAACACTATTGTGTCGGATAGGGACGTGAAATTTACAAGTTATTTTTGGAAGACATTGTGGATTCTAATGGGCACTAAATTACTATTCTCCGCCGCCTACCACCCACAAACGGATGGGCAAACAGAGGTGGTCAATAGAAGCTTGGGGAATCTTCTTAGGTGCCTTGTGGGTGACCATAAAAGCACATGAGACTTACTTCTTCCCCACGCTCAGTTGGCTTATAATAATTCCAAGAATCGATCCACGGGAATGTATCAAACGAGGTTGTTCACGGGTATAATGCTCCGGTGCCCCTTGACTTGGTCACACTACCACCTTCATATAAGACCAGTCAGTTCGCACGATCTTTTGCCTAACACATTCATGATCTACATGCACATATTCGGGCGACCTTGACCTCTCAATATGACGCCTATCAAATACATGCAAACCAAAATAGGAGAGCATCAAACTTTAATGTCGGCGACCAAGTTTTAGTCCGCCTAGTTCCCGAACGAATGCCATCTGGCACCGTTAAGAAATTAGCACCGAGGCGAGCCGGCCCATTCCGGATTTTGAAGAAAATAGGAGAGAATGCTTTTGTTTTGGGTTTGCCTTCTGATTGGGGTGTCTCACCCATTTTCAACGTTTCGAATTTGACGATGTTTGTTCCGCCTCCACAAGAGTTGTCTTCTATGTCGTCTTCTCCTTCCACAAATAATTCTAGTGGGTTGGGGAGTGGTAGGTCGGATGATCTCTCTTCCATGCTTTCCACAGGTATACCGCCGGATGGTGAGTCACATCTTATTCCTAATGCTGACATGTTTCCAAGGTTTCCCAAAACCTTTTCTAGCCCTGACAGGATATTGGACATGGAACCCTTGACTACTACTGATGGTGATACTCGCCGCTTCCTCATTCGATGTCGAGATCGTCCACCTTCCGATGACTCTTGGGTGCTTGAGTCCGAGCTTCAAAAACTAGATGCCGCTCTTCTCCACTGTTTCCTCTTGGACCACGCATCGGGGATACGTGAAGTTGAGGGGGGGGGGGGGGGGGGGGGGAGGATTGATGCCGCACCACTTCCCCCACATGCGGATGACTTGGAGATGTTACAACACAAGGACTTTCGGCGCCCCAGAAGTCAACATTATAACCTCCGCCCGCGTCGCGCAAAGGATGCTTAAAGCCTTCGTATTATCTTGCTTTAGTTTTATATTTATTTCCGCCATTTAAAACTTGTAATATTTTAATTCCGACATGTTTTTATTTTGGGTGTGCTAATAGATATTTTATGATGGGGTGCGTTTAACCATCCGGGTTGATGAGATTTCATCTCAATCTTGGATGGTTGGATGGTGTTTGTAACCTCCTATTTAAGGGAGCTTTTTACGAGAAATGAGGACATTGACTTGAACCCTAAATTAATTCCCCCTAAGGAGAATTTCGGCCAAGGCCTGACCAAAGCCGCCGCCCCCCCTTGCCTCCCCCTCTCTTCTCCATTTTCGGCCCCCCCTCTTTGGGTGTCTTCGGAGTGGTCTCTTGGTGCGACTCCAAGGAAGATGGAAGGCAGCCCCTCGGTGTGACTCCGAAGGATCCATACGGTGTGACGCCGGTGGAAAGCGTGGAGAGAGTGATTCTCCCACATCTATCAAGTGTGTTTACGTTTTCTGGGTTGGGTAATCTCTAAACCTTCAAGAGTTTCTTTCTTTAGTTTGTGGAGGAAGAACCATCGTGTTCTCCGCAATTTTGAATATCGATCGTTGACATTTTCTGAACTTGAGATCGCTTTCCCGCGTTCTTCGTGTCCGGACTGAGTGGGTCTCGTTTGCTTGAACGGATCTTGGCCTATAGCCTTGGTCTTGTTCTCTAAAAGAGTAGCAATCTTTGTGTTGATTTGGGAACTATGTTGACCCTCTTTTGACCGCTGTTTTAGAGTCGATCGTTCTCTCTTTTTGCTTGATATTGTGATGCGAATGGCAACGTATGTGAGCGATAGAATTCTTGTGTGGGTGCGCTAGTTCATCGTGTGTTCGTGGCGAGTTGGAATATAGTCCGTGTAGATCCCTATTAGGAAATACCGCTGCATCAGCTTCACTCTTAGTGATGATGATCACTCATCTGTTGGCCAATAAGGAGAGGAATGGGAACTGCTAGATGCACCTGAGTGTGAGGAGGAAAGTATTCTTTCCATCGGGGAGGCATTAGCAGATCTTTTTGCGGAGGAACCAAATCTTTTTGTTCCTCCAGTTTCTTTGCAAGATTTTTCCACACACATTTTTTACGATCTTATCGAAGTAAAGGAGTGGGGTGATGCTTCTGACTCGGAGGGTGCTCCAAAGTGGGATGAGGATGTCATTTTCCCTGAAGGGGAGAGTGAATACTTTGAACACGATGGCGCACCTCGGTGGGATGAGGAGGATACTCTCTCTAATGAGGAGGTTTGCACTTCTTCTTGGGACGAGGACGTCCAAACCACCACTGAGGCCCCTGAGTTCTCAAGTTCCCCTTGCTATGATATTTACGATGATGATAGTGATCTATCCTTGGATCCTGCCGGGAGTGAAACCGGGATCACTCCCATAATTACAGATTATTTATGTCTTTCTTCTATTTTGTTTCCTGACCATCCTTCTTTACTTGAACACGTGCAGGGGGATTCAGTAGTGGTAAATCTTTGGGAAGCTGAACCTGAAATGCCCTCCACTGCTGATCCACCTCTATCTCCTCATCCTGATATTTTTAATGCTTATTCTTTTCCATCCATGCAGGATTTTGAGTATGTTGACCCATTTTTGGGTAATGATGAAAACCAAGACTTGCAGGGGAAATACAGTGCTGTGATGGTGTTTCCCTTGAAGGATTGGCTGCAGGGAGGCAAAAGATATTCATATCCCGATCTAATGTTGGAAGAGAAGAAGAAGGCGAAAAAGAAAGAGATTTGGGGATGGAGGATAAATCCGTCCTTCTGCTCCTACTGCTGGGTCTTCAGACCTATTTCTTTTATTCTCAGTTACCATTTTAAATCAACATACAGTTGATCTTTTTGGCATGCTTGTAATAATTAGGATCTTTTGGTCTTCTCTTCCATGTTTAGACACTATTATTAAAACTACATAATACAGGTATTTAGTCCAGCTTAAGGACGGTAAACAAAAGCACTGCTGGGAGACAACCCAAGTTTTTGTTGCTAACCCGTTAATAGTTTAGTGTTATACATTTTTTTGCTTGGAGCCTTTTTGCCTGCATGTGTGCGGCAATTCTTTGGTGGCGGACTCTTGGAGTAAAATTTTCAGAATTTAACGCCAAATCTTCTGGTATGCTCACTTCTGAGCATGGGGTACACTCTCCCTTTTCTCCTTAGTTTAATGTTTAAATAATCATATTTTAGATTATGCTTTCATGTAAGTCTGGGGGAGATTGAGAACCATGCACGTGCATGCACGCACGCATTTCGGTAGTGTTATTATTTTAGCTTTCCGTTTATTTCAGCTTATCAATTTTTTATGTGGCACGCACCACTGCACCCATTATGCATGCACTTACTTGCGAGTGCTACCGTGCCAAATTTTCTTTTGGAATGGAGCCGGGAAGTCAATTGTGTTAGCTAGGAATTGTGGTTTGGAGTATGATGTCGACCCCAGTAGTGTTCTAATCGAATACTCATGTTTTGCATATAATTTTGCGTAGAAGCTATTTCTATTTTCATGCTTTGTATCTTTATTCTTATCTAATTTAGTAATTAGAGTTTTATTTTACTCAAAGCATGAACCTGTGCCGATCTACCGGTAGTGTAGGTGAGTTGGTATTGAACGTTAGATTCGTATTTCTCAAGTCGGGAGAAAGAGTTATCTTTCTCGATGGCTAAGAACTTGCCCCTAGCGACTTTCGAAACATAGGCACCGGGTAGTTCTAACGCATTAACATGATGTAGGCCATTCTTTGGACAGTTTGAGCTTTGAGCCAAAAACCAGAAATTTGCCCTTGCTAACCAATTTTGAGCCTATCCCACCTTTTCTATTTAGCTCCACCGCTCTCGCTTAAGCCAAGATTAACAAACCTGTATGCGCACGTGTTTCGAGCTTTATAATATAACTGATTATTGTGCTGTGCTGTTTTATGCATACACATTTGGATTGCTTAAGTTGAAGAAAAAAATAAAAAAAAAGTATTAGTGAGCTAAAAATTGAAAAGATTAGCGCTCCAAAAGAAAAAAATCTGAGCTTTATGTTTTAATTCAGAAATTCTGAATTGTTTGATGGGAATTACCTTATATTGGGTGTAGGCAATGAACACATCAACTTTATTTGTTGCTGGGGTTTACAAATTGTATTGCTCAAATGTGTTAGGTGCGCTAGCCTCTAAGTTTATCATTGTATATCCTACCGCAACCTAAGCCACATATTTACTCGAAAGCCCTATTGACTAGTGTGTAGTTTTACCTAATGCTGTGGAGAGAGTGCGAAAGTGCGAGCTTATGGCTCCCGACACCGATGGATTTCAGTGGAGTTAGTTCCGTATCCCGTATTTTTCAAAATACTCGTCTGAGCGCGTCTCTACATTCTCCCTACACGTGACTGGCAGATCTCACTTGGTTCAGCTTTTGAGTAAACTAATCTCTTATTTACTATTTTAGATATTTGTAAATTATATTGCATAGTAGAAATTTCTTCTACGAGAGCTTTATGCACATGATTATTTGATTTCGCATATTACACCTAGCCACAATCACCTTTCTAACCCTTGTTTTTGCCGTCCGCCAAGAGTAGTTTGCTCGGGACGCGCAAACAGGTAAGTTTGGGGGTGTGATGAGTCCCAATTATATACACATTTCTGGACTCATCTGGGCCGATTATCTAGTCTTTGCACTACACTTTAGGCATGTTTTCATTCATATTTGATATTCCATGCTATGTGCACTTTTAGGCCCATTTTGGTGTATTTTCTTGTTTATCTTACTCATGCTTTATGGTGCAATTTAATTTCTATATTTGAGAATGTGTGGAATGCCCATTTGCGTGGCCCGACGATCTTTCATGTTGATACGGGGGTTGTGCGAGTGTTCTGGGGCGCAAAAACTGCACAGGAACACTGCGCATGATCACTGACTTTCTTCGCGCACGATCACTGATCGTGCGCCGCCGATCGTGCACGTTTATTTGCAGCCCAAAGTTGTCTTCGGATTTTGGTCGTGCGATTGCTACGCACGGTCGTGCGCTTGATCGTGCGATTTATTATTTTCTGTAGTTTTGCCTTGCAGGTTTCCAGCTACAGCGCGCACGACCACTAACAGCCCAGTGCGCACGACCACTGGCCGTGCGCCACTGATCGTGCGCACTGTTTATTCTAGCGCCTACTTATTGCCCTGCTCGCGAATTAGGGCAGGACGATCCATTTTTAGTGCCGTTTTCTCGCTCCAGAGTGCCCTCTTCGCCACTCCATCGCCGCCCACCTTCGGGAGGAGCTCTGGGCATATTCTTCACGGCAATCTCGAGCCGGAGCATCCTCTCGGCCTCCTCCATCATTCAGAAGCTTCCAAGCTCCATTTCAACGGATTTTGCACTATATCCTTGGAGTTCTCCGGCAAGATCGTGGCTGAAGGCTATTGACGAAGAAGACGGGTCCATTGGGAGGTAGTGACAGCCCTCTTCTACCCCGGACGGCAGTTGAAGACCGAGCCCGGAGAAGGATTGACAACCCTAGATTCCGGCCGTGAATCTCCGACGAGTCTTCGTGCTTCGGTTGTAATCTTACCTCCTCCTTATTATTTTTGCTGATTCTATTTGATGTGTGTGTTTGTATGTTTCTATATGGTTGATGTCCATAAACCCTAAATATTATTATTGTAATTATCCATATGTTTGTGGTTTATGTGATTTGAGGAGCGCCCCATTCCATCCTCCATCCCGCCGTCACGTTCATTTGCCGCACTAGCAATTGCTAGTGGCGTGCTTGTCGAAGAGGTGCTTACGACCCTCATTCCGTATGACTACTCTTCCATCCGCCTAGCGAAGCGTGGCATAGCGTCCCGTGTAATCCATTCCGACTCCGCCGGTGCGAACCATTCCATCCGCAAGCCTTCTTGCCCATCCGCCTAGTGAAGCATGGCATAGCGGCCCGTGTAATCCATTCGCCTAACGAAGCAGCGCGCTCAAGGCCTGCACAGTTCGATTCCGCTTGCCTACTCGTCCATTCGCCCTTGCAACGCAGTGCGCTCAAGGCCTGCCTAGTCTCCATCCCGCCAAATGAAGCATTGCATAGCGGCATTGCATAGGAGTAGTTGTAGCATTTTCTTTTTATTTTTCACAATCCAAATCCCCCGTTTCCGCATCCATCCGACGTAAAAGACTTCAATCTCAAGTCCTTCCTCAATAGATAACTCCACCTTACTGTGTTCCTTCGAGATCGATACTTGGGGATTCATTCCCATTTTTTATTACTTGAACGATCGGTACACTGCCGTTTCGTGCCGCAGTCTTACTATCGCCTATAGCGGTGTGCTATGATTTGCGCATCAGCTGTCACTTAAATCCAAAAGTTGTAAACCGAACCAGAATCGCAAAGAACCGGGCCAAACCATTCCCGAATTATTTGGGTTCCGGTTTGAATTTTGGAACCATGAACAACATTGGTCCGGGTGTGGTTCTTTCATTTTATTATCCGGACTGGAACCGTAACTGTAATATACAATTTTCAAGCTATTTCAAGATTTTAAGGACCGATCCGAACCGGACCGAAGCAGAACCAAACCGCAACCCATTTATTATTATTATTATTATTATTATTATTATATTGTTATTTTTTATAATATATCTGCAATATCTATTATTACTTTTATGAGTGAAACTACTGCGGTTTGAACCCAAACCGCAATCACAAAAAATGGGGTCGATTTTGAACCGAACAAAATCACACCGCACCAAAACCTTGTTGTGTGGTTTGACATTGATGCGATTTAAAGTCCGTTTTTGCGTTCTACTTTTGGTTTTTATATATTTATATAATGTATTTTCAATTTTACTCACATATTTTTTTAAAATATTTTGTTTTAAAAATATAGAAGATATACAACTACTATTTAATAGTAATCATGAAAGACAAATTTAATTGTATCTGATAAATTAGTCAAATTCAATTAACTAATATATTCTTCAAACAAAATTTTAAATATAAAATATGATTTCAAGAGAAACAATTCAAAGTTTTTTACTCTATGTTGAGTCGTGATCTTCAGCAACATGAACATTGCATCAGCATTACACGATTGTGATCTTTGAATTTTAAAATCGGTGTGGTTTGGTGCAATTTTGTGGTTTTGTGGCTTCAGTTTTTAACTTTCAGCCCGACTTACTATATATTATACAAAAACTACTCCCCCTTAGTGTAACACAAAATTCCTGCGCCCAGGCCTCAGACTTTGAAGTTTCTCTTGCAAAAAAAACGAACGGGTATACTTTACCCCTCCGACTTTTTTTTGACCTCCCCCATTCATTCCACCAAGTTTTGTTTTGGTTCCGGTTGGAACCGATTGGAATTGGTCCAAACCGCATAGAACCGGACCAAATCGTTAGTGGCTGGTTTGGTTTTGGTTCTTGTTGAACCGTAACTGGTACAGTTAACACGGTGATTCCAAAAATTATACTGGAACCGGAACTAAAACCAGAACCGGTCGGACCAAATATGGTTTTGGTTCTAATTTGAAGAACTGTTACCTTAGCGGGTCGGTTCTCAGTTTTAGTAGAACCGGAACCATGATAGCTATACTTTATTTAGTTGGAGAACTCGTCGAAAGGAAATAGTATTGATGGGTTGCCCAAAAATGGGTTTGGTCAAACCGGAGACTTTTTTCCGCAACCTCGACCAGCTCGCCGATACAATTCCAAGGGGCTAGTTCTCGCGCAATTTTGAGCCGTTTTGATCTTCTAAATGGATGCTGGAACAAACATGCGCATATACACGCTAACCACACCACTCATCATGGAGGAGTGGGCAACCCCACTCCCTTAGTGAGAAAAGCTAACTCCCTTAGTGGGAGGAGAGGGAACCGCCCACAACTGGTGTAATGAGGCTGTGCGCATTTATTGCACAGCCACCATCGCATAGCCTGACTAGCGCATCTAGTGTGCGAGGCTCTCCCACACACGCCAGCCCCACATCCACCGCAACATAGCTGTGTGGTCATCGCCGCCCAAACGCACCCACTTGGATCGCGCGCATCGCTCATCTTAGCATGCCGGCCATGCGACAACAACCGCACGACCTGTGCTCTAGGTTTTCCCTCATGTGCCGACTGCGTGTCAACCACCGCACAACCGCACCCATGCGGCCCATATGCGGGGCTCTCCTGTGCTCACCAGTCATGCGGCCACCACCGCACGACCATATGTCCATCGAAGCACAATCGCACATATGTTGCCTGTATGTGTCGGTCGCACATCCACCATCGCACGATCGTGCAACCACGATCACATGATGCTCTCCTGCACATGCTGGCCGCATGGCCACCGCCACACTAGCAATATGACGACCACCACACGAATGAACCCACACGGACTGTGCAGGGACCTCTCCCGTGCGCACTGGCATTGCGACCTCCCTTGCACCGACCATGCTCTAGGTCGCACGATGGTGGCCCATGCCTGGGGACCACTCCTGCACGCGGCCGTCCACGTGCCAATTGTGAGGCCACCGCTGCCCAGCCATGCCCGCGAACGAGGTCTCTCTTGTGTGCTTGTGCAAGGGGTCCCCCACGTGCATGGGCGCGCAAGCCCCTCATGCATTTATCCTTCATCCTTTTCTTCTTAACTGTTAAAAGATTTCATATTGCTCGCCACCATCCTCGTTGTTTCTTCCCAGAATGCCTAGCGAAAAAGTTGTCATATTTGCACAAAGGGCAACTGAGTGCCCCTACCAAGGATTCATTTTCGCCCATCCGGTGGTCATGATGGTTTAATAACTAAGACTCCCCTCTCAAAGGATATAAAAGAGACCCTAGCACTCATTTGAAGGGACCTTGCCTTCTAGCACCAGAGAGAGCTCCTTCAAAGATCCTTAACAGTTCTCCTTTAGTATTCGAAGATTCCCTTGAAGATCTCCTTTGGGACTCAAAGATCTCCTTTTGGCCTTGAAGATCCCCCTCCCCTTCAAATACATCCTTCAATGGTGACTCGAAGATTTGACTTCAAGCTCTAAGCCTAGAACTCAAGTTGTTGCAGCTTCAGAGCATGCTTCTCTATGTTCCACACCTGACAACTCTGACATTCACTTAACACTCATTGTAACGAGTGCTGGCCTGTCACCCCCAAGAAATATACTACTTATAGTACTCCAAAGAATGGTGAAACTTGGTCGGCACCGATCCGGCCCCGCAGTTTTTTGCCTTCCTAAGTATTTCCACATCAAAAGTCTTCCTGTCATCTGCTAGTTGAATCTATGACTGTTTGTGCACTCGACTCACTCTTGAGCTGAGATAATTGAATTCATTAGAATCATAAGAGCGTCGAGCGACCTGCAAAAATTATAGTATTCGATGTGCAACGATTCTTCTCGATGCACAAAGTTAACTTAAGTCGAATGAGATTCTTCAGAACTTTGAAGTCTTTGACAGCCTGGATCCCTGATCACTTAGACAACATAGATTGAAAAATTTCCATTCAATACAAACTTTGGCAATTCCAAGATCACTTAGATAATATGTTATATCAAATTATGAGGTTTTCCAAACAATCTCCACCTATTTGATATAATACATTTTACAAGCTAAGTAATTTTACAAATGAAAGAGAAATGGTTTTAGATGGACAAAGAAATAAACAAAGAGGTAAATAGATAATTATCTATTCAAAACACATGAAATTCCCTTACATACAATATCATCATTAACCATTACAAGAAAAGAAATATAAAATACTAGAAAAAACTTCAGTGATGATCAATAAAAGAAGAGAGGACAAAAATCAAAATTTCTTGAGTTAGCTTTACAAACTCAGTAATTATTGGAGTAACTCTGTGTGGATGAGTTTCAATGTCTCTGGTTAAGTGAAAAAACTTTCTCAAGTCATTATCGACCTCTGAATAAACATCACTGATTGATAAACCCTTGTCAATTATTCTTGCATACATTCCATTAATTGCTTCATTCTCTTTTCATGGATAAATCCTTCTATAAGTAGGAGATTCAGAAGTTTGAGAAGCGTAAGAGGTAAATCAATCTTCACTAGAATAAGTGGAGAGGATCTAACAAAGTAGACTGCCTAAAGATTAGCCGACTTGCTTTTAACATACAGAATATGAACATCTATAAAGCATCCTAATCCTTTGTTACCAATCTTCTCATAGGCTTGAACTGGAAAGGCAACATGAGTCTTTGCCTTGTAAGCCTCAACATCAAACATGTGTTTTCTAGGATGAGTTATATCATCTTGCTTGAGCAAATCTCTTTTTCTCTTTCCAACTTTGATTTGAGAAATTAACACATTTTCTTTATCGCAAAGTTCTCTTTGAAAGGCCTTAAATTCATTTTTTTAATATCAGCTATATTCTCAAAGTCCTTGATAGATTCTGGACCATTGGTAGGAGTAGGTGATGTGTTAATAGAAGTATCTTCAACAAAAATAAGAATATTTGGAGCGTTGAACTTTTTTACCCTCTTATAGAACTTGATATCATACTTAGAGAACCTTTTCCCAGAAGGAGATTTGTCCCATCCAACATTGGGAAAGGACTCCCCAGGGATATCATAAGGATACTCCCCTTGTTGAGTTGACCCCCCTGAGAAGGAGGATCCAATTTTTTCAGATTCAACATAATCCAACACTAAATTTACTATTTTAGAGGAGAATATCTTCAATAAATCTTCTCCAGGACCAAGCTCATCCATCACACCAACATTCCTAGAAACCTTATCTGGATCAAATCCATTATCAAATTCATGAGATGCATGATCGTACAGAAGAATGATCTATGTGCATGAAATCATCAGGCAAATTATGAAATTCATGCTCAACCAAATTTACACCAGGCTCTTTGTTATCAAAAGGACTCTCCGAATTCTTGACTTCATGAAATAAGGATGTAAAGAAAGACCTGGTGAATTGAGAGGAGACCACTATCTTGACTAGTGCCTCAACTGAGGAGGAAAGTTCAAAGAACTATTTCTGGAGAGAATCAAGCTGAAGATCCAAGTTGGAAGTTAGACTATCCGGTTGATCAAATAAAGAAGAGATCAATCTTTGAGCAACTTGACTTATCATCAGCACCAAGTCAGCTGTATGAACTGTAGGAGAATAAGTAGAAGGAGTTGGATAAAGTGGATAATTTTCAAGAATTTCCATAGGGGTGGGAGACAAGGTTGAAAGGAGGAGTCCAAAGCTGGTTGAGAAGAAGATGCTTTAGACTTTGGATTATGATGCGTTCACTTATCAAAGAGTTTGATGGACAACCTCTTCCTAGAGGAAAGTGAACACCCTCGAAGGTACACATATGGGAAGGAGAGATGAAAAACAAAACCCAAAATCCTTCAAAAGAAAATGTCACCTTGCTACATCCTATACTTGATCAGCTTGAACAAACACATTCCCCTAATCAATCTTATTTCAGATAATGAGAATCCCCAGAATTTGAAGTTGAGCTCAGGGAATGGCATCGTGAGCCGATACCTTGCACAACAAGACCATCCCAACTAGGTCAGCCAGAAACATGTATTCCTTAGAAACTTCAACCTTCTTCCAATTGGTTAGCTTGCGCCCAGAAAAGTTCATAATCTTCAAAACATTATTATCTTCATTCTTAGTTAGATTCTCATAAATATCTCCTACTGGAAGATCAAATATAGTCATAATTTCCTTGCCAGAAACCCTAACAAGAGAGTCGTTAATGGGGCCTGACATCATACCCTCCTCTGATAGATCAATGGAAGAGTGAAAAACAGAGAGTTCCGAAGCTAGAATCTGAGGGCGAGAAGAAATGAGTTTAGTCAAGCCCTGATCAACAAGTAACTGTAAGATCTACTTAAAAATAGGGTCGATAACTGAGATTGATTCTACATCCACATCAAAACCACTATTAATATTTGGTGCCATGGAGATGCCTGCATAGACGTTAGAAATGAAGGAGAAAAAATATGGGAAGACAAAGGGTTCGAAATAGGAATATCTTGTTTCTTAAATATCTGTTGAAACCTAAGGGCGCATATCCGAAAGAAGCCAACGCATAATACATATAAATTTTGAAGCATACTCAACATTTTCTGACAAATCGATGCATATAGATTTTAGACTTTTACATATGCGCTTAGAAGTTGGCGTGCGCCAAAAAATCTTTTCGACGTACGCTAAAAATTGTCTTAAGAAAACAATTTCTTTGAGTTAAATTTTAACTAGATCCATCTAGGATTCCTAAGGCACAAATAAATAGGTGTTCTTCACTTCATCAAGGGGTTTTTTGAAGAGAGCAACCTTCTTATCATGAGTAGAAACCTATTCTATGGAAAATTTTCCTTTCTCCACATTATCTCTAATGAAATGATGCCTTATTTTAATGTGCTTAGTTTTGTTATGTAACACAGAGTTGGAAGCAATAGAGATTGCACTTTAGTTATCATAGTAGATTGTTGATTTAATGAAGTTATAACCATAATCTAACAACATAATTTGCATCCAAAGAAGTTGCGAATGACAAATCCCAATTGAGATGTATTTCGCCTCAGTTGTAGATGTAGAAACAATTGTTTGTTTCTAACTAAACCATGAGATTAGTCTAACCCCAAGAAATTGACAATTTTCTAAGATGCTTTTTCTATCCCGCCCACAACCGACATATTCTGCATCTGAGAAACCAGCTTGTTCAAAATCATATTCTATAGGATACCAAAGGCCAAGCTCTGGTGCTCCCTTAAGATATCTCAAGTTCTTTTCACAAAAATCATATGAAACACTTTGGGAGCAACCTGAAATCTAGCACAAACACATGTAGTAAACATTATATCAGGTCTACTTGTTGTGAGATAGAGAAGTGATACAATTATTTCCCTATAGGTATTTTGATAGACAGGTTTACCTGATTCATCTTTGTCTATCGCAACATTGGTAGCTATGGGAGTCTTTATAGTGGAGGCACTCTCCATTCCAATCTTCTTTATCATTTCTTTTGTGTATTTGGAATGTGAAATGAAGATGCCTTCATTATCTTTCTTGACTACTTGAAGCCCAAGAAAACATGATAGTTCTCCCATGCTACTCATTTCAAATGTGCTTTACATTAAGGCATCAAATATTTTGCATAATTTACTGTCTACAGACCAAAAGATAATATCATCTACATAAATTTACACTAAGAGGAGTTTGTCCACGTGCTTCTTTATAAATAGAGGTTTATCTACTTTTCCTCTTAGAAAGTGGTTTTCAAGAAGAAATGTAGAGAGGATCTCATACCATGCTCTTGGAGATTTCTTGAGAACATACAGAGTTTTTTTTTAATTTATAAGCATATGAAGGAAGGTTAGGGTCAACAAAACCTGGAGGTTATTCAACATAAACCTCTTACTGAAGAATACCATTTAGAAAGCAATCATAACATCCATCTCGAAGACCTTAATCTTGTTGTGGGTTGCATAAGCCAAAAACATTTTGATATCTTCCAACCTTGCAACTGGTGCAAAGGTCTTATCATAGGCAATGCCTTCTTCTTGTTCATAGCCGTGAGCCACTAGTCTTACTTTATTTCTGACAATGATCCCACTAACATCTAGCTTGTTCCTGAACACCCATTTGTTTCTAATAATTGGGTTTTTCTTAGGTCTTTCAACCAAGGTCCAAACTTTACTTTTGTCAAACTGCGCAAGTTCTTCTTACATTGCAACAATCCAATATAGATCATTGTTTGTATATTTAAACTTTTGGGGCTCAAATTGTGATAACATACATTGAAACATTGCTTCATGTGAGATCATACTTCTTGTTTGAACTCCATATGTCATGTACCCAATAACTTGACAAGGGGATGATCCTTTAGAATAAAAAAACTCTGGAGAAGATGATATTGTCTCATTTAGTTGAGTGATAGGAGCCTCTTATTGAACATATTTTGTTGACCTGTAAGGTTGATTCATAGAATCTGGAAGAAAGTCTTCAATATAATCCTTGGCATATATTTTTCATAGTACTGTCTTCTTCTTTGCGAGTGCTGGATATAGGAGCCAATTAAGATAGAATAGGAGAATTGGTAGAGCATGTTACATCTTCACTCACTACCAGTTGGTTTATTTTCTTGACTACTTCTTCTACATGTATATCAAAACTAAGAGAAGAGCTTTTCCCTTCAGGAAACATGTTAGTTTCATCAAAAGTAACATGCATAGATTCTTCTAATTTTAAAGTTCTTTTGTTAAAGCATGTATAGGCTTTACTTGATGTACAGTATCCTAAGAAGTTACCTTCATCAATCTTCTTATCAAAATTGGCAAGATGGCTTTTTCCATTATTTAGAATGTAACAAATGCTACCAAATATCATAAAATACGAAATGTTTAGAGCTTTTTCTTGTAACAATTCATAAGGGGGGTTTCCTTTGACTTATGAAGTAAACTTTGTGTAAGAACATATCAAGTAGTATTGACCGCCTCTGCCCAAAAGTACATGGGCAAATTAGCTTCAACAAGTAATATTCTACCTGATTCAATTAGTGTTCTATTTTTTCTCTCAGTAACTTCATTTTGTGAGGAGTTCTAGGAGCAGCGAAGCTATGCTTGATCCCTTCACCTCCACAAAATTTACTCCTTATGAAACTCAAACTTGGTGTAATGATCACTTCTGATCAAAACAACTTAAGTATTCTGTTTATTTTGGATTTGTGTAAGAAATTTGTGAGAGTCTTGAAAGTATTAGACTTAGCTCTCAGAAAGAACACCCAAGTAAATCTAGAGAATTCATCCATAATGACTAAAAAGTAAGACTTTCCTCCTAAACTGTTGATAGAAATTGGTCCAAACAAGTCCACGTGGATTAAGAATAATATCCATGGTGAATCATTTTTGTTAGAATTTTTAAATGATACCCTTATTTTCTTTCCTAATTGGCAAGATCTACAAGGTTTTTCTTTAGCATACCAACCTTGTAGCAACCCTCTTATGAGGTTGTTTTTGGGAAGCTCATACACAATTTTGAGATTAAGATGTCCAAGCCTCCTATGTCACAATTCAGAATTAGTTATTCTGGAATTAAAAAAGCATATCTCAGATTAATTAGAAAGGAAATAAAAAAGATATGCATCACCTTTTATAATACATGTTAGAGTAATATTAAATGAATCATTGCAAATGTTTGGCATTTGTCATGTGTGAACACTACCTTGACTCTTTTGTGACCTAGTTGACTAATGTTGATTAGGTTATGTTTCAATCCTTCAATATAAGCTACTTTGGTGAAGGTGATGAAACCAACAAAAATCACCTCATAGCCATGGGTTTGTCTACATCTAGAGTCACCAAACATCACATTTGGGCCTATTTTTTTTATTTAAAATTGTTGGGATTCCCCCCAAATAGGACTGGTTCAACCAGAGACATTTTGTCGCGACCTCGACTGACTCATCAATATAATTCCAATGGGCCCATTCTTGTGCAATTCTGAGTACGTTTGGTCTTCCAAATGAACGCTGAAACACACGTGCACCCATGTACTTAAACCGCACCCCATCATGGAAGAGTGGACTGTTGGATATGTAGGCGCCCTTAGGGGGGGGGGGGGGTGAATAAGGGTTTTAAGATATTTAATATTTTAATAGAATTATGCTTGTTAATAAAAGAAGTTTCGGAATATTTTATAGAGGAGTATATTTAATATCTCAAAAATGAATATATTGTATACTACTGTTAAAAGAGAAGATATTAATCTTTCTTCGCTACCGCCAGTGGTAGAAACTACCGCTCGACGCTAGTAAGAGAAATTGAATCCAAGAGTTTCATTCTTATGAAAAGCGAACCTTCCAATATATTTTGTGTTAAAAATTTTGAAGAATGTTATTCAAAACATTTTGGTGCATGGAAATAAAATCTAGATAATTAGACAAAGAGAAACATGATTTTATTTTTTAAGAGATTGAATACAAAAATGTTTGATTTCAATGACGCTTGAAATTAAGGCGAATAATATGAAAACTCCTTTTGTTTTCTATACCGACTCTTCTTCCTAAGAACCGGTTGGCTTTAGTCGATCTATCCCCAAATATGGCCTCAATCCGCTCTAGCCTCTCTATCCCCAGAAAGGTCTTGAGCACCCCCTAGATCTAATCCCAAGACCTAGTTGCCACACCCACACGACGAATTCTCCCTAGTCCTCACAAGTCCCTAGTCACCAACCACACGGTGAATTTTTCTACCGATAAAAAGGATAATAATTACATGATTAGATAAAAGAAAAAATCCCCTCTAAATTTGAACCCTTGATGCAGATGTCGTTTCACTTACAAAGGTTTGATCATTGTTGCTTGAGAGTCTTCCTCTTTGATTTTCTTTAGATCCTTGGATGTCTCCAATTGATTAGAATTTATTGCAGCAAGAACACTCCATGTGTATGTTTAGAGAAAGCTTTTTGATCGCCATTTTGATAACTTTCAATCCTTGCGCATGATTTGCTTTTTGATCTCCTCTGAAGAACTCTCTCTTTATATGAGTGGGAAACACCCCTCACTTTTCTTTAGATGGCTAGGGATTTCATCCCTCAAAAATTTCGTCAAAATCTGTCAAGGGAAACTCATTTTCGGATTGTTTTAAATAGAGGTTGTTGTGCAGGAAGTTACCACCGGCGGTAACTTACTATAGCGGAGCGGTAGCGCGCAGTCTTCAATTTCCTTCCTTATCTTCTCTTCAATTTCATGGATTTGGCTTTTATCTTTGGAAATAAATTATGCCCCACGAAAATATGATATATTCTTGCCTTCACAATGATATTGGATCCTCCTTTTGTTTTCTCAATCAAATCATGATTGATTGGGGTTTCCTAAAGCTACCGCCCAACGATAGAGATAATGCGCCACATTAGCGATATATCTTTCCCATCCGGCAGATCTCCTTCATTTTATGCTCCTCAATCAGCATCGAGATTGCGGGACTTCCATAAGTTACCGCCTGGCGTTAGCCTTAACGCTCCGCAATAAGAGTTGCCATATTCAGTCTCGACGACCTTCCTTTCTCGACGAATGTTTCCTTTTCAACGAAGTTTCCAAATCTGCACACGTTACCGCCAGCGATAGTGTTAGCATGTCGAGCTAACACCAAATCTTTGACCTGGTATGGAATTCATCATCTTTCTTTCTCGAACTTATATGGACATGAGAATAGAAGATCCTGCACACTATAAACACATAGCAAGTATGATAAAATATAATGTGATTTGTTATTCTCAAACCAAGAGATGTGGAAAGCACGTACCAATAAACTCCCCTATTTGATAATAACAAATCCTCATTAGAAAGAAACCATTTATCATTAAGAAAAATGTTTATAGCAATGGATATGCGTGATAGTACGAATATGCTCCCCCTAAAAAGATGCTGACCCTATATGAGTGCTCTCCCTAAATCAAAGCATCCTATGTATGTTTGTTGGGAATAATGTCCAACAATGTTCCTGATATGAAGAAGTGCTCAGGTCAATGATAAAGCACTATGTATTTGATGGTCTGCTTAGTTTACATTTGTAGAGATTAAAATATCACTAAGTCCAAAATTGTCGTGAAGGACTGGACGTATCGTCGAATAAATACTTAGACATCGTCGAGATGATACTCAGAGTTAAGCAGAAGGTTTATATCAGTAATCGTCGAGACAATATGGACATTCTGACAATATCATTGTGACATCAAAGTACGTACGATGATATCGTCATAAGGGCAAGAAGAATCAAATAAAGTTCAGTATCGTTATGTCAAACAGAATCACATGACGACATCACTGTAAAGCCTATAAGGAGTTAAGTCAAAGTATTCGTCAATGTAGGCGACATCGTCGTGAAGAGATCTTGTTATCGAGACAAGAAAGGAAGCTCTCTGAAAACCTAAGTAAAAGTGCTCGGGAGTGTCGACGACATCGTTGTAAAGAAGCCTAGTCGCCGAGAAGGCTAAGGGAGTTCTCGAGAAGACATAATGGTTTCAACAACACCGTCAAGAAGACAAAATGGTTCAACGACACTGTTGAGAAGACATAATGGTTTCAACGACACCATTGAGAAGACAGATTGGTATCAACGACACCATCGAGAAGATCACAAGTTGATAACAAGATTACGATGAGATCGTCATATCGTCGTAAGTGCAAGAGCAGTTAAGATATCTTGTATCATCGAGATATCATTATCTGAAGAAGACTTGAAGATTTTTCAAAGTCCAAGATGGATCATCGTAATGACAAGTTCTGTCATCGAGATGTTGTAAATATCGTCGAGACAGATCAAGTCATTTCAAATCACACTGTATGCATTTAATGCCGCAGTCTGGTGGTCCAATCAGTGTGTGATATTAAGGAATGGGCCTCTGACACTTATAGGACATCCTAGGAGAACGTTAGTCGGCTCCTTAGTCTTATAAAAGGGATTAGTGTCTGCCTTAATTTTAACAAGAAAAGAATAAGTAAGAAACATAGAGAATACCGCATGAATCAATAGAACAGTAAAGCTGCGTAAAGAAGGAACAAGAACCAGAGAACAAAACTTCCTCATCAAGTGTTCTCCAAGTTTCAGTCTAGCAACATCGACTGATAAGAAGTGTTCTAGATCGAAGAAGGGATTGAAGAAGAATCTGTGTTATCCAAGAAATCATCCAAGCATTCTCTTAAAGTCCAAGAAGCTGATCTTCATCCAGCTAAGAAGTTTTTCTCAAATCTACTTCTGTAGGGATTGTGGGACAGAGCTTGTAGGAACTATTTTAGATATGAGTTGTAGGGTCTAACAGCCTGAGTACTGTAGGGCTTGAGGGCCTGAGCTGTAGGGCTTGCATTCCTGAGCTTGTAGGATCTATTTTCAGATCATAGTTGTGGGGCTTGAGGGCCTGAGCATTATAGAGCTTGAGGCCCTGAGTTATAGGGCTTGAGGGCCTAAGTTTTGTAGGGCTTGAGGGCCTGAGTTGTAGGGCTTGAGGGCCTGAGTTGTAGGGCTTGTGAGCCTAAGTTTTTGGTGGAGTTTGCCCACCCTAGCATACTACTAGAAAGGCGCAGAGGGACAGTGGACTACTCAAGACACCTTGTCTTGAGGAACCACTATATATCTGGTGTTCTTATGTGTTGTGTTTCTGTGATTTGTTACTGTGCTATTCAGTTCTTGTGCATAGAAATTCAAAAACAGCCATATCACCTAATCCCCCCTCTAGGTGATAGTTCCATAACTAACAATGTTACTTCCCTTAAGTGCGAATTTTTTCAAAGTTATTCTCCCCCTTTTGGTATTATCAAAAGAGGGTGGGGAGAGAGGGAATGAGCATGACAATGATTTATGACTTAGTGATACTACATGGTGAATGCGTAAAGGATGAAGTTTTGAATTACTTAGATATTCTCCCCCTTTTGTAGGAGATTTTTAGAGTACGAATGAAGTATCATTAGATAAGTAGTCAATACCACTGGTTGGGTATGAAGGTGTTCATGATCGAGCGTACAAGTAGTAAGGTTAGTGGAAAGCATGATTCAAGATAAATAAACATCTTTATAGGAGTTTGAAGCATAGTTAATGAGTAAGAGTTTGTTTTAGTAGAAAATAGATGTTTTTATCAATTTGAAGGGCAAGATCAAAATATCACTTGTTATCAAAATACAATAGCACTTGTTTAAAGAGTAAATAGGCAAGAGTGTGCATACAAGGCGTAGAGGAAAATAAGTTCAAATATAATAAGCACTTTTAAAATAAACATCCTTTTTGAAATTTGCAAGCATAATAAATAAGAGTGTTAGTTTTTGAAATAAGATGTTTTGAATTTGAAATCCAAGAGGTGTATGTGGTATACAAAAAATAATTCAAGCATGTTTTTAATTTATCAATACAAGATAGGGAACTATAATGTTCTAAATTCATAATTCAAGTATACTTATACATTGTAGAGATCATGCAAAACTATCTAGTGCATTTACTAAAAGATTGTAGAAAAGATATGTAAATATGCATTAAAGTCCAATACTCATTAGTAGAAGTTTTATAAGAAATAATGATGTGTACACATGGTGTTTTTGATAAGAGTATACAAATGATTTAATCAAAACACATGTCATGTATAATAGAATAAACACAACATTATTGAAATGCATTTTTAGAGTTACTTCCACCCATATAGCTATATTTTATTTCAATGCACAAAAAAGTAGTACAACTCCCAAGGTGCTTTACATACACAATGCTCAGTAAGACTTATCAGGGTGCAAAGTAGTGCTTGGGGGATCACATATATTTTATCTTTTCTTTTATTTATTTGTGATCTGGTGTATAAGAAGTAGTGTATAGAAATAGTTTGCACAAGGCGCTTTAAAATTCTTTCCAAGGTGCTCAACCTCACAATGCTCATTAAGACTTATCAGGAGGGTGAGTAGTGCTTGGTGGAGTTATCTTTGTCATGTATTCATTTGAATTTTGGTTTGGGAGAAAGTTCTCCAAATTCACCTATTTTTTGCAAACATTGAGTTTTTGATTTTTGAAACACAGTTCTTCAAATATGAGTGCACTTAAAAAGAATTTTATGAGGTGTAGGTAAACTAAGCACACATCTAATAATGTTAAGTTGTTACACTATACAATTATGCAAGAGTAAGATTAAAATAATATGTAGATTATCAAAGATTTGAGTGAATAAATCATTATCAAATATAAAACATTACTCATACTTAGAGGCATATTAAGCACTTCTACACATGATTTCTGTAATCAATTTCATTGCACATTAAAAGATAATGTTCAAGGCATGACACAAAATAATGTTTTAGGATATTTGAAATAGAGAATTTTCATTGTATTTTAATCTTGAAAAGATAGCACAAATCACCCTTAAAAACATTTTAATAAATAGTAATGAGTTTTTATAATTTTTTATATTTAATAAAAAATACAAAATAGTAAACACTCATAACGAAACAATAAGAGAATCATAATTTTGTTCTTTGAGATTTGTTTTGAAATTTTGTATTTGATTTTTAAATGGTCAAATTAAAAAAAACTTGTTTTTGATATATTTTGATTAGTTTTACACACTTTTTTGTTTTAATTATTTAAAGAGTAACATGAATTAAACAGAAAAATTTAACTATAAAAAAATATGTTGACCAAATTGGATTTTATACTAATGCCAGCAGTAACAAACTACCTCTGTGCGTTAGTAACAAAACTTGTTTTCCAGAAAAATGTATATTTTTTGAAATTTCTTGCCTGATTATGTTAGTTTAGAGTAGGGGCTATTTAGTGGAGCTAAGAAATCAGACTAGCATACACACAATATGCGTGTTTATCATTTTCTAAGATAAGAGACACTAAGAACCGCAAAGAGTTTTGTATAATAGTGTGAAAGATGCGGATAAAATATTTTTGGCTTAAGGTGTCTAAATACTCTTTCAAGATACTTATGTTTTTCAAAATCAAGAAAATCCAAAGAGTATATAGTATGAAAAAAAACATAAGATATCATGTTTGAACAAAATATGCAGGAGTGAAATGATGATCATAAAAAGTAAAATAATATTCATGCAATGTGTATAATTTGAGTATGTCTAAGATAAAGATACCCTCACTATATGTTTACACTCTAGCCCCGTACTATGTGTCGGATGGGCATGAGGAGTTGCACACATGCCATAGGTTGGGGTGTTAATCCTATATGCATACAAAAGACGACGCTCAACCTAGCACTCTTTCCCTTAGTGCCTCACAAGGCCCCACTGGAACCCTTCCCCGATTAAGGACAAGACATGACTTAGAGGTTAGGTCTTTAATGCACACAAACCTACGCCCTCGCTATTGTGAGACAGAAAATATGGGTGAATGATCATGGACATTCTAAGCGTTTATACCAAAAATACCAATAAATAGATTATGACTTTATTTTTAGGAATTTTTGAAATGAGGTTAGTTATTTTAAAGTCAAAATAATTTTTGTGACTTTCAAATTTCATTATTCTATTTTACTTTAACATAGCATGAAATGATGCTAGAATGACGAGTTATGGTAATATGGTGCAATGTTATGTAACGAATAAGTATATAATTGATTTGCATGTATTCAACATGGGGTTTCAATCTAAAAGTTCATATACCTAGAGTAACGTGATTAAGCTTTGTGAGTTATTTTTAATAATTATAAGGTTGATTCTAAGGTCTAGACAAGAATGAGATACATGCAAACACAAGACATAATTCATAAGTAGAGCAAGTTGTGAAAATAGTGGAATCTATTCCAATTGTATTTGTTATGAGAATTTTTATAAGATCATTATTTCTTATGATGATGTAAACATGAGATAAATAAATTATCAATTACTTCATCATATGATAAATTATTCATATTTATTTTAATTATTTATAGTGAAAGATTAATTGCGAAATGTTATTGGTCATTTGCAATGATTTTTGCATTTTTTGTTTTTCATTTTTGTGAATATGACCAAAACATATACAAGTTTTTTTGAAGTAGAGGAGAATTATAATTAAAGCAGTGATATAAATTTTCAAAAATTAATAATTAGAGAAATCAAAATTTTTAGGAAAAACTATGCTACCGCCGACGTTAAAACTAACGGCATACGTTAGCAACAGAGCTGATATTTTTGATTAAGACACATGAATTTTGTGATTTTTCAATTTCGATTATTCATGATTATGATTAAACATGATAGGGGCTACCAAATGATGCTAGGATATTAAATAGATAAGCAAAAAAAACTTGCACATTTTATACATTTTGCCTAAGACCCCTAATAATCCTTTTAAATCCATTTTGACAATTATTTCATTAGTCTTGATAATATCATATAACAAATTTAGTATTTAATTTATAATGATAAGATAAGACTTTTATAGGCAATGTATTTAGAAGGATAAAACAAAAAGAAAGGATAGATAGATCACTTGAGGCATGATATGACTTTTTATTCAATTTTATTCAATTTGATTTACGAATGAATTTAGGCTTAATGTGTGAAAGTCATATCACAAGTTATATAAAGTGACCATAGCATGTTGGCTCAAGAAAAATGGTAAATAAATAAATAAATAAATTATGTATATCATGAAGTAGAATATTGATATTTCATTTTTAATTGTTTCTACTTCACGCATATGATTGGATACTAATAAATGAGAGATTTAGATATCCAAAGGGGACCAAGTGGGATGGTTCCTTTAGGTACCCAAATATATCGTGTTGTCTTTTAGGGAGATAGTGATGAATGAGTCCTTTCGAGTGGAGTTAGTGTTTCATTTTTTATCTTTGGGTCTCCATTCAAAACTTGGTTTAATATTATTTTTATGCATTAAATTTCCATTGTGATTATTTTTATCTTGAGGATTATTATTGAAAATATTTTTCATAGGAAATTTGTGCAAATTTAAGTTTAAGTTGGGAGAAAAATAATTTTGTAAATGATAGTAATTAAGATTTTGATACAAAAATACACTCCTTTTCAAGTTTCTTGTATTTTTCTTTTACTTCATTATATTCTATACAATGTGTAATATTTTCACCTAAAGTGCCATGAAGAAAACTAGATACATTACAATTTGATTCTACATTAACTTTTGCTTTTAAACTATTATTTTCTAAATGTAATTTGCAATTAGCATTTTTTAATTTCTTATCTTTATGCTTAGTAATTTGTAGTAATTGTAATGTAGAAATAGAATTACAAACTAAAAGGGAATTTGATTTTCTTATAATGCTTTCGGATGAGGCAAGATTTGAGCATGATGTTCCTTTGACCTCTTCTTTGCATTCCTCTTCCATAGATGAGTTTCCATCTTCCCTTCTCATTAATGTGTTGTCTTCTTCCATTCCTTTTGATGTGCACTCCATGCCTAGAGAAAAGAAATCATAAGTATTTTCAAGAAAATTCCAAATTTCATAAGCGGTAGAAAATGTATAAATGAGTTTGAAAATATTTTGATCAAACCCACAAAATAAACAATTCATTGGCTTAGCATTTAAAATCATTTCGTTTCTATTTAATATGCTTGGGGGCTTTTCAATAGTAATATTCCAAACTTTTTCATCTAAAGATTTAAGAAAAAATTTCATTTTTATTTTCCACCTTATATAATTTTTGCCTACAAAAAAAGGTGGTGCTAATGATTTTTCATGTAATACAATTTCATCCCCTCTAGTGGAAGCGAGATCATGAAGCACCATTATTCCCAGTTGTTAGACCGTATTGGAATAACCTACCACTGATACCACTTATTGGATCTGTAGGCGCACTTATTGGGGGGGGGGGGTGAATAAGGGTTTTAAGTTATTTAATATTTTAATAGAACTATGCTTGTTAATAAAAGAAGTTTCGGAATATTTTATAGAGGAGTATATTTTAACATCTCAGAAAAGAATATATTGAAGATTAGTTTTAAAAGTGAGGATCTCAATCTTTCTTTGCTACTGCAGGTGGTAGAAACTACCGCTCGGCGCTAGTAACAAAAATTGAATTAAAGAGTTTCTTTCTTATGAAAAGCGAACCTTCCAATATATTTTGTGTTAAAGATTTTGAAGAATGCTATTCAAAATATTTTGGTGCATGGAAATAAAATCTAGATAATTAGACAAAGAGAAACATGATTTTATTTCTTTAAAGATTGAATTTAAAAATGTTTGATTTCAATGACGCTTGAAATCAAGACAAATAATATTAAAACTCTTTTTGTTTTCTATACCGACTCTTCTCCCTAAGAACCGATTGGCTTTAGCCGATAAATCCCCAAATACGGCATCAAGCCACTCTAGCCTCTCATTCTCCAGAAAGGACTCGAGCACCACTAGATCTAATCCCAAGACTTAGTCGCCACACCAACGTGGTGAATTCTCCATAGTACTCTCAAGGCCCTAGTCGCCAACCAAGTAGAGAATTTCTCTACCGATAAAAAAGGATAAGAATTATAAGATTAGATAAAAGAAAAACTCCCCTCTGAATTTGAACCATTGATGCAGATGTCATTTTGGTTGCAAAGGTTTGATCTTTCCAGCTTGAGGGTCTTCCTCTTCGATGTTCATTAGATCCTTGGATGGCTCCAATTGATTAGAATTTGTTGCAGCGAGAACACTCCATGTGTATGTTGATAGAAAGCTTTTTGATCACCGTTTTGATAGCTTTCAATCCTTGGGCATGATTTTCTTTCTGATCTCCTCTAAAGAGCTATCTCTTTATATGAGTGGGAAACACCCCTCACTTTTCTCTAGATGGCTAGGGCATTCATCAGTCGAAAATTTTGTCAAAATCCATCTAGGGAAACTCATTTTCGGGCTATTTTAAATAGAGGTTGATGTGAAGGAAGCTACCACCAGCGGTAACTTACTATAACAGAGTGGTAGCGCACAGACTTCAATTTCCTTCCTTATCTTCTCTTCAATTTCATGGATTTGGATTTTACCTTTGGAGATAAATTATTCCCCATGAAAATATGATATATTATTGCCTTCACAATGATATTGGATGCTCCTTTTTGTTTCTCAATCAAATCATGATTGATTGGGGTTTCTGAAAGTATCTAGTTGCTACCTAAATCACCTAGAGGGGGTGAGGGGGGGAGGGGGGGGGGGGGGTTGGATAGGTGAATTCTCTGGTTTTACGCGGAATTAAAAACTTGAAATGAAAAGACATAGAAACAAAGAGCACACAAAAACATAAGGATTTATAGTGGTTCCCCGGAATGGGTACGTCCACTTTCCCGCCTCACCTATCTAGCACGCCTGGCTAGACTAGGATACTTCACTAATCTCAGATTAAAATAATCTTACAACTTGGAGTATACAACTCCTACAAACTTAGAGAACAAACTCTCCTACACAATCTCAGAGAACAAACTCTCCTACCCTTGATCCTCTAAACTAGGATCTAAGAGAACTGAGAAAAGAAACTTCCTACAAGAAATAGTAAAGGGATTTTACAATACTCTAGGTTGAAAAATCAATCATTGAGAATATTAAAGAGATTCAACTTGTTCAGATCTGAAAAAGGAGATCTTCTTCTTCCTTGATTGAAATGAAATTTTGATCTTGAGAGAGGAAGAAGAAATCTTGACTTACGAACTTGATCTGAAACCTTATCGAGACAACATGATCTGTTAATGCACTTAAATGAATCTTAAATCTGTGATCTTGTTGAATCGAAACTTGGAGAAGAGCTGTGCATATGACTTGTCGGCGGCAGAAAGGCTCTTTGCGAGAACGAGAATAGTCGACGATGATTTGCGATCTTTCTAAAATGAGCACGATTAGGGTTAAAAGAAATAACCTTTATGTATTTATAGATCCTTCTCAAATGGATATAAACAAAGTTTAAGGAGGGAACTCCATGTGTACTGTACATGGAGGAAGCCCTAAATAGGAAAGCCAGCTGCGATTTTTGAATAGAATGCGCTTTATCTGCATTCGTCGAGTGAACTCGTGAAATCAATGATTACTCGATGATTTTACTTAAAGACTCGACAAAATGGACTTAACAAAAAGCGTTGAGCCGGGAAGAAAGATTACTTAGACCACTCAAGAACTTCTCGAGAGCACTCGATGATTTCGTCGAGTGTTCACGTGAAATCAATAGACCACTCGATGAATTCGTCGAGTGTTCTCGAGTGATCATGACTTTACTCGACGAAAATACTTAACAATTTTCTCTAAGACCTCTCGAGTAAACTCAATGAATTAACTAAGTCTTCACGAGATGTCTCGATGAATTCGACGAGAATTCTTGAGAGTACTCGACGAAAATGACTTAGATGAATTTTCTTCCAATCCTGAAAACAACAACTACATCCTCTTGACTTCTCCTCAGTGTTTGAAAACAACAACTACACCCCAATATAGAGATTTCACAAGAGTCAACACCTTGGTATACACAATAAGGGATTATATTGCATAGGCCTGTGGTTATGACTCACTGAAACCTGACATTGGTTTGTACTTAGCAATTAATGTCCTGCAAATACACAACTAAGATGCCACATCAAATACAATATCAATTCATCTTAGTTCAATGGACACTTCTTCAAATCAAGATTATTGTGGCTACAATACCCAACAATCTCCCTCTATTTGAAGAAGTCAGAACCCTATCGGTTGGAACATGTTCTTCCGCATCTCCTAGGTTTGAGAATAACTAATCCTATGTGTATTTGATCTTGTGTGTTTAAGTGTGCAGGATAACAAAGTCCACATGACTCAAGGATAACATAAAAAGGTTGCCCCCAAAGTTGAGCCAACAAATCCAAAACACCCACTAGCGCTGGCGGTAGTACTAGCGCAGGGGCTAGTTGCGCTCGACGAACTGTTAGCGGCGCTCGACGAAATGCTCATAACGGCGTTCGACAAAAATTTGCTCGACGAACACTTTGCTCTGTTCGACGAAATTTTGATCGACGAAATGGATTGCTTAAAGCGCAATTGCCGGGAGAACTTATAGAAGGAGATAGCGCCAGGCGATATCCGATAGCGCAGGCAATAGCGAGGAGCAGAATTGGCAAGGGAAAATTGTTTCCTCAGATTGAAGATTCTGCCGCGCAGAATGTGTCCTAATATGGGATAGCGCCGGCGGTACCACTAGCGCAGGCGCTAGCGCTAAGTCTATAAAAAGGACATCTTGGCTCCGACTTCCGAACCCTCTTGAGATCTAGAATTCTAGAGCTTCGTGCCACAATATTGGGAGGAAGTTTCAGAGAGATACTCCCACAAATCCATAAAGACTAAAGGAGATCCGTGGTGAATATTTCAACACGCGTCATCATCGTGACAAAAGACCGCATCGACTACGATCATACTATGCATCTTCGTCTACTTCTCCAAGAGATCTACATAGAGGGAGTTTTACATTATTGTCTTTTTATTTCACATATTTTCTGTAATCGTTTAGTAAATTCGCCTCGTGTTGGCGACTAGGTCTGGGTAGGACTTAGGGCTGAAATTCGCCTCGTGTTGGCGACTAGGTCTGGGGTGTAGGTCTAGGGGGTGCTCGAGGCCATATCCGGGGAAGGGTTGGCTAGAGCGGCTTGAGACCGTATCCGGGGAAGGATCGGCTAAAGCCAACCGGTTCGTGGGGATACGAGTCGGTATAGAAAACAAAAAGTGTATTTCTATTAGCTTTGATTTCTAGCTTCGATAAGAGATCAAGTTTTGTTATCATGCTTCTCAAGTTAATAAAATCATGTCTTTACTTTGACTTCACTTGATTTTTCTTGATCTTCTTTTGTTTAATAATCAAAGCTTTTTTAAAGTTATTCAAAATATATTATAAGTTTTTAAAACCCTTATTCACCCCCCTCTAAGGGCGCCTACCGATCCAACAAGTGGTACCAGAGCCAGGTTATTCCAAATCGGCTTAACAACCGGGAATAATGGCGTCTCATGATCTCGCTTCCTCTAGTGGGGTAAATTTTTTTGAAGAAGAAAAATCTCCTAAACAACCGTTATTCGAAGGGAGAAATTATAAAGGATGGAAAATTTTAATTGAAAAATTTATTAAGACTTTAGATATCGAAGTATGGAATTTAGCCATTGTAAGACCTGCGGATGAATTAAATAAAAAAGAACGTCAACTAAATGCAAAAGCCAAACATTATTTATTTTGTGCTCTATCAAATGAAATTTTCAAATTAATATATTGTTTTTCTAGTGCATACAAAGTTTGGCAATTTCTTGAAGAAATGTATGATTTTCCTCTCGCAGGTATAGATCAAACACAGGAGGAGAAAAACATACAAGTATCCACTACTACTCAAGAAGATCTCTCTCTTAGCATGAAATCATGGAAACTAACTTGGAAAAAGAGAGCAATACAACAAGAGAGAAAGAAGATGAAAATTCATCTATGATGGAGGAAGGCCCAAAAGATAACGAAGGAACTTCATGCACACAGTTTGCCTCTACCAAAAGCGCTGTAAGAAAGTCAAAATCTTCATCTTGTGTGATAACTTCCATTTCTAGTTTAAATATACTAAAAACTGCTAAATGTAAGATCAAGAAATTGAAAATTACTAATAAAAATTTACGTTTAGAAAATAGGAGATTAACAGCTAATGTTAATTTAGAATCAAATTGTGATGTGGTTTCACCATCTTATCCTTTACTTGAAAACATAAAACCTTGTTTTGATTGTGATATTATTAGAGAAAAACTTAAGGAACTTGAAAAAGAAATTATTTGGATAAAGGAACATAATGAAAAATTGTATTTAGAAAATTCATCTTTAAAATGTGATTGTGCTACATGCAAAAGTTATAAAATTGAAATTGAAGAGATGGATGAAACATTTGAGGAATACAGAAATGAATACCAAAACCATATTGATTCAATTGTTTCTACTCTTAAAAATAGCACAATTGCATATAATAAAGCTAGACATAATTTGAAACTTAAGAACAATGAATTAGAAACTAAAATTATCTTGCTTAAGGAAATCTTAAAGAAAAATTCTCAATATCAAACAAACTCCAAAAGCAAGTTAAATTTGATATCTCAAAATATGAATAAACCAAAAAATGAAAATAAAAGACTTCAAAAGATTGAAAGTAAAATTCCAAAATACTATCATCATTATCACTTACAACATCAATATTCTCCCAACATAAAATTAAATGCTCACAACTTTCCTATGAAAAATACCTTCAATAATCATCAATATAAAGATTATCACAATGGAAATTTCACATATAAGAATAACACTAAACCAAAGTTTGAATGGAGGCCCAAAACTAAAACTGAAACATTAACATCACATGAAAGGAGCCATTCATCAATATCTACCCATAAACCTACACGATATATTTGGGTACCCAAAGGAACCACCACTATTGGTCCCCTTTGGATCCCTAAATCTCTTACTCATTAGGTATCACCAAATGCATGAAGTAGAAATCAACAAAAAAATAAAGTATCAATTATTCTACTTCATGCTTTAACTTAATAAGTTTATAAAAACTCAAAATCATTTTTTTTTTGTAAACTATCTATTATTCTTATATATATATACATCATTTATCAATAATTGATTTCAAAATTATTATGTGGTATTAAAATCTCTAACCATAAGTTTCTAAAATATACTACATATGATATTAAAATTGCCTAAAAATCTCTATTTCATGACTTCAAAATTCATAAATAATATGTATAACAAAACCGTTAAAAAGTCACAAAGAAGGATCAGATAAAAACATTCAAACATCCAGAAACAACAAAATGAAACATTGCAGATAACGCTAGCGCTAGCTGGTAACGCCTGCGCTAGCAAACTGCATCCAAAATCATGTGTTCAAATTCTTGTATTATTACAAAACTGAAAACTTGTTCCCCTCAGGTCCTTCCTACTCCACTACTCTTCCTCTTCTATCTCCTCCACACTAGGACTTGGGGATTGTCTTCTGCGAGTCCTCCGAATCGAATGGCGCGGTGGTTCCTGTACTGGGCTTTCCCACTCCCTCCGCTCCGGTGTAGATGGTTTGAGCTATAATGCCTTGATGATAAACTTCACCATCTTCTTTATACCAGAAACATCCTTCTCCACTCTTGTAATCCGCTCTCCCATCTCTTCTTGAAAAGACTCAAATGAATTACCTCGAGCCCCTCGAGATGATGATCCTTGCCAGAGTGGTGGTCGAGCAGACGACGATGGCTCATCCGGGTGGGATGTAGCTCGTAAGTGTGAAGTACTATAAATCGGAGGAAAGCAATCCATCAAGTAAAAACCCAGTTCTATAGAAGGATACATCACCTGAATAACCCGTTGAATGATGCCACCCAGGGGCAAGTTATTATATCTCTGACGGGATGGATGCCGCAACTTGAATGAATAACGAATCAAGGAAAACAACAAATCTGCAACATCAAATTTTTCCTCCTCTAGAATAAAGTAGGTGACATAACTTAGCTGTGTGGTGACTTTTGCTGTATCACCGAACTTTATTAGGATTGTATGTCGTAGTACATCTTGAACAACCAAGGCGTATACTGTGAGTGACGACACTGTGGAGATCAGATTCCTGCAGTCCCTATTATGCAGCACCATATTTACTTGAGTCTAGTCTCTGTCTGCTCTAAACTTTTCAACAATTTCCAAATGATTTGGATGCTGTGTCAATCCAAACACGTTCCTCAGATCGTCATGAGTAATTGTCATCACGTGACCCTGCACCAAAGATCGCACTCCTCCATCCAGCTCTATCTGTGATGGGTTCTCCAAGTGCGTATAAAATTCTCTAACTAATTCTGAACAAAACCCATCTGGAGAAAATAAATTGAATATCTCGGAAGCAACAAATAACTGCATTATATGGTGGTGACGTGACATGTCAAACTCCACAATATAAGGTACACACACCACTGCTGCCTCCACGGCCAGATCTGCAGTCTTCTTCCCCTTAGATCCAGGTGCCATCTGCCACATTACAAGAAAAATTAAAACTAAGCAACATTCAATAGCGCCAGCGCTATCAATAGCGCCTAGCATTATCATTAACGCCTACGGTAGCACCGACACTAATCCTCTAGTCTAAAACAGTAAAAATTTACCTAAAATAAACTATTTTTGAAATACAAACTTGCTAGATCCAAGAAACCCACATAATCCAAACCAAAATCAAAACCAAAATCCTCATAAAAATTTAAAACAAAACTCTTGAAGAAAAGAATCATCCATTGTAGATCTAGCTTCTAAAACCACCTAAAAACCTCAAATATCTTCATCTCTAACATCAAATCAAGTTTTAAAACAAAAATCATAAGAAAAGATGAAGATTTAACTCAGATCTACGCGCGGGCTGGGTCGTCTTCTAGGGTATTTGGGAAGAGAGTAAATGGAAATGGCCGAATTGAAAGAGTAAAAGGGAATCTATATAAAGGTTCAATAGCGCCAGCGCTATCGCTAGCGCAGGCGATATCGCACCTTTCTGATATTTCAAGAAAACAAAATGCTATAAGATTCCTAAATTTATTCTCCACTGAATATACTACTTAGTGATGCAATATTTTGTTCATTACGATTTGAGTTAGGTGTCCTAGATCTTTCAAGTTAAAACACATTCACACACGCAATATTGTAATTTTTTAACCGTTGAAAACATCTCCTAAAATTCTGAAATTTCAGCATTAAACTACTATTGGGACACTTAATCAAGATCAACAATCAAAATTTTCAAAATCCTAAAAAATCGTGTACTGTCTCCCGCGCTAGCGCTAACGCCGGCGCTAGCGCACTTATTCATTTTTCTGTATTTTTAAAATTTTGAAAAATTCCTAAAAATATATTATTCTATATGTACTATTTATTTTTGCACTTCTGATTCTATTTTATTTTTGAAAAATCAAATAAAAAAATACAAAAGACAAATTACAAAAATATGTTTTGCCTTTTTGTTTATAGTCTCTTTTTATGCAAAAATTAAATACAAAATTACAAAAGCCAAATTACAAAAAATATGTCTTGCTTTTTGTTTAAAGTCTATCTTTTAGGCGAAAATCAAATACAAAAAAAAAAAATAAGTTTTTGCCTTTTTTGTTTTTGCCATTTGTTTAAAGTCTATTTTTTGCAAAAATCCAATACAAAAATATAAAACATTAAAACTATCAAAAAAAAAACTGTATGGATTTTCCTATGAAAATCAAGCATGATTTAACCCATCATTTAGAACTTCTATAATGTTGCAATTTATCTTTTCAAACTACTTTGAACATTATTTTCATCATGCTTTGATATATCTATTAATATGTGAATCAATTATGTTGTAAAAGTTGTGTAGAACTAAGCTTAGTATGCCTCTAAATATGAGTAAATGTTTTATGTTTGATAATGATCGCTATTCATTCACTTATTTTGGCATTGTCTACATATGTGTTTAATTTAAGAATGCTTGTGTATGTTTTGTAATAGTACAATGAATTAAAATTGCACAAGTATCTTACCTACACAACCTTTATTTGCACTTTTAAAAGTTAAGAAAAGTGGTTATCTTTTTCATAAATTATATTGGTTTGCAAAATAAGTGTATTCTGAGAACTTTGTACAAAAAAAAATCATAAAATAAAGTGACAAAGATAACTCCACCAAGCACTACATGAACCTCCTGGTAAGTCTTAATAAGCGTTGTGAGGTTGAGCACCTTGGAAAGAATAGTAAAGTATCTTGTGCAAACCATAACTTTCTTTCAAAATAAAAACCACTTATTCTTAAGTACACCGGATCACAATAAAAAATCAATATTGAAGAATAAAATTATGTGATCCCCCAAGCACTACTTTGCACCCTGATAAGTCTTAATGAGCATTGTGTGTGCAAAGCACCTTGGTAGTTGTACATTGTTGTTTGTGCATTGAAGTGCGTGGAAGTAAAATTATTTGTGTTTTATTGTGCTCTTTACTTTACATATCTCTTGTATTTTTGATTAAAACATTTATTTACTCTATTCAAAATACACCTATGTGCACATCATTATCTTCCATAACACTTCTTCTCATGAGTATTGGATCCTAATGCTAATTCTATACTACTCTTTACTTATGAAATGCACTAGATAACCTAGTATGCTTTCTACAATGTTTGGTATGATTTGGAATTATGAATTAAAATAACATTGTAGTAATCTTTTTTGATAACATTATTTCATGCTTGGTTACATTATTGAAGATTTTAATTGAACAATGATTTACAAAAACATCTTCTTTATGAAATTTAACTCATATATCTTTTATGGATCATCATTTACAATAAGATGTTTCTTGTATTTCGATAAGTCTTCCTCATCATAACCATATAATTGTTTTACCTTGCGCTTTCATGCTTATTTAAAGTCTTTTATTTGTGTGCATCATCACTTGAATCTTCAAATTCTTTTCTTGCAACAAGTGGTAGACTTGCTTGGTAAACTTTATATTGGTTGCTTTTAACATGGATTTTTTTATATAAAACTCTGATTTATTTCTATGCAAATATT
Organism: Dactylorhiza incarnata; assembly: GCA_033032865.1. Classification (NCBI taxonomy): domain Eukaryota; kingdom Viridiplantae; phylum Streptophyta; class Magnoliopsida; order Asparagales; family Orchidaceae; genus Dactylorhiza; species Dactylorhiza incarnata. Next base: position 9,310,274 of record JAWHQI010000011.1, on the reverse strand, counting down.
ATTACGCTTAAAACTCTGATTCATTAATGGATTTCAAATAGCTATGTGAGTGTTTTCATAAATTCAAATAAAAATATACATCCATAGGCTATGTCTTTAAATTTAAAACGCTTAAATGTTTCCAATAATTATTATCCATGACTTCATTTCTCACCATAGTGGGGGCGTAGGGTTGTAGACATTAGATAACCTTTATCTCTAGTCATGTCTTGTCCTTAACCGGGGAGGGTTCCAGTTGGGCCTTGCGAGACACTGGGGGGAAAGAGTGCTAGGTTGAGTTTTGTCTAGTGTTTGCATAAGGGACTAACACCCCAACCTACGACATGTTTGCAGCTCCTCATGCCCATCCGTCACATAGTACGGGGATAGGGTGTAGACATATTGTCTGGGTAGTTTAGTTACTTGGAAATCATTACATTTTGGTTATGCTACAAACTCTGATTTATGAAAATATTGAGATACTCAAACTCTGATCTATTTAAATGAAAAGTATTCTAAAACTCCTTATCGTTTCCTTCTCGATCAAGCACGATCATGCTTTTATCTTCTTAGCAACTTTTAGTGGTGTTTCCTTACCAGCTTTTGCTAATAACAAAAGGGGGAGAACTAACATGATAAATATTAATCTGCTATCAAAATATAATGCTTAATTAAGATGATAACTTACATATTAGGAGAGCATTCACTTAGGGGGAGCATGTATTTAGGGGGAGCAATTCTAAATGCTAAATGCTAAAATTATCCTAAGTCATCACTCTAACACATACACAAAAGTATGTTTCTTCTTGCTTATATATTAATGCTCTGATTTATCATTAATGGATTTGTTATTATCAAAAGGGGGAGTTTGTTCGAACATGGTCTTCCGCATCTCCTAGGTTTGAGAATAACAAATCCTATGTGTATTTGATCTTGTGTGTTTAAGTGTGCAGGATAACAAAGTCCACATGACTCAAGGATTACATAAGAAGGTTTCCCCAAAGTTGAGCCAACAAATCCAAAACACCCACTAGCACTGGCGGTACCACTAGAGCAGGCGCTAGCGCTAGCTCTATAAAAAGGACATCTTGGCTCCGACTTCCGAACCCTCTTGAGATCCAGAATTCTAGAGCTTCGTGCCACAGCATTGAGAGGAAGTTTCAGAGAGATACTCCCACAAATCCATAAAGTCTAAAGGAGATCCGTGGAGAAGATTTCAACACGCGTCATCATCGTGACAAAAGACCGCATCGACTACGATCATACTATGCGTCTTCGTCTACTTCTCCAAGAGATCTACATAGAGGGAGTTTTACATTATTGTCTTTTTATTTCACATCTTTTCTGTAATCGTTTAGTAAATTCGCCCCGTGTTGGCGACTAGGTCTGGGTAGGACTTAGGGCTGAAATTCACCTCGTGTTGGCGACTAGGTCTCGGGTGTAGGTCTAGGGGGTGCTCGAGGCCATATCCGGGGAAGGGTTGGCTAGAGCGGCTTGAGGCCGTATCCGGGGAAAGATCGGCTAAAGCCAACCGGTTCATGGGGATACGAGTCGGTATGGAAAACAAAAAGAGTCTTTCTATTAGCTTTGATTTCTAGCTTCGATAAGAGATCAAGTTTTGTAATCATGCTTCTCAAGTTAATAAAATCATGTCTTTACTTTGACTTCACTTGATTTGTCTTGATCTTCTCTAGTTTAATAATCAATGCTTTTTCAAAGTTATTCAAAATATATTATAAGTTTTTAAAACCCTTATTCACCCCCCCCTCTAAGGGCGCCTACCAATCCAACACTGTCTACTAAGGTTAATTGCACATATAATAAAAATAATCACAATTAAAGAACATGAAATAAAGAAATTAACAATATGAACTGAAACATCAAAACATTAATATATATATATATATATGTTTTAAGTGTTTGTCACAGGTCACACATAGATTCAGGGCATCTTAGACTTTTACTTTCTGCTTTTCTCCAATTGTCTATCAAAATATTCTTGTGGCTTTGGGTAGTACTTTGAAGGTGGAGGTTTTTTTGGATTGTTATAGCCATGTATTCTGAAGTGAATTTTTCTTTTCAGCAAGGCATCTTTATACTTGTTATATTCTTCTTGGCTGTAATAATCCCGATGATTTATATTTGAGATGTGAAGAAGCTTGTAGGTATCCAAAATAATGGCCTTGGAGATTAAACTCCAAACTTCCTGGCCAGCTCTTCTAACTGCAACAGGTTCTCTGATCACTATCCCAGCATCTCTTCTTACTGAAGCTTCTGATCTGCTTACAAAAGGACCTTCCCCATACTTCCTTTTCTTTGTTGTAGGCTCTGATGGTTCAGCAACATCTTCTTGATCAGACAATACCTGAGTATATTGAACTGGAGGGATAGGAGGTACATCATCATAAAATTGCTCAGGGAGGGTTTGATCTCGAGGTCTTCCCATCAACCCTTCATACAACCAATGGAAGTATTGATGATTGTAGGCATTTGCTTCATGGAATTTGCTTTCAACTTCTCTGCTTAAATCATGCATTTGACATAGAATCTTCTCCTCCCCCTTTCTAACTTCTTCATTCAGGGTTTGGTGAATTTCTTCCTTGAAGCTTGTCAAATCAGCAATGACTTGATCTCTACTACTTTCTCCTTGCTGATATATCTTGCCTTGACCTTCTAGAAGAGTTGTTGAATTGTCATAAACATACTTCAGTCCTTCATTAGTGTCGCTCACAACTTTAACAACATTGGAGAAGTAATTATCTAACTCATTTTTCATGTTACATAGATTATCTAACTCATTAGTATCAAAATGCTCTGCCTGAGATTTGAGCAAGGCTTCAATTGTTTGTAGGAGCTTATGATTTGAGGTGGAAGCAACATGAGCATGAATACTATGTTTAGAAGGTGTGCTAGAGCTCTCATCATGGAACATATGCTCATTTGAATGAACTCCCCCTAGAGAAGGCACATTCTGAAGCAATGCATTCTCTTGTGCAGGAGGTGCAGACTGCACATCCTCTCCTTCTACATCATCAGGCAAAATCTTTGTTGCTTGAGCTTGATCTTCTTCCAGACTCTCCCCCTCAGAGTCTGTAGGGGTTTCCTTTTTTGGAAAATCTTTTCCTTATCAGGAACTAAATCTTCAGGATGAGTACTCGTTTGAACACCTTCAGAATTTGGGGCATCATCAAGATCATTATCATCATCATTGTCATCACCGTTATCATCACCATCATTACTACAATTATCTTTTTCAGTTTCAACATTCTCAGCATCACCAACAGACAACCTGTAACATCCCCATTCCTTCTAGACCCCTTGGGTGGGTTTAGGGTTGGAATTCTGAATAGAGATCATGGAATGATCCTAGATCAACTTGGGCTTAAGAAAACTGCTATGAGCACCCAAAAGGGCAGAAGTCAACCTTGCCCAAATTACTTCAAATTGGACTCACCAACTTAATTGAGTTTACCAATAGGTTCCTAACCCTAAGAGAGACCCAATGGACCTAGAAGCCCCATCATGTGGTCATCAAATTGGCCAAATTGACCAAAGTCAAACTTCCTCCAGTTTTGGTCAAAATCACACTTATGGGTTAAATTGGCCCTCAATTGGCCAAATTGACCTAGCACAATCTCTCCTAAACCCTAAATAGAGTATTTGAGACCTAAATGAACCAAGTTGCACATTCAATTTTGGAGGATTAGGGCAAAATCACCAAAATGCCCAAATTGCCCCTAAAAGCAATTATGTGCAATTAAGCCCCATATAACCCCACCATGACTTAATTACACTTGGAATAGGTCCATAGAGTCTAAGTCACCAATGTGGGTCAGCCATATTGGTTAGGGTGAGCTTGGGTCAAGCCCAAACTCAAAAGCCCCAATTTGACCTATTTGGGTCAAGTGAGCCCAAACCTCAAACCCATTGGGTTTAGCCCAATGTTTAGGCCCAAGCCCATAAATATATTCCCTGAATAATTTCTGATAATTAAAAATGGGAGGGGGATTATAGATAAATTTAGAATTAATCTAAAATTCAAAAGAAGCCAAAAAGAGGAAAACATGGAATGAGGGCCAATTGGCACTCAATTCCTCTTCACCATGGCTCCACTTAGCTGCCATAGTAAAGCTCAGCCGAAATGGCAGGGAAAGGTGGCCAGCTGGTGGGTGAATTTGAATTCCATTGGGTGGCCAAGAGGTGCAATAATGGCAAGCTCAGTTAATGACCTCCCCAGCTCCAATTCGAGCCCCATCACCTTTAGAATGCTGAGAGGAGCAGAAGCCCTCTCTTGGAAAAGAAAATTAGGCACTGGAAGAGGGAAAATCACCATGGGAGGTCAAACTCGAGCTCCAACCATGGTAGCTAGAGGAATACCCAACAAACACCCCATCCAGGCATGTATTCCTTCTACTCTCCCCTAGTGCTAGATCTAGCTTATTTCCTTTTTGAATTCCATCAAGAAATGGAGGAGATCCCATTTCGTTTTTCAAGCTATTTGGGCCGAAAATGGAAGAGGGGGGGGGGGGGGGGGGGTGGGAGCAGTTCCGACCACCTCTGACAGAGAGGTCACCTCTAATCGATGACCAATGTTGGGCTGGAGGCGGTGGCTTGTGGGATTGGCCGGAAACCGCTTGTAGTGGCCGGAATCAATGGCCGAAAACACTCTAGAAAACTGTATTTTTGCTATTTTTGGGTTGTAGGGACGATGAATAGTAAATTTAATAAAATGTTATATAGTTTATTAAATCTGTCACAAATAATCCCAGATCTTCAATTAAATATTTAGGCCCCTTAGGTACAGAATCAAAAGAAGTGACAAACATGAAAGTTGTAGGCCATGGTTTTACCTTTAATTTGCGACTGATTTCATGTCATTTGGAGCACTATATCTCCCTATGCACTGATTTTGGTGTAGGGTGTTCACCTTAGACACCATTTTGGGTGCCCTCATCAATTGGCTTGTCCAAATGAGCTAAAATTTGGGGAATGCATGAGTCATTCCCTAAAGTACCCTCTGCCAAAAATTGGGAATTTTTGGAAATAAAGTTTATAAGATTTTGTTCAACATTTTATTTCTCATGTTTAGCCTAGATCTAGGGCTAAAATGGTCCAAATCCACTCAAATTTTCTTTGGATCATAGATCAGGCCAAATATAATCCATATTTAAAATTTTAGGTCATTTGGACCAATGCATGCTGGGCTAAACCACTTGCATGCCTTGACAAGGTAGAAGTGTGGTGTGCACATAGCACAAATGGGTATATTGTGACCCTAGCTCTTTTTACTTAATTTAAGCCTCTGAAATTTTGGAAACACCTATATGATGAAATATTACATCACCTCAAAGAGTTTGAGGATTTTTGGAAATTTATTGCCTAAGGTTTTACCAGTAATTTAAATTATCACATTTATGTATTAATGAAATGTGTAGGGTCAAACCACTTAGGAAAAATCCCAAATCTTGGCATATGTTCATTTAGGGCATTTCACACTCTAAGAAATATTTTGGGAATTTTTGGACACTCTATGCCCCTATATCTTTTATTATCCCTATTTATCACATTGGGGTAAATAGTTGATCCTTGTGATAAATGTTTGTTATCATATCATAAACTTTTGTTAGGATCACTTTTGGACCATTATAAATCCCTGTGAATTTTATTATAATTTTTGGAGTAATATTTATAGTAGATCCTTCTCAATGGGAATTATTCACCCTTGGAGTATTTATTTATCTCTGGGCAAACTCATGTTGGGAAAACCTTGAAATTCTGGAATTATGAGTTTTTGGTGGAAACATATAACTGTTAATTTTCTTTAAATTTTTGGAATAACACTTGAAGTAGATCGTTCACAAAGTAGGAATTGAGTTTATATCTTGAGAAATTCACAACCTGAAAAATACTTGCTGGATTGCTGCAGAATTTTATACATAGACTCTTCATACCAGTAGGAAGCTCTGAGAATTTTCTTAGAATTAATCTTTGATTATATGACATGCTTCCTTCACAAGTAGTAATTGAGTTTATATCTTGAGAAATTCATTACATGAAATACACTTGCTGGATTGTTATAGAATTATATATATAGACCTTCCATATCAGTAGGAAGCTCTGAGAATTTTATTAGAATTAATCTTTGATTATATGACATGCTTCCTTCACAAAGTAGGATTTGAGCTTATAAATTGAGAAATTCATAACATGAAATATAATAGCTGGATGGCTATGGAATTTTGTATATAGACCCTCCATATTAGTAGGAAGCTCCGAGAATTTTATTAGAATTAATCTTTGATTATATGACATGTTCCTCCACAAAGTAGGAATTAAGCTTATAAATTGAGAAATTCATAACATGAAATATAATAGATGGCTATGGAATTTTATTCATAAGCTTCTTATAACAATGTGAACCTCTAGTAATTTTCTTGGAATTTATGATTACAAATTTACAATGTAGACTTTGGAACTATATCTTAGAATATTCATACCTTGAATTATTGACTCTGGATATTCTAGAAATCTGATTATATGCTTATAATATCTTTATGAACATATGGAACTAGGATTGACACATCCTGATTTAGGATTCATATAGTCATTCCTTTAGGACATGAGGATTCGATTAAAGGTCACTGGTGTGCGAATAGTATAGATTAAAAACTTAGATTTAGACCCCTCCCTTATGGTCACCACCCCTAGAGTTATTAACTCTCAGAGAATTGCGTATGCCCAGTTTTGATGGAAGGTTAATCACCGAGGGCAGTCATCGGAAGTAAAGACTGGGGTGCGTTTAGTGAAAGTACCAGTTCAGTGAATTACAATGACCTATTGGGAGTGGTGAAGAGTGACCTATCAAGAGGTTCAGTTGTGATTGAGAGATAACACAAAGAAATAGCCAGTTACTAGGAGAGGCAGGGTTTCGGTATTCAATTGAACACCGATGCTCATCTGGCCGAGTCAAATGGTAATCCACCCTAGGATTTTAGAGCAATTAGAGAGCAAGGAGCATATAAGAATGGGTAGTCACTAATAGGATTAAATATCCTAGAAAGGGGGATTTGGGTTTTAACCACCATCGCATTCCCTAGTACCATTGCGATCATTTACCGGGTAGTCTACGGGAAGTCCAGGATTCACCCTAAAAATTCTATGCATAACTAAACGGTAGACAAGAGTAGTAAGTAGGAGAATTTGTTACTATAAACCTCGTCCCAAATTTGGGATAGAGTGGTACAAGGACTAGTTAGTCCTGCGAGCGGTAGGCTTGGCATATAAGGAAGGACGTATTAGTCCTGCGAGCGGTAGGCTCGACATATAAGGAAGGACGTGTTAGTCCTACGAGCGACATGATCAGTATATAAGGAAGTACATGTTAGTCCTGCGAGCGGTAGGCTCGGCATATAAGGAAGGCCATGTTAGTCCCGCGAGTGGTAGGCTCGATGTTATATAAGGAAGGATGTGTTAGTCCTGCGAGCGGTAGGATCGATGATATTTAAGAAGGACAGGTAGGTCATGCGTGTTAAAGTTTTTGAAAGACCGTTTAGGAGTAAGCAGGAGTTGTATCAACAAAAGTTATAGCCAAACAACCACAATGCCAAAAAAGCAACACAAGAAATCTTTATTGAAACAGAACTGCTTTACACTTCGAGGTATACATGGAGAGACATAATTCATAAGAATCACGGAGGTGAGAACAAAACACACCAAAAACTGAAACTGGCGGTCTGCCAAAGCAGAGACCGCACAGACCGCAAAAAGGCTCAGGTCGCCCGGCTTGCTCTGCTGTACTCCCAGACCGCTTGCACAGTCAGACCGAAGAAACACCTTGAGACCACGCGAACAGAAGCAGACAACCTGCACTGCCAGACCGCAAACCCAGACCTCACGAACTGAAGCTTTATTGAACTGGACAAAGAACTGAAGCTGTCGCCAAACCGCAACTCTGATCGCCTAACCGCTGAAGGTCGCCTGATCCCTGAGCTCGCTGCGAACAACACAAGAACACAATAAACCAGTTCGCTGACAGACCGCAGACAAACTATTTATTCAAGCCACCAGAATTCACAAAGGAAGGAGACCGCAACCTGCTGACCGCAAACCTGCGAACACAACAACCGGTTAGCTCACTTCCTAGATCGCGCAACTTCAAACTTGAGGCCGCAAGAAACAATCCGGGCTTTTGTTCTTACAATTCTTGTTAGGAATGACGGGCCCTGCACCCCTATTTATAGACGGAGAGACGGATGTCGTCACCGCACAAACCGGGATACAATAACCGCCCATCAGATCGCGAACGGTCTCACAAGGCAGACCGCGCGAACACAACACTTGGACAAGATTCTGTCCAAGACCGAAGTTAGCAGCAAGCCGCGCACAAGCCGCGCGAACACAGGATCATCCTTCCTGAGATCGCCGAGACAAGGACGAGCATCTGGCCGACTTGAATCAGGTCGCCAGAACAAACCGAATAGACTGCCCAGTAGCAAGACTGGGAGAGCCTGCAGCAGGTCGCCAGAACTAGCGACCAAACCAGGGAACAGACTGGCCGATCACAGTAGTTCGCCAAAACAAACAAGCAGAGAGAGATCGTAAAACCAAACCGCCAGAGCACCAGCGCAGACTGCGCGGTCTCTGCGGTCTCCAGCCTTCAGACCGGCCAGACTCCCTTCTTCTCCACTTCAACAATTTCAACACTCCCCCTTGAAGTGGGAAGTGGAAACTAGCCCGAGCAACTACCTTAACCGTGTAAACGGTCCCTTCGCCAGCGGCTTTGTGAAGATGTCTGCGACATTGTCCGCACTCCGAACATGCTCGACCATAAGAGATCCTCCCAACACCTTTTCACGAATGAAATGGTGCTCAATCTCTATATGTTTGGTCCTCGCGTGACAGGCTGGATTGTTAACTAGCTTGAGAGCACTCTCATTGTCCCCACGTAGCAAGGTGTGACCTCGAACCTCCTGATGAACATCCTCCACCAACCTCTTGAGCCAAACGGCTTCCTGAGCTGCCAAGGCCGAAACCTTGTACTCCGCTTCTGTGGTAGAAACGGACACCGAGTCTTGCTTCTTGCTGCACCAAGAGATAGCTGTGGGGCCCGTCATAAAGACATAACCAGACGTTGATCTCCGATCATCCACGTCTCCCCCATAATCAGCATCCATGAAACCATGCAACTCCAAACTTGACCCTCTCGTATATAGGAGACACAAATCAGAGGTTGACTTCATATACTTCAAGATGCCTTTTGCCGCCAGAAGATGAGGTTTCCGTGGTTCCGCCATGTACCGACTCACCTTGCCAACTACATAAGCAATATCTGGCCTTGTGATCGTCAAGTAGATCAAACTCCCAACCAGAGCTCGGAACAACAATGGTTCAGATAAAACTCTCCCCTCATCCTTCCGAAGCTTATGATGTTGCTCCAGAGGTATAGAGCTGCTCTTCCCTTCCTCCATGCCGAATCGCTGAACAATCCGCTCCGCATAGCCAGCCTGAGAAATGAGCACTCCGCTCTCCCGCCTCTGCACCTCGAGTCCAAGGAAATGGTGGAGCTCCCCCAGATCCTTCATCTCGAATCTGATAGCAAGCTCAGCCCTGAGTCTTGCAACAGCTTCCTTCGAGTTCCCGGTGACAATCATGTCATCCACATACAGCAGCACAATCACCCGAAGCACCCCCTCCTTCTTGATGAACAAACTAGAATCAGAGTCTGAAGCAAAGAATCCGCAGAATAAGAGATACTCTGCAATCTTCCCGTACCACGCTCGAGGCGCTTGCTTCAACCCATACAGGGCCTTCTTCAACTTACAAACGTAGTCCAGATACTCCTTCGAGATGAAGCCTTGCGGTTGGATCATGAAGATATCCTTGTCAATCTCGCCATATAAGAAGGCATTCTTCACGTCGAGTTGCCAAATCTCCCAACCACTTGAAGCCGCCAAGGCAATAACAAATCGAACCGAAGTCATCTTTGCCACTGGACTGAACGTCTCATCATAATCTTCTCCGTACTGCTGTGAGAACCCGCGAGCTACAAGGCGAGCCTTGTACCGCTCGATACTGCCATCATCTTTCTTCTTGAGCTTGTAGACCCATTTGCATGTCACAGGAGTTGTTCCCTTGGGCTTGGGCACGAGAGACCAGGTCTCATTCTTCTCGAGAGCTGCCATCATCTTTCTTCTTGAGCTTGTAGACCCATTTGCATGTCACAGGAGTTGTTCCCTTGGGCTTGGGCACGAGAGACCAGGTCTCATTCTTCTCGAGAGCTGCCATCTCTTCTTGCATAGCAATGTCCCACTCCATCATGCCTCTGGCCTTCTCAAAGCTCGACGGCTCCCTCTCATCCAGGGGACCAGCAAAGAAACATTAAATAAAGTTCACCATGTTCCCTCCTGTGTATCGATCAGGTGATTGAATAGTCCTCTTCGACCTCCTAAGAGGTTGTTCCTGACTAATCACCTCCTCAGCTACTTCTTCTGTGCTAGCTCCTCTTCCAGATGAACTTGGAGCATCGCTCCCCCTGCTTCTAGAACCTAAAGCCTCCATCTCAGATCTTGACACAGCTGGAGCTCCTGGTGAAACAGGCAACTCCACTTGAAGACTTCCCGTAGCTTTTCCTCCTTCATCAACCCTGCCCTCCGGTAGCTCAACTCCTGAACTCCCCTTGTAGGAAGTCACTTCATCAAACACCACATCCCGAGAAACAATTGACCTCCGTGTCTCAGGATCCATGCATCTCCATCCCTTCTTCCGCTCATCATACCCAACAAAGACTAGCTTCCTTGCTTTCACATCTAGCTTTGTCCAAAGAGCATCAGGAATATGCACATAGCAGGTTGACCCAAACACCCGAAGGTGTGCAACAATCGGCTTCTCCTTGAACATCAATTTGTGAGTGGTCTTCATGTTGATAGGACTTAAAGGTAACCTGTTGATAACATAAGCTGCACAAGACATTCCCTCCTCCCAGATGGACTTTGGGATACTCTTAGCATGAAGCCAACATTTGCAAGTTTCCGTCAAATGACGGATCTTCCACTCGGCAACGCCATTCTGTTGTGGAGTATGGGCACAAGTAAGCTCTCTCCTGATGCCAGCTTCCTGCAAAAACTTGAGAACTCACCAGAGGTGAACTCCCCACCATTGTCAGTTCTAAATTTTTTAACCCGCAGGCCTAGCCGGCCTTCAACCAGCTCCTTGAACTCCACAAATTTTGCAAATGCATCCGACTTCTCCTTCAAAAAATACACCCAGACATATCTGGTGTAATCTTCAATCAACACCAACATGTATCTGTTGCCTCCAAGGCTTGGGGTGGCAGTCGGTCCCATCAAATCACCGTGGATGCACTCCAACGGCACTTTGCACCTTGCTTGTGATTTGTCAAATGGAAGTCGATGAGACTTACCAAACTGACATCCTTCGCAGACATGACCGTCTCCATAGGAGGACAAGCTAGGCAAGCCATTGACAAGGCCCCTTACCGCCATAGCCTTCAATTTGTCCATTCCTACATGCCCCAACCTTTCATGCCAGATGGTCGCGCCATCTTTGGTCCTCATCTTATCAACATAGGTACTTGTCGATAAAACAAACAAGTCCTTCACCCTCTTGCCGACATGAATAACCTCTCCCTTTATCTCCGGTTGAGTTTTAAGAAACTTCACTTATGTTGGGCCAAACAGAACGTGATAACCGGCATCGACCGCATTGGTCACAGAGAAGAGATTGTTCTTCATACTAGGCACGTGATAAGCACTCCTCAACGTGAGTGGACCCTTATCACTGCTCAGAGTGACAACACCTTCATGTTCTACTGGATGAATAGAATTATCAGCCGTAATGATAGCATTGTTACCTGAGTAAGGTGCCAAAGAAGAGAACTTTGATCCATCCCCAGTGAGATGATGCCCACACCCTGAATCAACAATCCAGTCCTCATCATAGTTGATGGAAGCCAATGCCTTAACGGGCATCGCCGTTATATTAGACACAAAGGCTCCTCCCCATCCAACTTCATCAGACTTTGGCATCTCCTTCTCCACTGCATGTCCCGGCTGAAGATTCACCCGACAATCTTTCTTGAAGTGCCCGATCTTATTGCATCTAAAGCACCTCGGTCCCTCTCCTTTCTTCTTCCCACCAGAATTAGGGGCAAAGCCTCTATCTTGCTGACCTGAAGTGGAGGGTCCATCATGACCCGGCTTCTTCTTCTCCCATTTCTTCTTCTTCTTCCCAGAGAACATCACATCACTTTCTCCCCCGGAGATAGAAACCCCCGCCATCTGTCTTGCTAAACTTTCTTGCGAAGCAAGAAGGTTCTCCAGCTCCAACAATGACGGTTGATTTGCCCAACCCTGAACTGAAGTCACAAAGGCAAGATACTCCTTCCGCAACCCACGGATGACGTGCCTCTTCAGTTTTGCCTCAGAGATAGGCTCATCAGGGTCCAACGCAGAAATCTCTGCAGCGAGGTTCTTCATTTTGAGAAAGAAGGAGGAAATAGAAAGATCACCTTGAGAGGCTTTCGCCAACTCATTTTCAAGATATTGTAGCCTCGCTACATTCTTCTTATTGAACAACCCATCCAAGGATGTCCAAATCTCAGCAGCAGATTTACATCTGATGATGTGATCAAACAGCTCCGGTGAGATAGCCCTTTTGAGAGTGAACTCTGCCTTAGCATTCGTCCTCCTCCAAAGTCTCACCTCTGCCATATTATCTCCTGCTAGAAACACCTCTTGTGTGTCTTCTCTGCCAACTACCTCCCATAGATCCTCGACAAGCAAGTAACTCTCCATACATGACTTCCATTTTTTAAAGTTAATCGATGTGAGGAGTTCAATACCAAGACCTCTTGCGTATCCACCTTCCATGCCAATCTAAGTGGTCTCTTCTTCACAAAGACGATGGCAACTCTAGTTGATCACTGCTTATCCAGTCCAGAAACCTAGCTTTAATACCATGTTAAAATTTTTGAAAGGCCGTTTAGGAGTAAGCAGGAGTTGTATCAACAAGAGTTATAGCCAAACAACCACAATGCCAAAACAGCAACACAAGAAAACTTTATTGAAACAGAACTGCTTTACACTTCGAGGTATACATGGCGAGACATGATTCATAAGAATCACGGAGGTGAGAACAAAACACAGCAAAAACTGAAACTGGCGGTCTGCCAAAGCAGAAACCGCACAGACCGCAAAAAGGCTCAGGTTGCCCGGCTTGCTCTGCTGTACTCCCAGACCGCTTGCACAGTCAGACCGCAGAAACACCTTGAGACCACGCGAACAGAAGTAGACAACCTGCACTGCCAGACTGCAATCCCAGACCGCACGAACTGAAGCTTTATTGAACTGAACAAAAAACTGAAGCTGTCGCCAGACCGCAACTCTGATCGCCTAACCGCTAAAGGTCGCCTGATCGCTGAGCTCGCTGCGAACAACACAAGAACACAATAAACCAGTTTGCTGACAGACCGCAGACGAACTGTTTATTCAAGCCACCAGAAATCACCAAAGAAGGAGACCGCAACCTGCTGACCGCAAACCTGCGAACACAACAACCGGTTAGCTCACTTCCGAGATCGCGCGACTTCAAACTTGAGGCCGCAAGAAACAATCTGGGCTTTTGTTTTTACAATTCTTGTTAGGAATGACGGGCCCTGCACCCCTATTTATAGATGGAGAGACGGATGTCGTCATCGCACAAACTGGGATACAATAACCGCCCATCAGATCGCGAACGGTCTCACAAGGCAGACCGCGCGAACACAACAATTGGACAAGATTCTGTCCAAGACCGAAGTCAGCAGCAAGCCGCGCGGACACAGGATCATCCTTCCTGAGATCGCCAAGACAAGGACGAGCATCTGGCCTACTTGAATCAGGTCGCCAGAACAAACCGAACTGACTGCCCAGTAGCAAGACTAGGAGAGCCTGCAGCAGGTCGCCAGAACTAGCGACCAAACCAGGGAACAGACTGGCCGATCACAGCAGATCGCCAGAACAAACAAGCAGAGAGAGATCGCAGAACCAAACCGCCAGAGCACCAGCGCAGATCGCGCGGTCTCCAGCCTTCAGACCGGCCGGACTCCCTTCTTCTCCACTTCAACAATTTCAACAATGCGAGCGGTAGACACGGTAGTATAAGAAAGGACTAGTCGAGTCCTCCGAGACAATAGCTTGGTGTTTCACTTAGAGGCATTGTTGTATCAAGTAGTACGCAGATACCTAGTGTGTTCTTAGGGGCGTACGCGAGGTCTAGGTTGGGAGGTGTCATACTGGCCTAGAAGTGGATAGCCCGGTCCACTGCCCTGTTTGCCTCAATTGGGTACCTGAACGGAGACTCGAATAGAGGGCTAGAGGTGGTGCTTACCAGATAGTACGCGGATACGCTATGTGTTCTTAGGGGCGTATATAAGGTCTAGGTTTGGTGGTGTTACACAAGCCTAGAAGTGGACGGCCCGATCCACTGCCCTATTTTCCTCAACTGGGTACCGGAGTTGTTACACTCGAATAGAGGGAACTACAAAATGTCTATATGTACAGAGTCATATGTGTGAGTTGCATAATTGCATTTCACAACATAACATAGTATCATTGCACAACCAGACCTCATCGAATAAATTAGTATGGGCTCTTTTATACTATGAGTTTACTTCTTGCTAGATCCCTTAGCTTATGTGTTTGTGTGTGTACACACATAAGTTGAGGTTATTTTCATAGCTGCTCTAGTTGCTACTTTATTTGCTCTAGTTTACATTTTAACTGTTCGTTACTCTTTTTACTACTACCATAGCTTTTCTCTTCTAATGTATTCTTTATAAAGTCTGTATAGTAGAACTGTTAGAATAGATTCATTATGATCTATACTCATGCTACCCAGCTCCGCTGTCACCGGCTTGTTTGATTCACCCTTTGTTGTCCTCCGCTTCTTCCTCCCGCATGGTGCTTAGGAGCCGCAGGGGGAGGGGATGGGGAATTTAGCTTAGTCTTTCGACTAACGGTCAGTGGACCATATCATTTTAGGGATGATGTGCCGGAGCAGTAAGACCCCGTTTAGGAGACAGCTCAGGAGGACATGATGAAACAAAGCAGCCTCTATCCGTGGTTGCAGCAGTAGCTACAGACACGTGATTACAAAGTTTGATAGCTTCTGCATAAATGTAGAGTGAGAGAGCTGTTGTACTTTATTTGGACATGTACAGGGCATGGACCTTTTTCTCTTTCACTTAATATACTCATTGATGGACTTGTATTCAATATTGATGTATATCCAGTTATGTGTGATTGTGGACTTGTTATATTCTAGATAATTTTCTTCTTATACCTTGTTGGCCTGGTTAATCGTTCTTGCTGGCAGGATCGGCGTCTTGCGGAGGCAGCTAACTCGTGTGTTGGTGCCACCGTAAGGCGGCGTTTTTGGGCATAAGATTCAGGAACTCTCCTGGTGCGGAAGAGGGATCTTACACAACCTCTCTAGCTCCCTTGTAGAAAGAGCATGTATCTTTTCTAAGTAATTCTCGGGAACTAGATAGAATCTCCTCTCAAGATTAAAGTCTAATGCATCAAAATGACTTTGCAAACTTGGAGGGGCCAACTTAGCTGGAGAGGGCTCTCTCTGAACAATTGATTTTGGAGCTTGAGAGCTCTCCCCTAGATTGGTGAAACATTTGACTGAGAAACAACCCTTGATGGAGAGGGTTGACGCATGGCCCCAATTTTCAGGTGCAACAAGTTCACAGAGTTCTAAGCTAAGGAGCTAGTGCTAGCACTAGGGCTAGCGCCGACGGTTGCTCATATTGTCGAATTGTGTGAGTTTCAATGAAAGGACTTGTGTGTATCATCAAAAATGTCAAGACAAATCATAGAGTGCTAGAACCAGCAGTAGCGGTAGCACCGCCGGTAGCTGTCTCGATGAATTCATGTCCCAATGAATGTGTTCCAACAAATCATGTCGAGCAATCGTGAATTCAATTCGATGAGCGCTAGCATAGATGGTAGTGCTAGCGCTAGCGATAGCATTCTCGACAAATCCTTAAGCGGCTATGGATATGTTTGGCCTGGGCTAGCGCCTGCGTTAGGCAGAGCGTCGACGGTAGCATTTTTTCTATATATACCCGGCAAATTCATGGATTTCCCTTAGTTTCTCACTTGGGCTCTCTCCAAAGGCAAAGGAAAAGGTCATGGAGAGGAAGGAGGTTAGTTTTGGCTAGAGCAAGTTTGGGTAGGAGATCTCTTCCGCGCTTGTGCCATCGTTGGATCCGTGGAGAGGAAGCTCAACCCTATGACACCAAAATGAGCACCAAGGGTAACGATTCTCCTCCTTAATCTCTGGACACGCTAGTCCTTGGATTTACATAGTAGTAGGAAGATTTCCACTAATTAGTGGATAGTTTTCTTTCGACGGGTCGATATGGAATATCCCTGTAGAAATTGCATATAGAGGCTGGATCACTGTACAAACATAAGCATACTGTGTGAAGCCCATCTGGATAGGTTGTTCTAGATTGGTGATGTTTATTGCGCTCCGGAGAAGACTTCGAGTATGTATGCTTGTTTTCTGGTTCTGGTTGCTGTGATGTGCTGTATGGACTTCTGGAGGCGATCTCCAAAAAATACCCGAAGGAGCTGGCAGAATTGCCTTCTGTTAGCCAGCACCACCGCTGGCGCTAGTGCCAGTGATATGATATCACATGGCATGCTATGTTGATGGCCCGGAGGAGGTCGTCTATGAGATCGGGATGAGGTGAAAGTTTACCCGCATCGTGCTGCGATGATTGAGCCGAGTCTAGCTGGATCTAAAATCAGACATATTGGTTGGGATGAGGAGCCCCCTCGTTGCCTTCTTATGGTAGAGAGACAGAAAATGTCGGTGTGTACAGCTTAGCTCAAATGACCATCCAAGATGCAAAAGGACTTGTGGATGGAGTGTGCCTTGAGAGAACAATATGTGCGGCCTAGAGTCGACGTATATGGTGATTATTTCTATGTGGTGCTTAGACGCACCTGTGAAATATATGCTGCTATTGCTTGTTTGCAAGGAAGGAGCACCACTACCTCGGGGATGGGGTGGGGTCGTTATAATCTTAGTCAGCTAAAGCTGACTGATTACCTGTTTTCCCACTACTTTGTGGATTGTGTTTTACAGGTCCTGGCGAGATGAGTGGGAAATAGCGGGTTGGAGTCCCAACTGCTGTGCTTAGCTAGCACTCGAAGTCCCAAGTGTTTTGTTTCTTGCTTTTCATGTGTGGTCGGCCCGCATGCCGATGTTTGGAAGCCACTTTTATGTAAACAAGTCTAGTAAATAACATTATGTATATTCATTACTAGTGAACAAGTGGACAACTTACGTAATCTGGTTTTACCTTAAATAAATGCTTCTGTTGTTTATGACTCTATTTATGCTGAGATGGTTTTATTTGAAACTATGTAACTACTAATTACGTAACGGTCTTTACTGTTCATTTAATATGGTGTGGGGTCCCGGCCGGACCTACTATTGTATTCTATGTTATGGGGCGGGTGTTACAGTTGATGTCTTTCCTCTTCTTCATCATCTGCAGGCTTCTTCAGACAAGGCCTCATAATCTTCCTTTCCCTTCTAGAAAAGAATTGAAGAGTCAATCTTTTTCAAATGATGAATGTGGCTTCCAGAGGACATCAAACTGGCTCCCATCAAGTTGATTGAGATAAAGTGAGATGATCCTTCCAAAATTAGGAACCATCAAACTTGTCTTGATCTTCTCAAATATGATTAGACCCCGGTTCACCTTCTTTTTGCAGATAATACCTGCTACTAGCTTGAACATATCATTTGAAAGGTAGTCGCGTGAGCCTGCCTTACACAATAGTACTATTTCCAGAATGTTTGAGAGAAGTTTTCCTTCACCATTCATATTCTTGTTGGATCTGATGGCGCCCTTAGAGGGGGGGGGGGGTGAATAAGGGGTTTACTATTTTTGAGATAAACCGACTGATTTTAGAATAACAAAAAACTTTTTGGTTCTGTCGCTAACGCCTAACATTAGATAGTTAACGTCGGGCGTTATCTTTCTAGAAAATATTTGTATAGAAAAATTCAAAGTGATTTTACCTGCGAAATCTTAAATGAAATACACTTTCAGACAATCAGAGATAATAAAAATGAATATTATATATTTCAAAAAGATAATTACAAACATATAATTTCAATAACGCTTGAAATTAAGGCGACAAAATAAAATTCACTTTTATGTTCCTTCACCGGCCCTTCTCCCAAGGACAGGTTGGCTATAGCCTATCTATCCCCAAATAAGGCCTCTAGCCTCCCCTAGATCTACCCTAGACTTAGTCACCATGCACAAGGCGACGAATTTCCCCTAAATCAAACCCGGTCTAGTCTCCATATGCAAGGCGGCGAATTCACTATCGTTACAAGAAAATATGTAAAGATAAAGTTAAAATTAGAACAAAAGACTCCCTAGATTGAAGAGCGCTGAAGGAGATGTTGAAGACACGCAATGACCATCGTCGGAGTTGAAGAGAGCATCCTTCTTCAAATTTATCATTGGAAATCTCCTTCTCACTCCTATTCCTCAATGTTGGTGTTGGGGTGCTCTCTGAATTTGGGATGAAATGCTCTCTCTGAAGTATAGAATGAAGGCTTGGAATGCATAACATTTGATCAAACGAAATCAGCTCTTTAAATAGGCACGGGAGCTAATGCATGACATTAGGTAGTTAACACCAGCGTTAGTGATCGTGTATAGCAACCGCTGAAATTGTGCAACCGTCGAGAATGTGACAGTTTGTGGACTCAACGCATGTGTTAAGTTTCAACGCTGGCGTTGTCACTTAGTAACCAACTATTCTCCATCTTGACGTCAAGATCCGTTGAGAAGTCATCCCTTTTCGATGAATGTTAACGCAGAGCGTTAACTTCTAACGCGGGGCGTTATCTCACTTTTTAGAGAATCTTCATCAATCAGCATCATGTTCATATGGTTATTTAACTATAGTACCTGCACATTATAAACACAAGCAATATCAAATACATAGTGTGATTTGTTATTCTCAAACAAAGAGATGTGGAACACAAGCTCTAACAATCTCCCCCTTTTGATAATAACAAATCCACTAATAAGAAATAAAACATAATTAGAGTAGTGTTTATAGTATATGTTAAGCGTGATAATCATGCACACTCCCCCTATGTGGATACTCCCCCTACATGAATGCATTTTCTAATGTACTCCCCCTAAATCATAGAATTCTCTAATTTATTTCTTCAATTTAATCTCCCCACTTTGTTATAATCAAAAGGAGGTGGGTTAGAGTAGTTGCACTATAAAATGTTATGCATTAAGTAGGAATAATAACAACTTTAAAAATATAGTGAACACATCGAAAGCAATTTGAAACATCTTTTAGAAATTATAAGTACAAAATATAATAAGCGTTTAAATCAAATAAGTAGACGTTTTGAAATTTAGAAACAAAAGTTGCAGTTCATTTGTAATTTGTAACAAAAAGTAGCAAGCAAGATTATAAAAATATCAAGTAAAGTTATGTTTACAATGTAAATAAAATTTGTATTTCAAGTATACATAAACATTGTAAAGATCATGCATTGCTATCTAGTGCATTTACTAATGATTGTAGAGAATAGTATAGATAAGCTTTAAGTCCAATTCTCATGAGTGGAAGTATTATAAATGATAATGATGTGTTCAATAAAGGTGTTTTGTCAAAGTATACTTGTGCATAAATCAAACCACATGATAGTATGCAATTTTAAGAACATAACTTGAATTGAACATAAATAACTTTACTTTCACATATTTCAATGCACATAAAGATTTTCATTTTTTGTAAGATAAGTGGTCAAAATTTTGTTTGCACAAGACACTTTACAATTTTTGGCGGAGTTTTCCTTGTCATATATTTTTTTTATACTTGATGTTGATTTTTGTGACCAAGGACTCCAAATTCACATGTTCTTACAAACATATAAATTTATATTCTAAATACCACATTTCTCTAATCTCAAGTGCATGAAGAACAAAGAATTCATGAAAGAATTCAATGTAGTGTAGGTAAACTATTTATGCGATTCAAAATAAGTTTTTATACTACACAATCATGCAATAAGAATTAAAACACATGTATATTAACAAAAAAGTGTAAGTGAGAAATCATAATCAGAGATAAAAACTTTACTCATACTCAGAGGCATGCAAAAACATTTCTACACATGTAATCTACAACCAAATTCTTTGCACATTTTAAGATATTATTCAAGGCATGATAAATGCAAAACAATGTTTTTAAGAAACTTGAAGGTTTAAATTAAACATTGTAAATAATCTTTAAGCAATATGTATATAATCATCCTTGAAATAAGCATTTAAGCATATATTAATATTTTGTTTTTAATTTTTGGAAGTAAATAACAAAAAAAAGAGAAAACAAAAAGATTTAAAAAACAAAATACTAAATTAAATAATACCAATAATTTTTTTAACAGAACAAAAATTTTTGTTGGAGCATAGATAATAACACCAAGCGTTAGCTTCTTAAAGCTGAGACAGTACACTAAATTTTTACTTTTTGAAAAATCTTTTTCATGATTCATTTGTATTATAAAGAGACCTTCTGATAGTTGAACAAAGTATATAAGATAATTTTGATAGCTTTTTATAATGATACCTTCTTTTCCATGATTGATTTGAAGGCTCTTTTAGTATGTTTTTGTTTTTTTATATTTTGATTTTTTTTAAAAAGCAAACAAATATAACAAAGTATATATGATAATTTTGATAGCTTTTTATAAGGGTTAGAGTGACATTTCTAAGACACCTAATTCTAACCTAAGCATGTGAAAATGTGCATCGGGTAGAGGTTTGGTAAAAATGTCAGCAAGTTGTGATTCCGTCCCTATAAAGCTAATTTTAACATGTTCCTTCTTGATATGATCTCTGATAAAATGATGTCGGATACCTATATGCTTAGATCTAGAAAGATGCACGGGATTGTTTGTGAGATCTATAGCGCTCTTGTTGTCGCACTTTAATTTTATGTTATTTAGATAAACACCAAAGTCTTATAACGTTTGGGTCATCCATAGCTTGTGCACAACAAATACCTAGTGCGATATATTTGGCCTCAGTGGTGGAGAGGGCAATAAAATTCTGTTTCCTAATCGACCATGATATGAGTGAAGGGCCTATAAAATGACACGTGCCACTAGTGCTCTTACGATCTAATGAACATCCTGCATAGTCCGAATTAGAAAATTTATGTAAAATAGGACAATCATTATGAGGATACCATAAGACTAATTTAGATGTTCCGATTAGATATCTAAAAATGTGCTTAACTGCTTTTAAATGTGATTCTTTTGGGTTGGCTTGAAATCTAGCACATAAACAAACGAAAAAATAATATCGGGTCTAGATGCGCTCAAATATAGCAATGAGCTTATCATTCCTCTACATAATGTTTGATCAATTGAAATACCGACTTCATCTTTTCCTAGCTTTAGTGATGCACTCATTGGTGTTTTAGCTTGTTTTAGGTTTTCAAATCCAAATCTTTTAGAATATCTTGAACATATTTAGTTTGACAAATAAATATACCATCTGGTTTTTGAGAGATTTGAAATCCTAGAAAATAAGTGAGTTCTCCTACCAAGCTCATTTCAAATTCATTTTTCATCACTAAATTTACTTCATTACATAACTCTTCATTAGTGGCTCCAAAAATAATATCATCCACATAAATTTGCAATATAATCATATCAGTATCTACATGCTTAATGAAGAGTGTATTATCCGCACTTCTTATTTTATAACTATACTTTATCAAAAATAATGTCAATCTATCATACCAAGCACGTGGCGCTTGCTTCAATCCATAAAGCGCTTTTTCTAACTTATACACATGATTTGGAAATATTTCACTCACAAAACCGGGGGGTTGTTCTACATAAACTTCTTCTTTTATAATTTCGTTAAAAAGCACTTTTAACATCCATTTGAAATAATTTAAATCTTTTAAAACTCGCAAATGCAAGAAATATTCTAATTGATTCAAGGCGAGCAATGGGTGCAAAAGTTTCATCAAAATCTACCCCTTCAATTTGTGAATATCCTTGTGCAATTAGTTTAGCATTATTCCTTGATATCCTATAGTCACCATCTAGTTTATTTTTGAAAATCCATTTGACTCCTATAACCGTATGATTAGATGGTCTCTCTACTAAATTCCAAACCTTATTACATTCAAATTGATTTAATTCATCATTTATAGCTAAAAACCAAAATTCATCATTTAAAGCAGTTGAAATGTTTTTTGGTTCTATTTCGGATACAAAACAAAAGTTGGAAAAAGACTCATGTAAAGAAGTACGAGTACTTACCCCTTTTGACGGTTATTCTATCACAAGCTCCCTTGGATGATCCTTAGTAAACTGCAACACGCTTGGAGGAACATATTTTGCTTGTTCTTCTTCTTTTTCCTCCTTTTCTTCTTCTTTTCTCCAAGCGATTCATCATCCTCATGTTCCGAAAGGGAAAGGGGTTCGTCTTCGTTTCCTGTATGATTAGTATATACACAAGGAACAAACTCATCAAATCTTACATGAATAGACTCTTCAACTACTTTAGTTCTTTTATTATATATTCTATATGCCTTACTAGTTGAAGAGTACCCAATGAAAATTCACTCATCACATTTTTCATCAAATTTTCCTAGTGCATCTCTAGTGTTTAAAATAAAGCACTTACAACCAAACACATGAAAATAAGTCACATTAGGTTTTCTTTTAAAATATAGCTCAAAAGGTGTTAATTTTAAAATAGGATGAAGAATGACACAATTAATAATATAACATGAAGTATTAACCGCTTCGACCCAAAATGATTTAACAACCCATATTCACAAAGCATAGTGCGTGCTAGATCTTGAAGGGTTCTATTTTTCCTCTCCACTACACCATTTTGTTGTGGGGTGCGAGGAGCGAAAAATTCATGTTTAATTCCTAAATCATCACAAAAGAAGAAAATTTATCATTTTCAAATTCTCCTCCATGATCCGAACGTATGCATTTAATTTTTAAATCATGTTCGTTTTGAATACAAATGCGTAGTTTAGTAAATTCAATAAATGCACCGGATCTGGAAGATAGAAATAAAGTCCAACAAAATCTAGAATAATCATCAATTATTACAAAGTATATTTTCTACCTCCTAGACTAGAAGTGCTAACTGGTCCAAATAAATCCAAATGAATTAAATGAAGTGGTCTAGAAGTAGAAATTACAATTTTTCTTTTAAAAGAGTTTTTTAAAAAAAATTTTTGGCAAGCCGTACAAAGAGCTGATAAATTACCATTAAGCATAGGTAAACCTTAACTTAATTTATCTTTTGATAATTTCAAAATAAGCTTAGTGCTAGAGTGACCAAGGCGCCTATGCCAAAGTTCCAATTCTTCATTTTTAGAGATAAAACATTTTAAAGAAGAATTTGAAAGATCATTAAAAGTAATCATATAAACATTATGCATCCTAGATGCGGTGAGTACGTCATCATTTGTTTTAGAATTTATGATTTTGCAAAGATTTGCAGATGATTCAAATAATACATTTAAACATTTATCACATAATTGTCTAATTGAAATTAAATTATGTTTTAAACCATATACAAATAAAACATTTGAAATTGAGAAAGAATCGTTACCCACTGTGCCGATGCCAATGATCCTTCCTTTTCTGTTATCACCAAATGTCACCATCCCTCTTTTCTTCATCTCAAGGCTAAGGAACTTTGCTTTGTTGCCTGTCATGTGTTTGGAGCATCCCGAGTCCAAATACCACACGTCTTATTTATCCTTAGCCCGCCAACATAACTAAAAAAGGAGATGAGTGTAAAGATCCGGATACCCAAGAGGTTCCTCCCAAAGAATAGGTGGAAACATTTGGCACCCAGATTTGCTTTATAGCACTACGACCCTTTTTCCTACAAGAGTTTGAGGTGTGTCCAAATAAATGACATTTGGCACATGATATAAAAGGGGATGAGACCATTTTTGGAGTTTTGGATAAACTCTTGCTAGAATATGAGGTAACATTTGAATGTTTTAATTTATTATTGACAGAATTACTATTTCTGGAATTATTGCTAACGCCGACGTTAGGAGTTAACGCCCGTCGATAGCTTCAAGTAACATATCCAAGGCCATATTTGGCAATTCCATGGCATTGGTTAGCCCAGATCATGACCAGAGATCTTTGCCCAACTCCAAACTTCTTAATAGCCACATTTAAATCATGAATACAAGCTTTGAGAGCGGTGTTTTCCATTACTAACATAACACGCTGATTCACAAAACTTTTCTTTCCTTCCTCTATTTGAGAAAGAGAAGTTTTTAAAGTTCTTTCTAAATCTACCTTCTCCTTAGTAAGAATTTCAATATTGGAGTGGGACTTAAAAAGAGCTTCTTCAAGTTCTTTCACTCTTGCCAAGGAGTGATTGCACTCTTGGCAAGATACCTTTTCTTTCCCTAATTGTTTAGATAATTTTTTATTTTCTTTTAATAAAAGTTTATTTTCAAAATTTAGAAGATCATTATCTTTTAAACTTTTATCAAAAAATTTGCGTGTTTGTAAATACTCAATATATAAATCATCATAAGTAGTAGGGAGAGTTACCTCAGTGTCGTTTTGGACACTGCTTTCATCCTCAAATGTCTTATTACTTTTCCCATAAGGCACATATTTGCCTCTTCTTCACTGCTAGTGGATGAGCCACTTGAATGTTCGGAGGAGGAGTCATCCCATGTAGCCGCTTTAAGGACCTTCTTCTCTTTTCCCATGTGCCATTTTTCTTTACGCTCTTTCAGATATTTCAGGCACTGACTCCAGATGTGTCCGGTTTTTCTACAATGATAGCACTCCGGTGGTGGTCTTTCATCATCGTCCTCATCGCTACCCCTTTCTTTCTTCGATGAAGATCCCTTCTTGATGAAATATTTCCGGAAGGTGTTTCTCCTTTCCGGATTCTTCATCAACCTTTTGAACTTCTTCACAAAAAGGCTCTCCTCGTCCTCTTCATCATCATCTCCGTCAACCTCTTTCTTCGACTTCAATGCTAAGGCCTTCTTCTTTGGATCCATGTTGTACTCTTGTTGTTGAATCTTGAGTTCAACCTCATGGGTCTTGAGGTTCCCAATGAGGCTCTCAATTTGGAGCTTCTTTAGATCATGTGACTCTGAGATAGCCATCACCTTTGGATTGAGCTTTGGAGGGAGAGATCTTAGGATTTTTCTCACCAAGTCGCCGTTTGAGAACACTTTTCCAAGCACTTTTGAGTCGTTGACGATCTTGGTAAACCTTATGTACATCGAATCACTGTCTTCATCCACCTCCATCCAGAATTTCTCGTATTCGGATTCAAGTTAGAAAAGCTTTGAATCCTTGACCTGCGAAGTACCTTCATGAGTCATTTCTAATAATTTCCATATATCATATGCAGTTTCGCAAGCACAATTTCTAATAAATTCCATTCTATCTAAAGCACAAAATAAAGCATTCATAGCTTTAGCGTTGTTCTTGCATCTTAACTTGTCGTTATCATCCCATTTTTCTCTTGGTTTTTCCATAGTGACTTCTCCAACAACAATTGTTGGTGGAGTATAACATTGTTCCACCATACCCCACACATCATTGTCTAAAGCATTTAGAAAATAATGCATTCTTGTTTTCCAATAATTATAATCAGTTCCGGTAAATAGTGGTGCTCTACTAATCCCTTGACCCTCAGCGAAAGCATGATCATAATGCGCCATTATTCTTGGTTGTGAAATCGTTTTGGAATAACATCGTTATGATACCAAGTGTTCGATCTGATGCCGCCCTTAGAGGGGGGGGGGGGGTGAATAAGGGGTTTACTGTTTGTGAGTTAAACTGACAGATTTTAGAATAACAGAAAACTTTTTGGTTCTGTCGCTAACGCTGGCATTAGATAGTTAACGTCAGGAGTTATCTTTCCAAAAAATAGTTTTACAGAAAAATTCAAAGTAATTTTACTTGCAAAATCTTAAATAAAATACACTTTCAGACAATCAGAGATAATAAAAATGAATATTATATATTTCAAAAAGATGATTACAAACATATAATTTCAATAACGCTTGGAATTAAGGCGACAAAATAAAATTCATTTTTTGTTCCTTCACCGGTCCTTCTCCAAGGGACCGGTTGGCTATAGCCTATCTATCCCCAAATAAGGCCTCTAGCGTCCCCCTAGATCTACCCTAGACCTAATCGCCACACACAAGGTGGTGAATTCCCCCTAAACTAAACCCAGCCTAGTCGCCACACGCAAGGCGGCGAATTCACTACCGTTACAAGAAAATATGAAAAGATAAAGTTAAAATCAGAACAAAAGACTCGCTAAATTGAAGAGCGCTGAAGGAGATGTTGAAGACACGCAATGACCATCGTTGAAGTTGAAGTGAGCGTTCATCTTCAAATTTGTCATTGGAAATCTCCTTCTCACTCTTGTTCCTCAATATTGGTGTTGGGAGTGCTCTCTGAATTCGGGATGAAATGCTCTCTCTGAAGTATAGAATGAAGGCTTGGAATGCATAACATTTGATCAAACGAAATCATCTCTTTAAATAGGCACGAGAGCTAACGCGCGGCCTTAGATAGGTAACACCAGCGTTAGTGATTATGTATAACAACTGCTGAAATCGTGCAACCATCGAGAACATGTCAGTTTGTGGACTTAACGCATGCGTTAAGTGTCAATGTTGGCGTTGTCACTTAGTAACCAATTATTCTCCATATCGACGTCAAGATCCATTGAGAAGTCATCCCTTTTTGATGATTGTTAACGTCGGGCGTTAACTTCTAACGCGGGGCGTTAGCTCACTTTTTTGAGAATCTTCATCAATCAGCATCCTATTCATATGGTTATTTAACTATAGTACATGCACATTATAAACACAAGTAAGATCAAATACCTAGTGTGATTTGTGATTCTCAAACTAAGAGATGTGGAACACAAGCTCCAACAATTCTTTCTTCTGACAGCAGTTGTTGCTCTAGGCAACCACAAAATAACAAGGTTCTGTTATGATCTTCTACATAAAGACAATCCTCTTCTTCCACAGCTAGCAACCTCAAAAGTCTAGACAATCTAGATGGCTTCATCTTGATAAATCTGTCCCTTACTGTCGATTTGATAACATCTCCAAGATGACGAATCTTGGCATTCTTTAATAAATCCAATACATCCCTATCTAGCATGCGAGATGGGTGTCCTAGAATGAAGGAGAGACCGACTTCTTCTAGACAGAGAATGACATTCCTAAACTCATTGGTGGCGCTTGCGAATCCAGTGCGAACTAGCTCTCCCACTACCTGAAGGAGTCCGGTACCCTTGCGAGACATTGTGACTTGAATCGTCAGAGGGTTTTGGCGAGAGGGAGATGAATCAGTGGAAGATTTTGAGAAACAGGCGCGTGTGACTCATGAAACCCTTAAAACCTTTATATATATAGTAGAGTTTTTAAGTGAGAGGATGCGTATACCTTTTAAAGGAAATGACTCTTCAGATCCAGTAATTAGAGAAATTAGGTTTAAAATCTGGAAGAGAAACATTTGACGAAATAATCCCGAAGATTCGTCAAAATAGCTCGAGTAATTTCTTCAATTCGTCAAAATGACTCAACGAAATTAATTTTTTGTCGAAACAACTCTTGAAGACTCGATGAATTCGTCGAATTTACTCATGTAATTTCCTTAAGTTCCTTAAAAGACCATATTTTCTGATTTTAGTCTGATTCCTTTGACTTTTCTTCAAGAATCCTTGTTCAGCATACGAAGTTCCAATTTGAAATAGTTGAACTTGGTCTCATCAAGCGGCTTCATGAAAATATCTGCAACTTGCTTATCCATCGGGACATAATTAAGGTTGATGTCCTTATTCTCCACATTCTCCCAAATGAAGTGATAATGTATCTCTATATACTTTGCCCAGTTGTGAGAGACTGGATTGTTAGCAATTGCTAAGGCACTTGATGAGTCACAGAACATGGGAATCTCCTTCAACTTCAAGTTGTAGTCTTCTAGCTGATTCCTGATCCATAAAAGTTGTGCACAACAACTGCCTACAGATATATACTCCGATTTAGCAGTTGAAATCGCTACATAATTCTGCATCTTGCTACTCCAAGAAATAAGCCTCCTTCCAAGGAATTGGCATGTCCCGGAAGTGCTTTTTCTGTCATCCCTGCTACCTGCAAAATCAGCATCTGAAAAGCCGGTTAGCTCGAAGTCATTACTTGTTGGGCACCATAAGCCAAGATTCGGTGTGCCTTTAAGGTATCTCAAAATCCCCTTTGTAGCGACATAATGAGATTCCTTAGAGTTCACCTGAAATCTAGCACAAACACATGTTGAAAATATTATGTCTGGTCTACTGGCAGTAAGGTAGAGCAAGGATCTAATTATGCTTCTGTACTTGGTCTTATCAAAAGGTTTCTCTTTCTCATCCTTGTATTAGAGTCCTCATTGAGGTTGCATTCTGCATTCCGAATTTATTAATCAACTCTTTGGTGAACTTCATCTGAGAGATGAAAATTCCATCTTCAGATTGTTTCACCTAAAGTCCTAAGAAATACTTCAACTCACCCATACTACTCATTTCAAATTTCCCTTGCATCAAGTTAGAAAACTTCTTACAAAGGTGATCGTCCGTAGATCCAAGGATAATATCCTCGACATAGATTTACAATAGCAAAACCTTGCCTTTAACTTCCCTAAGAAATAATGTCTTATCTATCTTTCCTCTTGGGAATTTGTTCTCAAGTAGAAAGCTAGAGAGGGTCTCATACCAAGCTCGGGGGGTCTTATTTTAGACCATATAAAGCTTTTCGTAAGGAATAAATATAACCAGGGAGGGAGGAATAAACATAACCTGGAGGTTGTTCTACGTATACTTCTTCCTTTAAATTACCATTAAGGAAGGCTAACTTCACGTCCATTTGATAGACCTTAAATCCCATGTGAGCAGCATACACTAGAAACAACCTGATCGCTTCGAGTCTTGCCACTGGAGCATAAGTTTGATCGCAGTAGATCACTTATTCTTGTCAGAAACCTTGGGTAACAAGTCTAGCTTTGTTCTTGATGATTACACCATTCTCATCCAGCTTGTTTTTGTAAACCCATTTTGTTCTGATGACATTCTGACCTTTGGGCCTTGGCACTGGCTTCCAAACATTGAATCTTTTGAATTAATTGAAATCCTCTTGCATTGCAATGATCCATGAAGCATCCTCTTTAGCCTCATCAAATTTCTTTTGCTCAATCTGCGGAAGAAAACTTAAATGCAAAACTTCATTAGTTGTACCTCTTCTTGTCCTTATTCTGACTCTGGTATCTCTTATGATTTGATTTGCTGGGTGATCTCTCTGATGTCTAATCACCAGGTTTCTTGCATCATCCATAATACCATGTTCTTCTGCTTCTAGTACGTCTTCTATTTCTTGAGGTTCTTCTTCTTTAGGTGTAATTGGGTCATTCACTGAAACTGTCTCTGGAGCATCTTCTTTAATGACTTCTTCCAAGTTTAGTTCTTTCAGTTTCAAGCCTGCACCTGCAACTTCAACAAAAACACTAGAAGAGCTATTGTGAAGCATACTCGTCACATCAAATACAACATTAATGGATTCTTCTACAACCAGAGTTTTCTTGTTGAAAATCCTATATGCCTTACTATGGCTACTATAATCTACAAAAATACCTTCAAAACAATTTTCATTAAACTTAATTTTGTAATACTTCCCATTGTTAAGTATGAAGCATTTACTGCCATAAATTCTAAAATAAGATACAGTTAGTTTCCTGCCCTTTAGAAGTTCGTTAGGTGTCTTACGACGGTTCTTATTGATTAGTGCTCTGTTTTGCACGTGACAAGCTGTGTTGACGGCTTCTGCCCAGAAATGTTCAGGAAGAGAAGAATCATTCAACATTGTTCTGCTTGCCTCAATGAGTGTTCTATTCTTTCTATCTTCAATTCCATTTGGTTGTGGAGTACGAGGAGAGGAAAACTCATAATTAATACCTAAGGTTTGATGGCGCAAATCTCACACACCGCTATAGGCGGTAGCTCGACTGCGACACGAAACGGCAGTGTACCGATCGTTCAAGTAATATAAAACGAGGAGTAATCCCCGAGTATCGAATCTCTCAAGGAACACAGTAAGGTGGAGTTAACGTTCGAGGAAGGACTTGAGATCGAAGTCCTTGAGTCGGATGGAATGCGGAAACAGGGTGATTGGGCTTTTGGAAAATAAAAGAAAATACTATAACTACTCCTATGCAATGCCGCTATGCAAAGCTTCGCTCGGCGGGATGGAAGACTACGTAGGCCTTGAACGCGCTACTTCGTAAGGGCGGATGGACGAGTAGGAAAGCGGATCGAACTATGCAGGCCTTGAGCGCGCTGCTTCGTTAGGCGGGATGGAGTACGGGCCGCGATGCCACGCTTCGGTAAGCGGATGGGCGAGTGGGCTAGCGGAATGAGGGTCGCAAGCACCTCTTCGACAGGCACGCCACTAGCAATTGCTAGTGCGGCACCGGACACGGTGGTGGGATGGAAAATGGATGGTGGCGCTCCTCAAGCAACTCAAATAACAAGCATTTCACAAATACAAGAAATATATGGAAATACAAACTAGTTCAAGTGCAACTTCATCAACATACATAGATCTAGCTATTACAACAATCAATAAAAGGAGAACAAGGCAAGAAATCGACCGAATCCGAAGGCTCGTTGAAGATTCACGGTTGGAATCGCCGGGTTGTCAATCCGCGTCCAAGCTCGGTCCACAACTACGTCCGGGGTAGAGAGAGCTGTCACGACTCTCCAATGGACCCGTCTTCTTCGTGTCACGATCCGGTAGAGGTTGCAAACTTCCTCTTGCTCGATGGAGATAGCGGCTAGGTCTTCCTTTGGAGCTCTTGGATGAAGGAGGAGGCCGAGAGGAAACTCCGGCTAAGATTTGGCGTTGAAAGCTTGCCCGGAGATCCTCCCTAAGGTGGGCGGCGATGGAGGAGCGAATCTGGGCGGAACCGGGCGGAAAACGGCGGAAGAAGACGATGGATCCGACCTAAATCGCGAGCAGCGGATTTTATAGGCGATGGAATTAAACAGTGCGCACGGTCAGTGGCGCACGACCAGTGGTCGTGCGCACTAGAATCCTGTGATTGTGCGCTCTGCCTGGACGGAACCTGCAAAGACAGAAATTATAAAATAAAATGTTCGCACGACCAGTGGCGCACGACCGGTGGTCGTGCGCACTATCGTCGGTGGTCGTGCGCAATACAGCAAACAAAACTCAGAATTTTAATGATAAGTGCGCACGAGCAGTGGCGCACGACCGGTGGTCGTGCGCACTAGCATCGATGGTCGTGCGCACTGCTCCAAACAGAACTCATGAAAAAGGCATTAAGTACGCACGATCAGTGGCGCACGACCAGTGGTCGTGCGCAGTAGAACCAGTGATCGTGCGCAGTGTTCCTGTGCAGAATTGCACCGGGAACACCTGCACGACTACTGTTCCAGCGTACAACACTAATCTAGCCACTAAAAGTGACACTTAACCGCACATGAAAACTACTAATGAAGATAGAAATGAAATCACACCAAAATAGGCCTAAAAGTGCACCTAGCATAGAATATCAAATATAAACTAAAACAGGGCTAAAGTGCAGTGAAATGACTAACTAAACGGCCCAGATGAGTCCATAACAGTGTATATGATGAGGACTCATCAAGGTTTCAAAAAATTTTGTCATAGCGCCAAACTTGAATTCTGTTCCGGGGTCACTTCTGATTTTGACTACGGAGCAGTTTAGTTCATTATGGATTTGCCTAACAAAATTAGTGAAAGAGACAAAAGTGTCTGGCTTATGTTTCAGAAAGAATACCCAAGCAAAATGTGAGTAGTCATCAACAATTACCAAGGTATATAAGCTTTATCTCCTGAACTCCTTACTGGCATGGGACCAAATAAATCCATATGAAGTAGATATAAACAACTGGTAGAATCTTTGCCAATTATGCTCTTAAAGTTAGCCCGAGTCTTCTTGCCCATTTGGCATACATGACAAGGTCTCTCTGTAATGCACTTAAAATCAGGTGAGTTACGCACTAAGTTGTGAGAAAATAACATACTTATAGTTTTGAAATTAATATTTTTGAAACCTGTATCTGGCCCAACGAGGAGTTCGGACCCCCGTGAAGGGGGCAGCTAACACCTACTGATCCCGATGGGGAACCTGACCGGAGACCTAAAGCTAGACACAAAACCTTGGCTACATCGTGGAGGTCCCACCACACACCCGGAAGATCTTTAGAGCGCTTCCCCTCCCTTGGAGAGCCCGAGAGGATAACCAAAGAACCTAGGGAGGAAGAAGCCAAGAATTTGAACTGGAATCCTCTCCAAAGTTGCCCTTCAAGGTCTATATATAGATTTTCTCTTTTGGTCTGCTAATTGCGGGAATCCGCCTTTTGGTTTTACTGAACGCACCCCAAAATGGTCTGCTAACAACCAAAGTCCACTGTTCTAAAAGGCTGTGGGCAGACAACCAAGGGTATCAGGGTATATGCACCTGAAGACCCATGCTGGGCGAGTGGCCATGAAGGCACCACTCGCCTCTCTCCCTGCGAGCTGGGCTTACGAGAACTCCTCTTGCGAGTAGGGGCGGGCCCCCACTTGCCTTGCTATGCGCCACTCGCGAGTCCTCCCCCGAGCGAGGTTCGTGAGATCCCCCTGGTGCTAAGAACACTAGCTTGGTTCGCCTACGCGAGGCGGCGAGCCATTGCTCCACTTGCTCTCGTGGCCCGCTCACCGCGAGGCGGTGAGACCTTGCACCAATCACTCTCGCAGCCTGCTCGCCGTAAGACGATGAGCCCTTGCTCGCTTCTGGGGCCCTGCTGAGATGGCAACCTGGGACTTTGCTGAGACTGCACCTTGTGAGATCTTCTTTACTCTCCCCATGTGGGCGAGATCTTTTAAACTGCCCTCAATCCTCTTTGACCTCAATGAATTACGGGTTATACATAATCCTGGCTTTTTTCAGACTCGACACGAGGTCGGAAAAACAATGGAGAACCCGTGGTTTGGAGAGATTGGAGCTAGACCATATACCACTCTGGGGGAGTGCCTGATGGAGCCGACACCCCCCCCCCCCCCCGCTTCCATTGCACCTCCGGGCGAGTGCCTGATGGAGCAGACACTCCCCTGCTTACCTTGCACCTCCGGGCGAGTGCCTGATGGAGCAGACACTCCCCTGCATACCTTTTGTATCCATGTGAGTGCCTGATGGAGCTGGCACTCCCCTTCTTATATTTTACCTTCGGGCAAGTGCCTGATGGGTCCGACACTCCCCTTCCATCCGCACATCTCCGGGCGAGTGCCTGAAGGAGCAGTCATATTCCTACTTCCCTTATATCTCAGGGCGAGTACCTGATGGAGCCGGCACTCCCCTTCTTATCTTTTTATATCCGGGCGAGTGCCTGATGGAGCCGACACTCCCCTTCTTATCCTTTACCTTCGGGCGAGTGCCTTATAAAGCCGACACTCACCTTCTATCCACACATCTTTGGGCAAGTGCCTGATGGATCCGACACTTGCCTACTTCCGGTACATCTCCGAGCGAGTACCTTATGGAGTCGGCACTCCCCTTCTTACCTTTTTATATCCGGGCGAGTGCCTGATGGAGCCGGTACTCCCCTTCTTATCTTTTACCTTCGGGCGAGTGCCTGATGGAGACAACACTCCCCTTCTATCTGCACATCTACGGGTAAGTGCCTGATGGAGCCGACACTTGCCTACTTCCCTTATATCTCCGGGCGAGTACCTGATGGAGCCGGGACTCCCCTTCTTACCTTTTTTATATCCGGGCGAGTGTCTGATGGAGCCGACACTCCCCTTCTTACCTTTTTATATCCGAGCGAGTGCCTGATGGAGCCAGCACTCGCCTACTCGATTCACCTTAAGATGAATTGCAGACCATACCACTACTCACGCAAGACTCGCTTCCCACTCACCGAGTTGTACTACATTGGCAAGTGAGTGAGATCTCGGTCGGTAAAAAAAATGTTGAAGTTCACTCGCTCCCTCCTTTGTTTCCTTCCTGTGAAGTTCACCCATTCTTGAGAACCGCCCAGCCTTTGCCAGCTATGTGAGAGGCTGACCATCGGGTCTCCGCCAAGCCAACTACATTTTTGAGGCTAAGTGCCTTTTGAAACTTTCTTGCCACCGAGCGATCCTATGACCCTGCCTTCTAGGAGGGAGCCCAGTCAGCAGGTCTGCATCGGGGCTAAGTACTTTTTGAAACATTCCTGCCACCTAGCGATCCTACGGCCCTGCCAGCTTGGTGGGAGCCTGGTTAGTGGGTTTGCATCGAGGCTAAGTACTTTTTGAAACCATCCTGCCACCGAGCGATCCTATGGCCGTTCCATCTTGGTGGGAGCCTGATCAGCGGGTCTGCATTGGGGCTAAGTACTTTTTGAAACCTTCCTGCCACCGAGCGATCCTACGGCCCTGCCATCTTGGTGGGAGCCTGGTCAGTGGGTCTGCATCGGGGCTGAGTACTTTTTGAAACCATCCTACCACCGAACAATCCTACGACCCTGCCAGTTTGGTGGGAGCCTGGTCAGCGGATTTGCATTGGGGCTAAGTACTTTTTGAAACCAACCAACCACCTGTTGGAGCTTGCTTTCCGCATCTCTTGGTTTGAGAATAACAAATACCGCGTTGTATTTGATTTAGTATTTTGTGTGTTTATAGTGGCCAGGTTGTACAGGTTCAATGATGAGACAAGTCCTCGTTCATGGGCATGATCCGAGAACGACAAGTCTCAGGTTGGATGAATTTTGTGTGCTGATCTTAAAATGACCATAACTTTCAATCCAGGAAGAGTTACAGAACGTGCCACCCCATTTCGGAGATGAGAACAACTCAATCTACAGTCTGGAGTAGTTTCTGATGGCAAAAATGAAGAGAAACTGTCGCCCAGGCGACAGCGGATGTCGCCCAGGCGACAGCGGATGTCGCCCAGGCGACAGCGGATGTCGCCCAGGCGACAGCGGATGTCGCCCAGGAGACAGCGGATGTCGCCCAGGCGACAGCGGATGTCGCCCAGGCGACAGCGGATGTCGCCCAGGCGACAGCGGATGTCGCCCAGGCGACAGCAGAGAAGTTACAACTACTTCCCCCACGGCAGCACGACGAAAGGCAGTTTTGAGGTGTCGGAAATCCGACATCGATGTCGCCCAGGCGACAGCTCGGAGGTTACAACAACTGCCCACGACAGCACCACGACCGGCAGTTTTGCGCTGTCGGAAATTTCCGACAGCTGATGTCGCCCAGGCAACAGCGAAATTCTATAAATTGGCTCCTTTTGTTCGTGCATTCGAAGCTCTAAAGATTCTAAGTCCCTTCCTGAGTGCATTCCATCCAAAGAGCTCCAAAACCTCATGAACTCCCATTTATGCTGAGAAGGTTTGAAATTGAAGACGAGATCGGATGCGCTTCTACATCAAGGATCATCTCGAGGCTTCAACCTTCCTTTCAGAGATCTGAATTTCTAGAGAGTTCTTATTTTATCTTGTATTTTCATTTATATACATTTTACTTTGTATTGGTAGGGAAAATCACTTCCTTGTGCGGAGCGTCTAAGTCCTTGCGTGGCTTAGGGAAAAATTGCTTCCTTGTGCGGAGCGTCCAAGTCCTTGCGTGGCTTGGTGGGAAATCGTGGCCTTGTGTGCTACGTCTAGATCTGGGAAGATCTAGAGGATAGGCTTGGGCTTGTTTTAGGGAGAGACAAGTGATAGCCTTCCGATCCTTGGGAGAAGGATTGGTAAACAAAAAGAAATTTACATTTGTACGCCTCCGATTTCTAGCGATATAGAAATCAAATTTATGTAAACACTTTTTCATATAATATAATCATGTCTCTTTTGTGTTTACTTGATTTCTATCATTTGTCGTAATCTCTATTATATTGTGTTCTAAGTTTTCAATTCTAAATCTAAATTGTTTATGTCAATCTCCTTCATTATAAAACAATTTAGTAATTATCTTGAAAATTATAGAAAGAATTTTATTCCCATATTCACCCCCCCCCCTCTAAGGGCGCCGTAAGATCCAACAATTGGTATCAGAGCGAGGTTATTCCAAATCGGCTTAACAACCCGGAATAATGGCATCACTTGATCATGATCTCGCTTCTACTAGTGGGAAAAATTTTAATATAAATGAAAAAATATTATCACCACCTTTATTTATGGGCAAAAATTTTAAAGGGTGAAAAATATTAATGAAAAATTTTCTTAAGGTCTTAGATGAAAAAGTTTGGAATATTACTATTAAAAAGCCATCTAGCGTACTAACTAGAAACGAAATTATTTTAAATGCAAAATCTATGAATAGTATATTTTGTGCGTTAGACCAAAATATTTTCAAACTTATTTATACTTTACCTACCGCATATGAAATTTGGAGTTTTCTTGAAAGAACTTATGATTCTCCTTCTACAGGTACGGAACATTCACAAGAACCGGAGAATATGCAAGCCTATACAAATATTCAAGAAAGCTACACAAAGGATGGATCCATAGAATACTCATCAAGCGGAAAGGATGATGGACACTCTTGTTTGGAAGAGGAAGATGAAGAAGACAACGTCACAATATTGGAGTCAGTTGATGGCAAAACATCAAGCAAAAGAGAAGACGGAAACTATAGCAAGGTAAGAAAATCTAAATCTTCTCTTTTAGTAACTAATTCTATTTCTACATTTCGTGTGCTTAAATTTGCTAAACGTAAAATTTCAAAGTTGAAACATGCTAATTAAAAATTACGTTTAGAAAATAAAACTTTAAAAGCAAACACTAAAGTAGAATCTTATATTGATGTTTCAAATTCTTGTTCATGCTCTTTAATTGAAAATGCTAAACCTTGTTTTGATTATAATTCTTTTAAAGAAGAACTCAAGGTTTTAGAAAAAGGACTTTTAATTTCAAAAGAAAATAATGAAAAATTGATAAAAGAAAATGATAATTTAAAGGATAAACTAGAATCATTAAAAATGTTTATTCAAAAAATTTTATATAATGAAAAATCTTTTTTTTTCTAGTTTATCAAATTTTCAAAAGTCTAAAAGCTTAACTTCATATTATAAGAGTAGGTCTATAAGAAAGAGTGGAAATGAAAATCATCTAAATAAGGACCAATCATTTAAAACATTTTGTAACTCACTCTTTCAACATTCAATTCTAAAGAAAGACAATCACTCTTATAAATTTTCAAAGAATCCATATAATAAAATTCATTATGATTATCAATATCAATCTATTTTGAAAAATAATTTGAATAAGCATAAATCTCAAATGAATTATTTTTCAAACAAATACAATCATATAAAGATGTCACATAATCATAATATAAATTTTAAAGATAAACAACCAAGGTATGAATGGAGACCCTTAAAGAAAAATGACACATCAACTTTAATAGAAAGGGCTCATTTATCCTTGTCTCCTAAAAAATCATCATGTCGTATTTGGGTACCCAAAGGAACCATCCCTCATGGTCCCCTTTGGATACCTAAATCTCTTATTCATTAGTATCCTATCATTTGCATGAAGTAGAAACAATTAAAAATGAAATATCAATTCTCTACTTCATGATATGCTTAATTGTTTTTTCTTTTGTTTGTTTTCTTATTTTTGAGCCAACATGCTAAGGTCACTTAGATATATTATGAAATTTGACTTTTACATTTTAAGCCTAATGTTTATCAAATCAAAATTGAATTAAATTAAACATAAAGTCATAATTTTTAAGTGATCTATCTTTTCTTTTTGTTTTATCCTTTTTAAATCCT
Organism: Dactylorhiza incarnata; assembly: GCA_033032865.1. Taxonomy (NCBI): domain Eukaryota; kingdom Viridiplantae; phylum Streptophyta; class Magnoliopsida; order Asparagales; family Orchidaceae; genus Dactylorhiza; species Dactylorhiza incarnata. The sequence continues at coordinate 9,272,336 of JAWHQI010000011.1, read as the reverse complement.
TTGCCTATAAATGTCTTATATTATCATTATAAATTGAATGCTAAATTTTCTAAATGATATTATCAAGACTAATGAAATTACTTTCAAAATTGGATTTAAATGGATTTTTAGGGGTCTTAGGCTAAAATATTAAATGTGCAACTAATTGCATATTTGTCTATTTTTCGTTGCTTCATATAATAGCCCCTATATTGAAAATCATAATCGAGAAAAATCAGAATCAAATAATATCAAAAGCAATGTGTTTTAAATCAAATATAGTAACTCTGTTGCTAACGCTAGGCGTTATCACTAACGCTGGCGGTAACATATTTTCCTAAAAATTCTGAGTTTCTCTAAAAAATTATTTTTACTATCATTGTTGTCAAATACCTTGTATTTGTTTTGTCTAATTTCTAAAAATAAAATCAAAAAGAAAATTTACAAAAATGATGAATATGATTTCACAATCACCACCATGATCTATTAATATCCTATGTTAAAATTCACTATAATCTTATATCATAATTCATGATCCATCAAGACCTATCTTAAATCAACTAATTCTATCAACCTTAGGAATTATGAAATATATGATTGCAATTGGTATTATAGTTTCATATCTTGTTTTGTGTGTGTGATGTGCATCTTTATTGTTTGCACGAATCTCATTATCTTTAGACCTATGAATTAACTTGATATCAAAAAGATGAAATCAAATAGAATTGTCACTTCTTTCTAGGTCTATGAAAATTCAAAACTCTATGTTTGAATACATGCAACTCAATCTTATATTTATCCATCTTTACTTAGCTTTGCACCATGTTGTCCTAATTCATCACACAAGCATTATCATGTACCATAGATAGAAATCAATGCTCATGCTAGTTATATCTTGCAATGCTAAAGTAAATTATATCATTAAAATATGAAAATCTTATTTTCCTTTGTAGTTATTTGCATGAATAAAACTTTTCTAAATGGATTTAAAATCAACAATCTTTGATAAAATTGTAAATCCAAAACTAATCATGAAATTATAACACAGTTAATATATTTAAGGCTTACACGCTTAGTATGTCTATAATCAATAAACCTATGACATGTGTCTCACAATAGCGAGGGCGTAGGATTGTGTGCATTAGAGACCTAACCTCTAAGTCATGTCTTGTCCTTAACCGGGGAGGGTTCCAGTGGGGCCTTGAGAGGCACTGGGGGGAAAGAGTGCTAGGTTGAGCGTCGTCTTTTGTATGCATATAGGATTAACACCCCAACCTACGGCATGTGTGCAGCTCCTCATGCCCATCCGTCACTTAGTACGGGGCTAGAGTGTAGTCATGTAGTTAAGGTATCTTGATCTTAGATATACTTATATTATATTCATTGCATGAACATTATCTCACTCTTTATACATAAATCATGCATATTTTTTTTTCTAACATTGCATCATGTGTTTGCATATTTTAATATTTTGAGCTTTAATGATTTTACCAAACACAAGTATTTGAAAAAAAAAATCACCAAATACATGCTAAAAGAGCCTTCAAATCTAATCAATATACTCTGAAATTTCAACTGAAGGAAGGTCTCTTTATAATACAAATGAATTGAGAAAAATATTTTTCAAAACATCAAGAAATGCAGTTCTGTTTTGGCTTTAAGAAGTTAATGCCTGGCGTTAGCTCCTTTGCTCCAAAATATTTTTTGTTTTCAATTATTTCTGGTATTATTTTAATATTCTGTGTGTTTGTAAAAAGTTTTCTATCTTTGTATTCCTTTTAAAACAAAAATTTATTTCTTTTAAAAAATATATATGTATTTTCTCATACATTATTTTTGTTTAATTCTCTGGCATAGAATATCATTTACTGAAAGGGCTATTAAAGACTTCTATGATTTCCAGAGAATATATATATATATATATATAAAACAAATACAAAATTACAAAACAATTTCAAAGAACAAAAATATGTTTTTCTTTATGCGTGTTTATTGTTTTGTGCATATATACAAAAAAAAATTCAAAAATTTATATATATATAAAAAAAACTTATTGTTATTCATTGCCATTGTCAAGGATGGATGATTAATTATATCAATTAAAGATTAAATACAATGTTTAATTGAACTTTCAAGATTCTTAAAAACATTGTTTTGTATTTGTCATGCCTTGAAAATTATCGTGTTATGTGCAATGAAATTGATTGTAGATAAACATGTGTAGAAATGTTTTAGCATGCCTCTAAGTATGAGTAATGTATTATGTTTGATAATGATTCATTCACTCACTTATTTTTGTTAACCTACATGTGTTTACAATCTTATTCTTACATGATTGTGTAGTGTAACAACATAAATAATTAAAATGCCTAAATAGATTACCTACACAACATTGAATTGGTTATTACAATTCTTTGTCTTTCATGCACTTATTCTTTAGAGAAATGTGGTTTAAAATGCTATGTTTGCAAAACAAGTGAATTCGCAGTCCTTAGTCACTAAACTAAAAAGCAAATAATAAATGACAAGGAAAACTCCACCAAGCACTACTCACCCTCCTGATAAGTCTTAATGAGCATTGTGAGGTTGAGCACCTTGGCTAAGAATTGTAAAGTGTCTTGTAGCAAACAATTTATACACCACTTCTCTTTAGTACACCGGATCACAATTTTTTTTTTTTAAATAAAGCTAAGAAGTATAAAAGTGATCCCCCAAGCACTACTTTGCACCCTGATAAGTCTTAATAAGAATTGTGTGTGCAGAGCACCTTGGTAGTTGTACTACACTACAACATTTTTGGCCTTTAGCAACACTTAAAAAATGTTGCTTAAAACTGCAAACTGTTGCCAAAACATTGAAAACTGTTGTCATAGGGTGTTTGCCTATACCCGCGTTACAAAAGATCAAAGGCAACAATTTTCATACCTTTAGGCAACACTATATAAAAACTGTTGCCTATATCCTTAGTATAGACAACAGTTCTTCGATTGACCAGTTGCAACATTTTAGAAATGTTGACTTGTGTGTTACAATTAAAAACTGTTGTCAAAAGGTACAAAGACAATACTTCAAAAATGTTGAAAAAAAAACTGCGACATTTTTTTTTTAAAAATTGGCCAATGCAAAAGCATATCAAAAAAGTAAATCGGAGCTCATAACAAAATAAAAAACATGAAATACAAATTGCACGTCCAAAAAGTACATGAAATACAAAATTAATCAACAATTAACATACAGAGTTCAAACAAAGTGCATTATTGGACAACAAAGAGGGCAACTCCTAATGATTCCTAACACTAGGGGAACTCCAATAGCCCACTAAAATATCAATCTTTCCTATACAGAATGCCTGTGTTTAATCCAATTCCTTCCTAGCAATAATAGCCCACTAAAATATCATCAATTCTCCTTGCTGTGAGCTGTGCCCGCAGAACGGTCACCGTGAAGGCATAAAGTGCAGCCATTGCTTGCTGGGGCATAGCAGCTTCTCACGTAAGAGAGAAAACGTCGTCACACAATTTGCATGGGGAAGTCATGCACGAACTCAACCCCGCAATCTTTATTCTTTAGTTTGGACGGCCTTCCAACCTGTGACCTCCGCCGCATTCGCTGCATTATCCTCAATTGCGACAACCTTGTTCACTTTATCGTCCACCCTCGACACATTGTTCGTGCGTTCAGCCGCTTTAAAATCAGGCATTTATTATTGAATATGAAAGCTGGACTCCTATATAAAATCACGCATAGTTTATGTTCTTGGAAATTTTATGATGTCATTGATATTTTTCATTGTTTGCTACGTCTTTGTTTTTTTCCTCTCCAACATAAAAATTTTTTGTCTGCATCATTAAAATTATTCTTTTAATTTCCTGTTCAAAATAACATTAAAAAGCCAGTCATGCAAAAACTGAAAGCTGATAGAAACAGGACATCATCAAGATAATTGACATAGTGTGAAAAAGTTTAACCCCAAGTAGGAGAAGATACCAAAAATTTTCCTCATACTTTTGAACAAAAAAAATAGAAATAGAAAAATCAGATCAACTGAAATTAGGATGATATAAAAAAATTGTAAGGGCATATTTAATGCATAACAGAACATGGTTCTCCCTCGGTGGAATTTAGGGGAGAGATGGTTTGATAACCTTGACCTGCATTAAGAGAACTGGTTTCCATAGTTAAAATGTGATCAACAACTCATAAAGAGGCAATCAAACCAGCACAGTAGCACACAGGTCATTCTCAATTAAAAAATAACAGTAGAAAAACATGAGATCAAAGTAAAAGTAGCTCACCTTCAGCGGACTCTGACCTGCACTTTACAAGGACAATAGGCCCCAACTGAGACCATTTTGGGCATCCAGGTACATTGCCCTCTATACATCCATTCCTCTGTCTCATCGCTATAAAAATTCTCAAAAGCACCTGTACAGATGCAGCAGTTCATGTCAAGTATATTATCAACAGGGCTTTTAGACCAAATCAAAATATAGAAGAATCCCTCACCTAATTAATCAAGTAGAACACTGTTAATCTTGGCAAGGAAGGATGGCATTTCCATATGAAATGTCTCGAAGCATTTCCCCATCGTTCTACTAAAACTTACTAACATTACCTCCCATCTTGTTACTGTTTCCAAGGGGTAAATCCTCAATGTCCGGTTAGTGCTAGGATCTGGCATGCGAATCCCATCCAATCCGATCTGTGAGAGAAGATTATAGTTGATTCACCAGTTTGAGTACAACAATTAGTATGTGTACCTTGGATGGCATATTTATATGAACACAATATCATAGAAGTGTCATACTAGCCTGCTTCAAAATTGATGGCTTTTGTATTACCAACTAATGTTATATTTTTGAACCAATGATGTTGGAGATTCTTTGGCATGCAACTTAGGTCACGCGCCTGCCTACCTATATACTCCTTGCATGTATCAAATTCAGCAAGCTTCCAATCCCATGAAACATGTACAAAATATAACACTAATGAATAAACCCACTTGGATTGAGTTTAAGAGGCCGCCGAAATACACGCAAATACTATGTCCGCCAACGATGACTTGTCAATCTCTCACGGGATGAAATATTTAGAAATGCTTAACATATGCTCATAAGAAATAATCAAACACATGAGAAAATAAATTATTAGAAGCACTGTATCGAGAACCAACCATAACAATCTGTCAGTATATAACAAGCATGGAAATCAAGTCATTATTTGAGCATTAGGGGTTTACCACCACATAAGACAACCTTCCAACCTCCTGATAAAGTCATTGGCTAAAATACAATTTCTTCTTAGATGTGTATCTCTCACTTCAAAAGAACCAATACATACTATAATATTATAGAAGTTATGGGGCAAATGATAAATACACTATAGCATAAGTGCATTTTACAAGCAGTTCCAATAATAGATTCTCATAACTTAGTCATAATAAAATGCAGATAAAAAAATAATAGTTGTCATCTTCTAAAAAATTTATTGTGTTAGGCTGCATATAGTCGCATGCAATAAAATCATCTTCCATTGAGATTTAAAATTCTATTGTAGTTTCAATTATTTTTGTTACTTAAAACAACATCAAATTTCAATTCACTTACCATTGCATATTCCAGAAAAATAATTTAATGAAACAATGATTATAATTTCAAGAGATACGAGGCATTACCTTGGATCAAATTCCAAAATAAACTCAAAAAATGGGTTGTTAGTTGCCCCTAAAGGACAGTTGTGGCCATCAAAACAACCAAGCATATTCCTCTGCACCAATCCAAAGAAGCAAAAATCAAATGCGGATAAGCAAAATGCATTTGAGAATAGGTATCAAAGCTACAAAATGAGAGTAAATTACTTTTTCGGATGGAGAATTGTTCATAAGAATCACGATGCTAATAAAACATCTAAGCATTGTTATTATACCACAAACGTTGAACAGGATGTGCAGATAAACCCCAGCAGCAGCCAGCAGAAGCCACAAAAGCAGAGCATAATGCCAAGTATACCTCCATAAGATATCAGTAGATTAACATCATGTTCTAATGCATACCCTAGAACAATCCAAATGAACCAAACATTTTTAGATCCCAAAATAAACAACAAGTTCAGCAACCCTAAACGCGAGAGAACATTGTCGGACAAAAATTGAGTTGGCAAATACCTTCGAGCTACTGGATATTGCAGAGGGGAGATCACTGGAGGATCGGTTGTCCTTCTTCGGAAGAGAGACATTCGACGCTGCCTGGATATTGCAGAGGGGAAATCATTGGAGAAAGAGAGGCCCGTGACGCCTGCGAGAAGACGCGAAGAGAAGTCGTCATCGTCGTCATCCTTCTTCGATGATCGCTGAAGAGAAGATGCTCTGCGGGAGAGAACTGAGGAAAGTGTCGTCTCTAGGTCATCCAGGAACATAAATGTCGAGAGCTCGGCTGTGGGAAATAACGAGAGCGCTCGTGGGCTGAAATCGTGATTTTGGGGATCAAAAATGATAGTACTTTTGGGTGTGTATTAATTCATGGTGTATGAATAGTAATTTTTGGTGTGTGAATAACCAATTGGGAATATATTTAAGTGTTAGAAAATATTATTTTAAAATGCAACGTGTTAAAATTGTTGCTTAAAGTGCATCGACAAATACAACATTTAACAAATGTTCTCAATAATGGATACGACAACATTTTCTGAATGTTACATCACAAATGTTGCCTAAAACTTGTACTTATTTGCAACATTTAAAAACTGTTCTCTATTCTATATTTAGACAACAATTTATAAATGTTGCAAACGAAAGTGTTGCTAAAGGCTAAAAATGTTGTAGTGCTATTTATTCATGTGCATTGAAATAGTGTGGAAGTAATATTATTTGTGTATTTCAATGTTGTGTTATTTCATTATATATGTCATGAGTTTTTGATTGATTCACTTGTATACTTTATCAAAACACTACTTTGTACACATCATTATCTTTCATAAAACTTCTACTCATGAGAATTGGATCCTAATGCTCATCTACTCAAATCTCTACAAACTTAAGTAAATGCACTAGATAACAAAGCATGACCGCTACAATGTTTATGTTTACTTGAAATGAAAATTTTATTACATTGTAGTTTGTGTATCTTTTCTTGATATTATGAAATCATGCTTGCAATTTTTTTTTCTTAATGGAATAGCATCTCTTCAATCTTTAACTCAAACATCAACTTTTCAAATTTAAAACTCATTATCCTTTATATGGTCTTATCTTCTAAAATGATGTTTATGTTTAAGAGTGCTTATTATTTTTAACACTGTGTTTTCCTTTAAGCAAGTGGTATCTTAAAATAGAATGCTTACTTTATCATGTTAGTTATGTTGCTTACTACTTTATGTTACATCATGCTTATATTTTTCTCAACAAGTAGTATTTAACAAACTTTTGATTGCATCCTATTTTTCTTCTCGACATAAAATCTATTACTCTTATATACTCTCATATTTATTATTTCTTCATAATTATTCATTCTTTATTTCAAAATAACTTTTGATAATATCAAAAAAGGGGAGAAATATAAATTCAAGAAATCTCTTACTAATCTCAATTTTTTAGAATGCACCATTGCAATTAATTATAACATTTAGGGGGAGCATACATTTAGGGGAAGAATACAATTTAGGGGGAGTATATTAAAAATTTTTCATGGAAAGCGTCTATGTAGAGGGAGTGATATTGCTCGATCATGACAACCCACTTTTGGTAATAACAAAAGGGGGAGAATAAAATGAGAAATCTAGTGACATATATATTTAGGGGGAGTAAAATCTATCACGCATTAAACCTTTTATTCATGCATATCTTTTATCGCACTTATCTATAAACTCACTAATTTCTCATATGGGTATTTGTTATTATCAAAAGGGGGAGATTGTTGGAGCTTGCTTTCCGCATCTCTTGGTTTGAGAATAACAAATATCGTGTTGTATTTGATCTAGTCTTTTGTGTGTTTATAGTGGCCAGGTTGTACAGGTTCAATGAGGAGATAAGTCCTCGTTCATGGGCATGATCCGAGAACGACAAGTTTCAGGTTGGATGAGTTTTGTGTGCTGATCTTAAAAATGCCATAACTTTCAATCCAGGAAGAGTTACAGAATGTGCCACCCCATTTCGGAGATGAGAATGACTCAATCTACAGTCTGGAGTAGTTTCGGACGGCAAAAATGAAGAGGAGCTGTTGCCCAGGCGACAGCGGATGTCGCCCATGCGACAGCGGATGTCGCCCAGGCGACAACAGAGAAGTTACAACTACTTCCCCCACGGCAGCACGACGAAAGGCAGTTTTGAGCTGTCGGAAATCCAACATCGATGTCGCCCAGGCGACAGCTCGGAGGTTACAACAACTGCCCACGACAGCACCACGACCGGCAGTTTTGCGCTGTCGGAAATTTCCGACAGCTGATGTCGCCCAGGCGACAACGAAATTCTATAAATTGGCTCCTTTTGTTCGTGCATTCGAAGCTCTAAAGATTCTAAGTCCCTTCCTGAGTGCATTCCATCCAGAGAGCTCCAGAACCTCATGAACTCCCATTTATGCTGAGAAGGTTTGAAATTGAAGACGAGATCGGACGCGCTTCTACATCAAGGATCATCTCGAGGCTTCAACCTTCCTTTCAGAGATCTGAATTTCTAGGGAGTTCTTATTTTATCTTGTATTTTCATTTATATACATTTTACTTTGTATTGGTAGGGAAAATCGCTTTCTTGTGCGGAGCGTCTAAGTCCTTGCGTGGCTTAGGGGAAAATCGCTTCCTTGTGCAGAGCGTCTAAGTCCTTGCGTGGCTTGGTGGGAAATCGTGGCCTTGTGTACTACGTCTAGATCTTGGGAAGATCTAGAGGATAGGCTTGGGCTTGTTTTAGGGAGAGACAAGTGATAGTCTTCCGATCTTTGGGAGAAGGATTGGTAAACAAAAAGAAATTTACATTTGTACGCCTCCGATTTCTAGCGATATAGAAATCAAATTTATGTAAACACTTTTTCATATAATATAATCATGTCTCTTTTGTGTTTACTTGATTTCTATCATTTGGCGTAATCTCTATTATATTGTGTTCTAAGTTTTCAATTCTAAATCTAAATTGTTTATGTCAATCTCCTTCATTATAAAACAATTTAGTAATTATCTTGAAAATTATAGAAAGAATTTTATTCCCTTATTCACCCCCCTCTAAGGCCGCCGTAAGATCCAACACCACCGAGTGATCCTATGACCCTGCCAACTTGGTGGGAGCCTGGTCAGCGGGTCTGCATCGGGGCTAAGTAATTTTTGAAACCATCCTGCCACCGAGCGATCCTACGACCCTGCCAGTTTGGTGGGAGCCTGGTCAGCTGGTCTGCATGGGGGCTAAGTACTTTTTGAAACCTTCCTGCCACCGAGCGATCCTACGGCCCTGCCAGCTTGGTGGGAGCCTAGTCAGTGGGTCTACATCGGGGCTAAGTACTTTTTGAAAACTTTCATACCATTGGTTATCATATTACATGCAAGAAAAACTAAGTTTGAAAATAAACCATCGTACTACACGAATTCAAGGATAGAAACATTTCAGGTCATCACCGCTTAGCTCAGGACATCCCTCCTGCCTCTCATTCACCTCCTCCTCCTAGGCAGGGACCTCCTCGATCCTCACCGGCTGTTGTTGTTGTATCAGATCCATTGTCCCCCTTATTTCTAAAAACTCTGGGCAGGTAGCCATCGCGTGACCTTCCTCTTGGTGGAAGTCATAATTGGATAATGCCACCCTGCCCCTCCTCTTCCTCTTCTTTTGGCTTTTTTGGCTCTCCTCCCTCTTCCCCAGCCAATAACCATGGCGTGCTGGGGCGGGGGAGGAGTGGCCTCGGGTCCTGCCTCCACCCAGGCTTTGGAAACCTCAGCTCGTCCTTCCTCCTGACTTCCTTCTACCCGACCTCCGGCTCACTCAGCTTTGCTAACCTTCTTGCGAACTCCGGGATGGCTGCCTCCCCTTCGATCTCCTCCGCCGCCCTTTCCATCAACTTTTCAACGGACAAGGGGGCCTTCCGCTTCAGGTTCATCTACAAGAATCCCTCCCGTAGCCCCACCGTGAAGGCAAGCTGGAGGGTGAACCCGGGCACCTCCTGCACGAGCAAAAGCTCATCCTGGAACCTATCCACATAATGGGCCAGCGGCTCCCTGGCCCTTGCTTAATCTTGAAGAGCGCCTTGGCGTCCTTCTTCCTCTTCTTCGAGGTTGAGAAGAAAAATAATAAGCTACGGCGCAGGTCTTCGAATGCATAGATCGATCCTCTCGGGAGCTGGTGAAACCAGTCCCTTGCCTTCTCCTTCAATGTAGTTGCGAAGAGTAGGCAATTGAAGGCATCCAACATGGGCCTGAGGGAGACCATGTCCTCAAACCACTGCAGGTGTTGGGCGGGGTCATCCTTGCCGGTGTAGTACATCATGTTCGGCTCCCTGAACCCCTCCGGGAGTGGTGCCAAGAGCACCAAATCACAGAACGGACTTCCTCCACTCGCCCCTTGGGCCTGATCCACTTGCTTCATGAGATTTCCAGACGGGCCCGCTGCTGACGGACTTGCTCTCGCGGGGGTACCGCTCGCCGAGAACCCACTGGTCGAGATCCCTACTATCGGGATGGCACATGTTGAGTCCACACTCGCACTCGCCGTGCTGGGCAAGAGTTCTCTGTTGGACATGTGTGTCACATCCCTTTGTTTGAGAATAACAAATCCCAAATTGTATCTGATCTTGCTTGTCGTGCATTTATAGTGTGCAGGAACTATATGTGTAATACTCCACAGGTAGAAAGCAACATGGAACCAACAAACTGAACTTAAGCACTACCGCCAGCGCTATGGGTTACCGCAGGCGCTAGCGCTACCGCCAGCGCTAGTGCTACCACCAGCGCTAGTGCTACCGCCTGGCACTATCTCAAGTTCGTGCACAATGCCACGCCACCGATGGTTTCGTAATCGCCTTCACATGAACGCTACCGTGGGCGTTAGGAGCTACCGTAGGCGCTATCTCCATGTTCTACAAAATGATGGCTTCTCTCTTGTTTTGCCTAGAGCTTCCAGAGAGATTACTTGTGCCAAAATTCCAGAGTTGTTACTCTGCCGAAAGTTCATCTCACACTCAAAGCCAAAGAAGATTTCTGGAGAAGGAAGCCTCCACGCTGCATCCGAAGAACGATCGCTTCAACCTCTCTTATGCTATAGCGACCCTTCATCCTCATCTTCAGAAATCTCATAGAGGGAGTTCTTGTTATTTACTTTCTTTCTTTATTGTAAATTTTTGTAGAGAATTCGCCTTGTGTTGGCGACTAGGTCCTTGCGCGGCTTAGGGGGTAATTCGCCGCGTGAGTTGGCGACTAGGTCTAGGAGATTAGATCTAGGGGGTGCTCGAGGTCATATCCAGGGAAGGATTGGCTAGAGTGGCTTGAGGCAATATCCGGGGAAGGATAGGCTAAAGCCAACCAGTTTGTGGGGATACAAGTCGGTATAGAAAAGGAAAAGATATTAACATTTGTACGCCTCCGATTTCTAGCGATATTGAAATCAAATTTATGTAAACACTTATTCATATAATACAATCATGTCTCTATTTGTGTTTACTTGATTTCTCTCATTTGGCATAAATTTTATTATTGCAAATTACTTTTTGCTAAATTGTTGTTTTGCTCTCTCTAACTTTAAAACAATATATTAAATTGCTTAATATTACAAAAAGAATTTTTATTCCCTTATTCACCCCCCTCTAAGGCCGCCTATCGATCCAACAAGTGGTATCAGAGGCAGGTTATTCCAAACAGTTTAAAAACTAGGAATTATGGCGTCTTATGATCTCGCTTTTTCCGAGGGACAGGGAATTAGTAGACCTCCACTATTGACTGGGTCAGATAATAATTATTGGAAAAATAGGATGAGATGTTTTCTTATGACCCTAGATATTGAGGTTTGGAATATGGTAGAAGAGGGATACTCTCCTCCTAGAATTGTAGTTGGAGAGATATCATTAGAAAAACCAAAAGATAAATGGGATGATAGGGATAAACTCAAATGCAAAAATAACGCCAAGGCCATGAATGCTTTATTTTGTGCGTTAGATAGAAATGAATTTAATAAAATTTCTGCATGTACTACTGCATATGAAATTTAGAATCATTTGGAGATTACTCATGAAGGTACATCGCAGGTTAAAGATTCAAAACTTTTCCAACTGGTGTCAGTATATGAAAAGTTTTGGACGGATGAAAGCGAAGATATTTATGCAATGTACACATGCTTCACCAAGATCATCAATGCCTCCAAAGTTCTTGGAAAGACTTTCTCCAACGACGACTTGGCCCGAAAGATTCTTCGATCCCTTCCTCCAAAATTCAATTCAAAGGTAACGACTATCTCGGAGTCGCACAATCTAAGAACGCTCCAAGTTGAGATCCTCATTGGGAATCTCAAAACCCATGAGGTAGAACTCAAGATCCAACACGATGAATACAACAAGGAGCCAAAGAAGAAGGTGTTGGCACTAAAATCAAAGAAGGAGTGCCAAGAGGATGAGGATGAAGATTAAGAAAGCCTTTTGGTAAAGAACTTCTGAAAGTTCATGAGAAATCCGGAAAGGAGAAACACCTTCCAAAAATATTTCCAAAAGGAAGGAAGATGGAAAGGGTCATCTTCAAAGAAGAAAAAGGAGAGAGATGATGAAAAGAAAGACCTCGACCAGAATGCTATCATTGTAGGAAGACTGGGCATATTCGAAGCCAGTGCCCAAAATTTTTGAAGGAGAAAAGGAGAAATGACACAAAGGGATGGAAAAGAGGAAGGTGTTAAAAGCAAAAACATGGGATGACTCCTCCACCTCTGAAGAATCAAGCGGGTCTTCATCAAGCGAAGATGAGGAAGCAAACATGTGCCTCATGGGACATGGAAACAATGATGAGGACGCCAGTGTTCTTAGCGACACTGATGTAACTCCTCTCACTAATGATGAACTGTTCAATAAATTTCTTGAAACTTGCAAAGCTTTTGATTAAAATATGAAAGATAGTATTTTATTAAATCGGGAAAATGAATCCTTAATTAAAGAAAATCAAAAGCTTTCCAAAAAATTAATTGTTTTAGAAAAAAGAAAGGTCTATTGCCAAGAGTGTAATCACTCCATTAATATGACAAAGGATATTGAAGATTCTCTTTCTAAAGCCCTCTCTCATGTCAAAATTCTTACAAAATAGAAGGGGGAATTAGAAAGGAAATTAGAAGCCTCTCTTGTGCAAGTAAAAAATGATAAAAAAGGTTTTTAAAATAGGTGTGTCATGCTTGTGAAAGAAAACTTATCACTTAAAGCACAAGTTCATGATCTCACCATGGTCATTAAAAAATTTGGAATATGCCAAAAATCACTGGAAATGATTTTAGGGGAACCAGCGCCACGGGTCTGGAAAATTTGGGCTCAGATATCGAGGTGAGGGCTACCGCCCTGCGCTAGCCACTAATGTCGACGCTAGCACCTCATACAAGAAGCCTGAATTTTCTTTTTCAAAATGTTTTTCCTCTACAAAATTTATTCCTTCCAGCAAGAAAATATTCTAGAAAAGGGTCTCAACCCCCTTTATTATGTGTGCAAACTGTTATAGGCTTGGTCACACGTCTAGTTCTTGCAGGAAATTAAAACATACTACTTTAAAGCAAATCTGGGTACCTAAGGCTTCCACTTATTCTATGGGTGGTACCACTTGGGTATCCGGATCTTTACTCTCATCTTCTTTCTAGATGTGTAGGCATGCTAAGGAAAATAAAGACGTGTGGTACTTGGATTCTGGATGCTCCAAGCATATGACGGGCAATAAAGCAAAGTTCCTTAACCTATAAAGGAAGAAGGGAGAGATCGTGACATTTGGTGATAACGGAAAAGGAAGGATCATGGGTATTGGTACAGTTGGTAACGAATCCTTTACTATATCTAATGTTCTTTATGTGAAAGGGCTAAAACACAATCTTATTTCTATTAGTTAATTATGCGATAAATGATTAAATGTTTTATTTGAATCTTCCACAAATCTATGCAAAATTTCTAATCCTACTACAAAAGATATTTTATTAACTGCACCAAGAATACGTAATGTTTATATAGTTTCTTTTAATGATCTTTCTAAATCATCTATAAAATGTTTTATCACTAAAAATGATGAATTCGAACTTTGGCGTAGAAGGCTAGGACATGCTAGCACAAAACTTATTGTAAAACTTGCCAAAAGAGATTTAATTAGAGGATTGCCTAGATTAAATGAGAATTTACCTTCACTATGTTCACATTGTCAAAAATGTAAAATTACAAAATCCTCTTTCAAAAGTAAAACTATTATTTCTACTTCAAGACCCTTGAAATTAATTCATATGGATCTTTTTGGTCCCGTTAGCACCGCAAGTTTTGGCGGTAGATTATATACAGATGTTTTAATAGATGATTTTTCAAGATATTTTTGGACAATATTTCTCTCATCCAAATCCGATGCATTTTGCGAATTTTCAAAATTATATACTCGTATTCAAAATGAAAGTGATTTAAAAATTAAATGCACTCACTCAGATCATGGAGGAGAATTTGAAAATGATAAATTCACATCTTTCTGTGATATGTTAGGCATAAAACATGAGTTCTCCGCACCACGCACACCACAAAAAATGGTGTTGTAGAATGAAAGAATAGGACACTTCAAGAACTAGCACGCACTATGTTATGTGAATATAAATTGCCTAAGTCCTTTTGGGCCGAAGCCGTAAATACATCATGTTATGTTATAAATAGAATCATGCTTCACCCATCTCTTAATCACACACCATATGAACTTTATTTTCAAAAGAAGCCTAACGTATCTTACTTCAAAGTTTTTGGTTGTAAATGTTTCATTTTAAATACTAAAGATAGCTTGAGAAAGTTTGATGAAAAATGTGATGAATGAACATTTCTTGGATTTTCTTCAAATAGTAAAGCTTATAGAATTTTTAATAAAAGAACTAGAAAAGTCGAAGAATCAATTAATGTGAAATTTGATGAACTTGTTCCTTGTATAGAAAGACTTTCCACAGGCAAAGAAGATGATCACTTACCACCTTTAGAGCATGGTGACGAGGAACCTTCCAAAGAAGAAAAAGAGGAGGCCAAGGAAGATGAATATGTACCTCCAAGTGTCTTGAAATTCACAAAGGATCATCCACGGGAATTAATAATTGGTGAACCATCCATCGGGGTAATAACTCGCTCTTGTCTTCATGAATCTTATTCAAATATTTGTTTTGTTTCCGAAATTGAACAAAAAATGTTTCAACCGTTTTAAATGATGAATTTTGGTTTTTGGCTATGAATGAATAGTTAGAATAATTTGAGCGGCATAATGTTTGGAAATTAGTAGAAAGACCATCTAATCACCCGGTTGTAGGTGTAAAATGGATTTTTAAAAATAAATTAGATGGTGAGTCTAGAATATTTAGAAATAAAACACGCTTAGTAGCACAAGGATATTCTCAAATTGAGGGGATAGATTTTGATGAATCTTTTGCACACGTTGCTAGATTAGAGTCTATAAGAATCTTTCTAGCATTTGCAAGCTTTAAAAGAATAAAACTATTTCAAATGGATGTGAAAAGTGCTTTTCTAAATGGGTTTGGAAAAGAAGAAGTTTATGTTGAACAACCCCCCAGTTTTATTTGTGAAAAATTTCCAAATTATGTTTATAAACTATAAAAAGCGCTTTATGGTTTAAAATAAGCACCCCATGCATGGTATGAAAGACTTACACCATTTTTATTAAAGCACGGTTATAATATAGGAAGTGCGGATAATACTCTCTTCATTAAGCACAACAATGATGATATGATTATCTTACAAATATATGTTGATGATATTATTTTTGGATCTAATAATGAAGAGTTGTGTAATGAAGTTATTTTAGTGATGAAAAATAAATTTGAAATGAGTATAGTAGGAGAACTTTCTTATTTCCTTGGTTTTCAAATAGCACAAAGAAATGATGGTATTTTTATATGTCAAACTAAATATGTCTTTGATATTCTTAAATGCTTTGGATTTGAAAACCTTAAACAAGCTTCTACTCCTATGAGTGTATCACTAAAATTAGGAAAAGATGAATCGGGAATTTCTATAGATCAAACTTTATATAGGGGTATGATAGGATCACTACTTTATCTAAGTGCAACTAGACCTGATATTACGTTTGTTGTGTGCTTATGCGCTCGATTTCAAGCTAATCCAAAAGAATCTCATTTAAAGTCAGTAAAACATATTTTTAGATATCTAATTGGGTCATCTAGATTAGGATTATGGTACCCGTACAATAATTCATTTACACTTCACGGCTACTCCGATTCGGACTACGTCGGATGCTCACTTGATAGAAAAAGCACTAGTGGTACTTGTCATTTTCTAGGACCTTCATTAGTTGCATGGTCTAGTAGGAAACAAAATTCAGTTGCACTCTCCACCACGGAGGCCGAAGACATTGCATTAGGGAGTTGTTGTGCACAAGCACTATGGATGAGCCAAACTCCAGAGGACTTTGGTTTTCATCTAAAACATATTGAATTAAAATGTGACAACAAAAGTGCCATTGATCTTACAAATAATCCGGTACATCATTCTAGATCCAAACATATAGATGTACGTCATCATTTCATAAGGGATCACATTAAAAAGGATAATGTTAGGATAAGTTTCATTGGCAAGGACTCTTAACTTGCTGATATATTCACTAAACCTCTTCCCGATGCAAGGTTTCAAATGTTAAGTTATTTTAGGATAAGTTATTTGAAAAATGCTAAAGTTTTATGCAATTTGAGCAATCAAGACATCTCCATAAATTACAAAATTTCTGAATAAGACTACTCTAAGGACTCTTAATCAAGATCAAAAAAATGAAAATTTAAAATTCTCACAAAATCACTTACTATTTTCAGCGCTAGCACTAGCGTCGGCGCTAGCATGGGTATTTGATTTTTCTGTTTTTGAAAATTTCTAAAAATCTATAAAAATATGTTAGTTTATATGTACTACTTAGTTTTTGTATTTCTGACTTTTGTTATTTTTGTTTTATCTATATTATGAAAAATCAACTACAAAACTTCAAAATTCAAAAATACAAAAATATGTTTTTATGTTTTTTCTGTTTTTCATTCATTAAATTTTTTTCAAAACAACAAAAAAACTGTATGATCTTTATTACTAATATCAAGCATGTATGAATTCTATTATTTAAAATTTTCTACAATGTTAAAACTTGTTTCTTCATATTACTATGAACATTGTTTTGTTTATCATGCTTTGATATATCTATTTAAAGTACATCAATTGTATTTAAAAATATGTGTAGAACCAAGCTAAGCATGCCTCTAAGTATGAGTAAATGTATTGTGATTGATAATGATACTTTTAAACTCACTTATGTTTGGTAATGTACACGCGTGTTTAAATCTAAAATGCTTGCTTGTGTATTGTAATTGTACAATGAATTAAAATTTACATAAGTTTATTATCTACACTCCATTTGAATTGCACTTAAAAATTAAGAAAAGTGGTTTAAATTTTTTTTATTATGTTGGGTTAGCAAAACAAGTGTATTCAGAGAATATTGTCTCACAAAAGTGAACAAAAAATAGACAAATATAACTCCACCAAGCACTACTTGAACCTCCTGATAAGTCTTCATAAGCATTGTGAGGTTGAGCACCTTGGAATGAATAATAAAGTGTCTTGTGCAAACCTTGGTTAGTACACCACTTTGTTTTCTAGAAATTATGTGCATTAAAAGTGTGTGAAAGTAATATACTTGTGTTTTATTATGCACTTTACTCTACATATGTCTTGTATTTTGTGATTGAAATCATTTGTTAACATTGCTCAAAATACACTTATGTGCACTTCATTATCTTTCATAACACTTCTTCTCATGAGTATTGGATTCTAATGCTTTATCTACACTACTCTTTATATAAGAAATGCACTAGGTAACCTAGCATGATCTTTACAATGTTTTGTATCTCTTAAACTTGAAATTAAGTAACATTGTAGTATAATCTCTTTTTGATATGTTCATTTAATACTTGGTATCTTTATGAAAAACTTTGAGATTTCAAAAAGGTTAAAACATCTTTCAATTTTGAACTTAAACTCATATTTTTACTTATGCTTTTCATGCTTACAAAAATATGTTTCTTATAATCTTCCGCTTGCTTACAACTCTTATCTTTTTATTTGAAATCTCTTATATATACTATGCTTAAATTCTTTATCATTTCATATATTACAAAAGCTCGATCATGATTTATTATTTATAAAGAATGCCTCCTTACTACCCTCACCCCACCTTCTTTTGATAATACCAAAAGGGGGAGATTAATTGAAGAAATCTAGAGGAGAAATCTAGAAGATTAAGGGGAGACTAATTATTGTAATTTAGGGGGAGTAAAACATAAATTGCATTTATGTAGGGGGAGCATTAAGATAGGGGGACTATGCACTATTCTCATGTTTATCATATACTATAGTTTCACTTTTATCTCGCTTATCTTATACCATAAACACCTTTGTTGATTTCTTGCTAAGAGGATTTGTTATTATCAAAAGGGGGAGATTGTTGGACATGTGTGTCACATCCCTTTGTTGGAGAATAACAAATCCTAAATTGTATTTGATCTTGCTTGTCGTGTGTTTAAGGTATGAAGGAACTATAGGTGCAATACTCCACAGGTAGAAAGCAGCATGGAACCAACAAACTGAACTTAAGCACTACCGCCAACACTATGGGTTACCGCAGGCGCAAGCGCTATTGCCAGCGCTAGTTCAACCGCCTTGCGCTAGATCAAGTTTGTGCACAATGCCATGCCGCCAAAGGTTTCATAACCGCGTCCACACGAATGCTACCGCAGGCGTTAGGAGCTATCGCAGGTGCTATCTCCATGTTCTATAAAATGATGGCTTCTCTCTCATTTTGCCTAGAGCTTCCAGAGAGATTACTTGTGCCAAAATTCCAGAGTTGTTACTCTGCCGTAAGTTCATCTCCCACTCAAAGCCAAAGAAGATTTCGGGAGAAGGAAGCCGCCACGCTGCATCCGAAGAACGATCGCTTCAACCTCGCTTATGCTATAGTGATCCTTCATCCTCATCTTCAGAAATCTCATAGAGGGAGTTCTTGTTATTTACTTTATTGTAAATTTTTGTAGAGAATTCGCCTTGTGTTGGCGACTAGGTCCTTGCGCGGCTTAGGGGGTAATTCGCCGCATGAGTTGGAGACTAGGTCTAGGAGATTAGATCTAGGGTGTGCTCAAGGCCATATCTGGGGAAGGATTGGCTAGAGCGGCTTGAGGCCATATCCGAGGAAGGATAGGATAAAGCCAACCGGTTTGTGGGGATACAAGTCGGTATAGAAAAGGAAAAGATATTAACATTTGTACGCCTCTAATTTCTAGCGATATTGAAATCAAATTTATGTAAACACTTATTCATATAATACAATCATGTCTCTATTTGTGTTTACTTGATTTCTCTCATTTGGCGTAAATTTTATTTTTGCAAATTACATTTTTGCTAAATTGTTATTTTGCTCTCTCTAACTTTAAAACAAGATAGTAAATTGCTTAATATTACAAAAAAATTTTATTCCCTTATTCACCCCCCTCTAAGGGCGCCTATCGATCCAACATTCTCGCCCTGCGAAATCTCGCCCTAACGCCTCGACCGCCACCTCCTTCTCTGCCCTCTGCCCCGGAGCATTCTCGCCGACTCCCTGACAGCAGAACCACCTAGGATGCAGGGTTAGGGAGATCCCCCTGTGCTACGGCAAAAGCTTACTGGATTGCCCCAAGCAGGTTCCTTCGAAGGTCTGCTAGCATCTCCACTATCCCTGGTGCACTGGGTGGTGGCGAACCGTCAAAGCCGGCGTCTCGCTCATCCTCTCCTGTCATGCCGCTTCCTTGAGATTTTCTTGTACTAACTGCTTTCCATGCTTACCGCAACGAGGAGTTCAAACCCCTATGAAGGGGGCAGCTAGCACCTACTGATCTCGAGTGGGAACCTGACCGGAGACTTGGAGCTAGACACAAACCCTTGGCTACAGCGTGGAGGTCCCACCACACACCCAAAAGATTGTTAGAGCGCTTCCCCTTCCAAGCCAAAGCTAAAGCTGGGCACCCTTGGAGAGCCCGAGAGGTTAACCAAAGAACCTAGGGAGGAAGAAGCCAAGAATTGGATCTGGAATCCTCTCCAAAGGTGCCCTTCAAGGTCTATATATAGATTTTCTCTTCTGATCTGCTAATAGCGGGAATCCGCCTTTTGGTTTTACTGAACGCGCCCTAAAATGGTCTGCTAACAGAAAACTCTGCTATTCTAAAAGGCTATGGGCAGACCACCAAGGGTATCACGGTATATGCACCTAAAGACCCAAGCTGGGCGAGTGGCCCGTGAAGGCACCACTCGCCTCTCTCCTTGCGAGCTGGGCTTGCGAAAACTCCTATTGCAAGTAGTGGCGGGCCCCCACTCGCCTCGCCATGCGCCAATCACGAGTCCTCCCACAAGCAAGGCTCGCGAGATCCCCCTGGTGCTAAGAACACTAGCTGGTTCGCATGGGCGAGGCGGCGAGCCATCGCTCCTCTTGCTCTCGCGGCCCGCTCGCCGCGAGGCGGCGAGCCCTTGCACCACTCGCTCTCGTGTCCTACTCGCCGCAAGTGGGCGAGCCCTTGCTCGCTTCTGGGGCCCTACTTAGATGGCAACTTGGGACTTTGCCGAGACTGCACCTTGCGGGATCTTCTCTACTCGCCCCATATGGGCAAGATGTTTTAAGCTGCCCTCGATCTTCTTTGACCTTGACGAATTAGGGGTTATACAAATATGTTCTAGTCTCTTGTGCCATTGGTCACAAAGAGATGCACTATCTTTTGCCAAAAAGCATACTGGTGTAGAAGAGTCTAAACAAAGAAAATTTAAGCAGAAAATATTTCTACTCCTAGTGCCTGTTTAAATAGTTTCTGACGTATTAGATGACTTTATCAAGCACTTTTCATTGTAGAACTCAACCATATAGCCTTTGTCACATAATTGACTTATACTAATAAGATTATGTTGTAATCCTTTAACATAAGCTACGTCTGCGAAAGAGACTATACCGTTGGTAATCATACCGTAGCCTTTCGTGATTCCCCAATCAGATCAACCAAAGATAACCTTTGGAACTTCCTTGATTGGGGTGTAATTTTGCAATTGGCTTCTTGTTCCGGTCATGTGCCGCGAACATCCACTGTCCAAATACTAGATAGGCATGTTGTTGGCCTTTGGACATACCTGCAATCAATAATCAATTGCCCTTAGGAACCCAAAAGGATTTGGGTCCTTGAATTCTTGTTAGACGACTTCCACTTGGGGTGTTAATATTGCGAGTGGTCATCCTTGCATTATTAACCAGTGGAGTTCTAGAATTCATTGGATTAAACCAACAATCTATGGCGAAGTGACCAACTTTGCCATAGTACCAACAGTCGAATCTGTTGTACCATCTTTTCTTCTCCTGCTTAACTCTTTGAATGGGGGGTCTAGCAGGAGCTACAGACTTGGAGGTGGAGGTTTTGTGATTGTAGCATACACATGGCTCCTTCTCAAGTGGTTTCGTAGCAATAGGTTTGCCTTTCGGTGCTTTCTTAGTTGACGGTCCATGCACGAATGAACCATAGTCCTTAAGGACTATCTCTTCGTAAGGAGCTTCGAAAGCAGTCATTCCAAAGTTTTGGGGACGACTCCATCCTTGGTTACTCTTACTTGACTCAATGTGAGTTGGTATCATAAAGTGACAATAAGATGTCTCAAAGTCATAAGTATTTGTAGGAAAAACTACCTTCTTGAATGAAGGTTGACTTTGATTAGCCTTGGCCTTACCCTTAACGACTCTTCTCTTAGTAGC
Source organism: Dactylorhiza incarnata (assembly GCA_033032865.1). Lineage (NCBI taxonomy): Eukaryota > Viridiplantae > Streptophyta > Magnoliopsida > Asparagales > Orchidaceae > Dactylorhiza > Dactylorhiza incarnata. The sequence goes on along the minus strand of JAWHQI010000011.1, from coordinate 9,250,388 downwards.
CTTACTTTTCTCGGTCGGATGACCGATACCACTACCCTTCGCAGGAGCTGAAAAGCCATCAATGATAGGAAGGATAGTCTTTGGTTTAGAAAAGCTTTCCACTAGCTTTCTCTCAACCACTAACTTCCCTTCCAACTCAGTTATGGATTTCTCCTTCAGCTTTATTTGTTCAGCAGAGCTTTTGAGTTCGTCCTTCAAGAGTTGGACTTCATCTCTGAAAGGAAGTAATTTATCAATTTCTTCCCTCAGATCTGAGTCCACGGTCTTTAGAGGCGCAATCTCTTTGGCTTGGTATTTAACTGCCTTGCGACATCTGTTAAATAACTTCAACAACGCTTGGTGCTGAACCATTAATTCTGATTCCTCTTGAGAAGTGTAGCCTTCTTCCGCATTGGAATCAGCTTCAGACTCAGACAAAGGAGTGTAAGAATTTACCTTCCCCTCATATGTGGTGTCATAGTTTTCCTCGTCAGAGTGTGCCATGAGCCTGAAGTAGGCTTCTTTGTCTGAGCTTGACTCATCTGAGCCGTTGTCGTTCAGAGTTTTAGACTTCTTAGCCAAGAAGCTCTTTTCCACATTCTTATTAATTTTGAAGGATTTCATTTCTTCCTTTCTTGATCCTTCTTTTTTCTTGTACGGGCATTCCGTGATCACATGCCCTAGCTTATTACAGTAATAACAAATAAAATCAGTCGAAATATGTTTATTCAATTTAGTTTTATACCTGTCGTTGTTGTATCCCTTCCTGTGATGTTCATCATCACGTCTTGATATTCTATGATCTGATGAGGAGGATTGAATTCTCCTCTGCTTCCTTTTGTTTAGCAATCTTTTGAATTGCTTGGAGAGTAAAGTGAACTCTCCACCGGACATGTCTGAGCTTGACGAGCAAGACATAGACTTATCATCTTCATCTGACGACTTTGTCCTCACCGGTAACATGATCTTACCTTTCCTTGAACCTTCGGCCTTCAGTGCTACAGACTTCTCCTTTCTAGAAGTCATGTTGCCTTCTTCCTCAACTTTCTTGATGCCGAGCTTCAGTTCTTGGGATAGAAGCTTCCCAAACAATATCTAAGGCTCCATTGTAGCCAGCATACCAAACTCCCTTATGGTGATTGACTTGGTATCCCATTCTTTCGTCAAGGATCTCAAGAACTTGTCGTTTAGCTATCCAACAGTAAATTCCCGGTCATAATTTCTTAGACCATTCACAATTTTGAAGAATATCTCATAGGTGTCTAATATGCTATCTCTTGGGTCCTGTTTGAAGGCCTCGTACTCTTGATTCTACAGAGATCTATGATCATCTCTGACTTATTTTGTACCTTCCATCAAGACGACAAGAGAATCCCACATCTCTTTGGTAGATTTGCAGTGGAACAGATTCTGTGGCATAGAGTCATCCACAACACTGGCAATAATGTTCTCCGCCTTCTTGTCTAAGGAGACAAGAGCAATTTCGTCCTTTGTTTAATCCAGTATCTTTTTAGGAACTTGTACAATTGGGTTGATTGTAGATGTTGTCATAGGAACATGAGGATCTTCTCCAACAATCTGAAAGATCCTCGGGTCGGCGGCTTCCATGTGAAACCTTACTCTTTCCTTCTACATGGATAAGTTATCTTTTGTGCACACCAAAAACTTCATGGAAGAATCCTTGTTTCTGTCCATTCTAGACATGGTGTCTTTAAGCAACTAGATAGAGATATTGTTCAAGGTGTTATCCTCTTAATGAACAACCTAGCTATGATACCAATTGAAAGTATCTATTTGCTACCTAAATCACCTAGAGGGGGATGAATAGGTGAATTTTATGGCTTTACATGGAATTAAAAACTTGAAATGAAAAGCACACAGAAAACAAAGAGCACACACAAACATACGGATTTATAGTGGTTCCCTGGAATGGGTACGTCCACTTTCCCGTCTCACGTATCTAGCACGCTTGGCTAGACTAGGCTACTTCACTAATCTCAGATTAAAATAATCTTACAACTCGGAGTATACAACTCTTACAAACTTGGAGAACAAACTCTCATACACAATCTCGGAGAACAAACTCTCCTACTCTGGATCCTCTAAACTAGGATCTATAATAACTCAGAAGAGAAACTTCTTACAAGAAATAGTAAAGGGATTTTACAATACTCTAGATTGAAAAATCAATCACTTAGAATCTTAAAGATATTCAACTTGTTCAGATCTGAAAAAGGAGATCTTATTCTTCCTTGATTGAAATGAAAGCTTGATCTTGAGAGGGAAGAAGAAATCTTGACTTGAATGAACTTGATCTGAAAACTTACCGAGACAACAAGATCTTTAAGGCCACTTGAATGAATCTTAAATCTGTGATCGTGTTGAATCAAAACTTGGAGAAGACTTGTGCAGACGACTTGTCAGTGGCAGAAAGGCTCTTTGCGAGAATGAGAATAGCCGACGGCGATTTGTGATCTTTCTAAAGTGAGAAAGATTAGGGTTAAACGAAATAACCATTAAGTATTTATAGATCCTTCTCAAACGGATATAAATGAAGTTTAAGGAGGGACCTCCACGTATACTGTACATGGAGGAAGACCTAAATAAGAAAGCCAGCTACAATTTTGAATAAAATGCGCTTTGTCAGCATTCGTCGAGTGAACTCGTGAAATCAATGATTACTCGATGAATTCACTTAATGACTCGATGAAATGGACTTAAAAAAAAGTGCTGAGACGGGAAGAAAGAATACTTAGACCACTTGAGAACTTCTCGAGAGCACTCAATGAATTCGTCGAGTGTTCACGAGAAATCAGCAGACCACTCGACGAATTCGTCGAGCGTTCTTGAGTGAACACAACTTTACTTGACGAAAATACTTAATAATTTTCTCTGAGACCTTTCGAGTAAAATCAACAAATTAACTAAGTCTTCACGGGATGTCTCGACGAATTCGATGAGAATTCTTGAGAGTACTCGATGAAAATGACTTAGATGAATTTCCTTCCAATCCTGAAAGCAACAACTACATCCTCTTAACTTCTACTCAGTGTTTGAATATAAAGCACACCCCAATAGAGATATTTCACATGCGTCAACACCTTGGTCTACACAATGAGGGATTACATTGCATAGGCCCGTGTTTATGACTCATTGTAACCTGACATTTGTTTGCACTTAGCAATTAATATCCTGCAAACACACAACTAAGATGCCACATCAAATACAATATCAATTGATCTTAGTTCAAGGGACACTTCTTCAAATCAAGGTTATTGTGGCTACAATACCCAACAGTTTCCTAAAGCTACTGCCCGACGATAGTGTTAATGCACCACGTTAGCGACATATCTCTCCCAGCCGCCAGATATCCTTCCTTTTCTACTCCTCAATCAGCATCGAGATCGCGGGACTTCCATAAGTTACCACTTGGCGTTAGCCTTAATGCTTTGCGGTAAGAGCTGTAATATTCAATCTCGACGACCTTCCTTTCTCGATGAATGTTTCCTTTTCGATGAAGTTTCCAAATCTGCAAACGCTGCCGCCAGTGGTAAGGAATTCATCGTCTTTCTTTATCAAACATATAGGGACATGAGAACATAATATCCTGCACACTATAAACACATGGCAAGTATGATTAAATACAATGGGAATTTTTATTCTCAAATTAAGAGATGTGGAAAGCATGTTCCAACAAACTCCCCCTTTTGATAATAACAAATCTTCTTTAGAAAGAAAGAATTTATCATTAAGAAAAGTATTTATAGTAATGGATAGGCATGATAGTATGAATGTTCTCCCCTAAAAAGATGCTCCCCCTATATGAGTGGTCTGCCTAAATCAAAGCATCCTTCGTATGTTACTTCCCTTAAGTGTGAATTTCTTTCAAAGTTATTCTCCCACTTTTGGTATTATCGAAAGAGGGTGGAGAGAGAGGGAATGAGCATGACAATGATTTATGACTTAGTGATACTACATGGTGAATGAGTAAAGGATGAAGTTTTGAATTACTTTGATATTCTCCCTGTTTTGTAGGAGATTTTTATAGTAAGAATGAAGTATCCCTAGATAAGTAGTCACTTGGGTAAGAAGGTGTTCATGATCGAGCGTACAAGTAGTAAGGATAGTGGAAACAATGATTCAAGATAAATAAACATCTTTATAGGAGCTTGAAGCATAGTAAATAAGTAAGAGTTTTGTTTTAATAGAAATAGATGTTTTATCAATTTGAAGGACAAGATCAAAATATCACTTGTTATCAAAACACAATAGCACTTGTTTAAAGAGTAAATAGGCAAGAGTGTGCATACAAGACGTAGCGGAAGATAAGTTCATATATAATAAGCACTTTTAAAATAAACATCCTTTTGAAATTTGCAAGCATATTAAATAAGAGTGTTAGTTTTTGAAATAAGATGTTTTGAATTTGAAATCCAAGATGTGTTTGTGGTATGCAAAGAATAATTCAAGCATGATTTTAATTTATCAAGACAAGATAGGAAACTATAATGTTCTAAATTCACAATTCAAGTATACTTATACATTGTAGAGATCATGCAAATCTATCTAGTGCATTTACTAAAAGATTGTAGAAGAGATATGTAAATATGCATTAAAGTCCAATACTCATGAGTAGAAGTTTTATAAGAAATAATGAAGTGTACAAGTAGTGTTTTTGATAAAAGTATACAAATAATTTAATCAAAACACATGATATTAATAATGCAATAAACAAAACATTATTGAATTGTGTTTTTAGAGTTACTTCCACCCATATAGCTATATTTTATTTCAATGCACATAAAAGTAGTACAACTCCCTATGTGCTCTACACAAAAAAAAACTCATTAAGACTTATCAGGGTGCAAAGTAGTGCTTGGGTGATTACATATATTTTATCTTTTATTTTATTTATTTATGATCCGGTGTATAAGAAGAAGTAGTATCTAGAAATAGTTTGCACAAGGCACTTTAAAATTCTTTCCAAGGTGCTCAACCTCACAATGCTCATTAAGACTTATCAGGAGGGTGAGTAGTGTTTGGTAGAGTTACCTTTGTCATGTATACATTTGAATTTTGGTTTGGGACAAAGTTCTCCGAATTCACTTGTTTTTTGCAAACATAGAGTTTTTGATTTTTGAAATACACTTCTTTAAATATGAGTGCATGAAAAAAGATTTTTATGAGGTGTAGGAAAACTAAGCACACATCTAATATTGTTGAGTTGTTACATTACACATTCATGCAAGAGTAAGATTAAAATCATATGTAGATTATCAAAGATAATGTGAGTGAATAAATCATTATCAAATATAAAAGATTACTCATACTTAGAGGCATGTTAAGCACTTCTACACATGATTTCTATAATCTATTTCATTGCACATTACAAGATAATATTCAAGGCATGACACAAAATAATGTTTTAATATATTTGAAATAGAGAATTTTTATTGTATTTTAATCTTGAAAAGATAGCACAAATCACTCTTGAAAACATTTTAATAAATAGTAATCAGTTTTTATAATTTTTTATTTTTAATAAAAAATACAAAATAGTAAATACTCATAAAGAAATAATAAGAAAAGCATATTTTTGTTCTTTGAGATTTGTTTTGAAATTTTGTATTTGATTTTTAAATGGTTAAATTTAAAAAAAACTTCTTCTTGATTTATTTTGATTAGTTTTACACACTTTTTGTTTTAATTATTAAAAGAGTAACAGGAATTAAACATAAATACTTAAATGTAAAAAATTATGTTGAAGAAACTGGATTTTAGACAAACGCCAGCGGTAACAAACTATCGTCGCACGTTAGTAACAGAACTTGTGTTTTCCAGAAAAATGTATATTTTTCGCGTGATTATGTTAGTTTAGAGTAGGGGCTATTTAGTGGAGCTAAGAAATCAGACTAGCATACACATAATATGCGTGTTTATCATTTTCTAAGATAAGATACACTAAGTACCACAAAGAGTTTTGAATAATAGTGTGAAAGATGTGGATAAAAGATTTTTGGCTTAAGGTGTCTAAATACTCTTTCAAGATACTTATGTTTTTCAAAATCAAGAAAATCCAAAGAGTATATAGTATGATAAAAAAATATAAGATAGCATGTTTGAACAAAATATGCATGAGTGAAATGATGATCATAAAGAGTGAAATAATATTCATGCAATGTATATATTATGACTATGTCTAAGATCAAGAAACCCTCACTACATGTCTACACTCTAGCCGCGTACTAAGTGATGGACATGAATGAGGAGCTGTACACATGCCATAGTTTGGGGTGTTAATTCCATTTGAACACAAAAGTTGATGCTCAACCTAGCACTCTTTCCCCCAGTGCCTCGCAAGGCCCCACTGAACCCTTCCCCGGTTAAGGACAAGACATGACATAGAGGTTGTAACATCCCCCAAACAACTAGACCCTTATAGTGGTTTTGTCATGACTAGGTCATGACAAAACCCTAGGAAGCTTGAAGAGATCACTTGGCCTTAGGCTTGAAGGAGAAGAGCACCTTGGTCTGCAAATAGCAATTTCCAATTAACAAGCATGGGGTTGGACTTTAGGGCCTTCCCTTGAACCTTGACTCCACCATAGTATCCCTAACCCATTAGGGGTCTCCTTGGAGCACTAGGGAACCATTGGGGTCAACCAAAGAGGCCAATTTGACTAAAGTCAACCTTAGCCTAAATTTAGGTCAAAATAACCTACTTTACCCAAATTGAACCCAACACACTTGAGCTAGACCCAATTGAGGTGGTCCACCACTTAATGAGGTTGAGAACAATTGAATAGGCCATTCAATTTCAGAGAAATCGGCCAGGAGAGAGAAAACCCAAAAATGGCGGAGAGAGGAAGAGGAGGAGAATGGCATTCATGGCCAATTAAACCTAATTTATGGCACCATTCATCTCCCATTGAGGAGAGGAGAAGTTTTCAGCCCTTTTTCCGGCCTAATTGATGACCCAATTCATTTCCTCCCATAAGAAACCGAAAATCACCATTAATGACCTTCATGGCAATCGAAGGTTACACCTCCTCCCCTCCCCAATTGAGCCTCTTATATCCATCACTAGATTGAGGGGAACATTTCCCCCCACCTAACTGAAGGATTCGGCCCATCTGGATAGGAAATTATAAAGGTGCCAAAGCTTCAAGGTCGGCCATAGCCAACAGGAAATCGGCAAGGAGTCACCCCTCCACACAGGTCCGATCTGCCTCCTCTCCCTTAATGCTAGATCTCTTCATGATTTGGGGCTTGGTCCGAGTTCAATTGGGCTCGGATCGTGCTTCCGAAAGGGCTCAGATTGAGCTCTCCTTCCCCTCCTCTAAATCCCGATTCTGACCACCTCCGGCCGACCAACCACCCCCTATCACCGGCCACCACCTCAACGGAGGTGGTGGTGGCATTGGCTGGCCGGAAAGCGACTCAGGTGGCCGGGAAATCATCCCACAAGGAAGCCCAGGACGGGATCATCTCAGCCCTTGGCTGAAGGAAGAAGAAGGCCAGTCACCATCTGATTGCGCCAAGATTTGTGCCCAGATTTTATTTATGTGATTATGATATATGTTATAATGTTATTTCATGTTTAGGTTATATTCCTGTTTAATTAATTCATCGATCTGAGTAGAAGAATAATCCGTCGAACGAATAGATGAGTTCGTCGAACGCAACCCGACGATCGTCGAACGGAAATTAAGTCACCAAAATAATAGTTGAGTTAGTCGAACGGAACCCAGCGTCCGTCGAACGGAAATTAAGGCACCGAACTATTTGTTGAGTTCGTCAAACAGAACCCGACGTTCGTCGAACGTAACCCGGGGTTCGTCGAACGGAATTCGTGTGTCGAACTCCCTCTGTAGTTTGTGGAATGGATAGTTGAGTTCGACGAACTAAACACAGAGTTCGTCGAACGGAGTTGATTCGACGCACTAAATTAATTCGTTGAACTGGATTAGTTCGTCGAGCGCGGGTCATAATTTGTTGAACGCAGATCTTTCGTCGAACGCAGAGACTTGTATTTTATAATAATTATTTTCTTATTACTGGCTGTAGATAGAAATAATTATAGAGAATACTTGGGGCTCTCTACAGAAAAGGTGGTCAACACCAAAGTTGTAGCCCTTGGAGTCTAGTTTATTTTAAAATTCTTTTCACCCCAAAAAGAATTATGTAGCTCCCTGTAGGTCCAATTTGGTGGGACTGGTCCCTAGTGTAGGACAGCCACCATTTCTTGAATAACTTTTGATTAGTTTATGGGATTGACTTGAAAATTGAAACCTAGACTACTTGTATCTACACCCATAACATATCAAACAATGGGAATTTTAGGAGAAATTTTTTATAAGGTTTTTGTAATAATTTCATAAATCAAATATTAATTAATTATTGGGTCAAATGACCTCTAATGCCCTCCAATTTTTGGTGGTACTTCTTAGGGTTATCACATGACCCTGGTAAAAATCTCAGCCCAATTGGGACTGATTTGGTTTATCTTGGGGTATGGTGGTCAGAACTCATCACCATGAGTTGAAACCTTGACAACTGGTTTAGGATCACCTAAAACACCTTCATGAGTAAGATGGGGTGGTGTAGAAGTGGATATGCCCTAGGACCCTAGTTTTACCCCTTGGGGGCATATAGAGCTTTGTGAAGGACATGTGGTCAAAAGCTATAGAATGGCCATGAAATTTAGGAGATATGTTCATGGGATGTAATTATGCCCTAGGGAATTTTGAGAGAATTTTAGGAGAATTTATTCCCCCTAAATTAGGACATAACCCCTTTAGGGAATCTTCTTATGAGAGATATTTACATGCACAAAAGGTCTTGGATGGAGATGAAACCTTGGTAGTGCATTTATTATTAAGGTATACACGTCTGGTAATTTTTGTGCATTTTATTAAATGATTTAACCAGTACTTCATTCACAAGGCACCTATTTTGTCTTAGGCTTAATAAAATTAATTGAGGGTCCAATACTCTTTGATAAATTGTGCAAATTGGTGATGGGACATTTCAGAGCATTAGGAAACTCTGTAATTTTTTTTTATATAATTTTTGGAGACATAAATCAGTAGGCTACTTCACAACTTGTCTTATTTGAGGTTTTCTTAAAGTATTTATTTAAGTAAGAAAATGATTTTCATAAATCCTGAAATTTGCCCAGTAAACTTTTCTGATCAATACAAGAGCTTGGTATTTTTCCCATAATTTTTGAGTAGATAATTTTGGTGGTTCCTTCATAAAACTACAAGTTTGTATAGATGATAAATATTAAAAATAGAGGACAATTTCTTATTGTAAAAATATGATATGTTGTATTTCCTGTTATTTAGTCATCATAGATTTATCATGATTTTTGGAGAGCCATATCATAAGAATTCCTTACACTTCATGTTCATTTTCATACTTGTCCAATGTTGAGGAAATTAAAAATAAATGCCAAATAAATAGGGAAAATTATGATTCTCTGGATTTAGTCATATGATATCATGATAGACTCCCAGTAATAATCTTGGGTCAATTGGATGAATATTTGGAGTACCTCCTCTTATGCAACCCATATAATCCATTTGGTCTGCGTATAGTAAAACTATGAAATTTGAGAATCAAGTGGATCCTTAGGAGGGAATGGGAGGTAAGTGGTTTACCTAGTTTAGTTGAAAAGGTGTGATGGTCAACAAGAAGGATTATAGATGGTAAAGGTGTGCTTGGTGAGTAAGAGGTAAGTTATGCTCGGTATAGACGAAAGATCGTCTTTCCCGTGGGGAGTCAGAAGATACCTAGGGTTAAAACAAGAGAGATGATACGACGGGTATTCTTACGGGTAGATACCAACAACACTATGTGTCTTGAGAAAGGGAACTTTGGGGTGTCATCCCATTACAGTTCCTAGTACCGTAGCGAGCCCCTTATAGGGTAATCCTTAGGAAGTCCAAGATTAACCATAAACTGTAGGAGTAAGATGTTGTACAAGATTAGCTTAACAATACACACACCCACACCCCATGGTTACAGGAGGTTAGTTGGTTTGGTTTTACGAGCGGTAGGCTCGGTGGTTGAAGCAGAGGACTAGTTAGTCCGGTGAGCTTGTGACTCAGTAGTGTTTGTTGGTACGGACGGGTTAGTCCGGCGAGCCGGTGGCTCGGAAGGTTATTGATGACAGGCAGGTTAGCCCAGGGAGTTTATGGCTCAGGATATAGTAGAACATGTTTGTATATACATAAAGGTGGTGGGTCTCCGGTATTGGACGATCGTTCACACCGTTGTCAATACGTTGACTCGGCAAGTGTGGAATTTGCACTTAGCCATGAAAGTCTGGTGGTCCATCCAGTAAGAGTACGCAGATGCTCCGCAGTTTTGCGTTGAGGCGTACGATAGGCCTAGGTTAGGTAGTGTGAATACCAACCTAGAGGTGGGCGAGGCCCAACCCAACGCTTACGTTTGCCACTACGGGAGTATCCTGAGAGTCTTGCTAGCTCCAAAATGGGGGAACTAAAGGTCTATGCGCATAGAGTCATATTGTGTGAGTTGCGCTTGTACGAACATAGCATAAACTGCATACCTTGCATGTCATAGCATAATCATTGCATTTTATCCCCTACCCCTATCGTATAAGTCAGTTATGGAACTTCTTATACGATATGCTAAACGACCCCTTGGTCTATAGGTTTGTGTGGGCATTCCTATAAATCAATAGTTAATTTTATATTATATACTTGTCTTTACTTACTGCACTTTACTTATTCTTTACCTGCTCTTACTATGATTTTTTACTGCTTCAATTATATACATATACATGTGTAGTGTAGACATTCCCTGTACCCCTGTCACCTGCTATTGTTATACCCCTTGTTGTCCTCCGCTTCATCCTCCCTCGCGGTGCCTAGGAGTCACCGGAGGAGCGGTGGGGGATTGGCTTAGTTTTTTGACTAACGGTCGGTGGACCATATCATTTTAGGGGACCGAGGAGACGCAGCAGCACCAGAGGCCAGTGCAGATAGAGACGACACAGTCTAGTACAGGAGCAGCAGTTCGGGACCAGTGAGTGACTAGTAGTTTGCTTCCGCGAGTGATTTTGTAGTGAGGATACGATGTACATGGCATGAGCCCTTTCTTCTTATTATTGTTATCTTTGTATTCAGTTATTATCATGTGGACATTCATATATATATATATATAACATGTGATTTGTGGACTTGAACTTCTATTTGTTTATTTGTATTCTTTTCTTCTTCTGTTATCGATAAAGCCGACAGGATCGACGTTTTGTAGTGGCGACCTTCCCGAGTGATGGTGTCACCGCAAAGCGGCGGTTCTGGGCATAAGACTCAGGTTTTGAGTGAAAATAAATGGGGTCTTACAGAGGTTAGGTCTCAAATGCACACAAACCTACACCCTCACTATTGTGAGAAACATAATGTGGGTGAATGATCACGGACATTCTAAGTGTTTAGACCAAAAATACTAATATATAGATTTTGGCTTTATTTTTAGGGAATTTTTGAAATGAGGTTAGTTGATTTAAAGTCAAAATAATTTTCGTGACTTTCAAATTTCTTTATTCTATTTTACTTTAACGTAGCATGGTATGATATAACTAGCATATACATTAATTTCTACTTATAGTAAGAAATGATGCTAGAATGATGAGTTATGGTAACAAGGTGCAATGTTATGTAAAGAATAAATATATAATTGATTTGCATGTATTCAACACGAGGTTTCAATCTAATTGTTCATATACCTAGAGTGACGTGATTTAGCTTTCTGAGTTATTTTCAATAAGTATAAGGTTGATTTTAAGGTCTAGACAAGAATGGGATACATGCAAACACAAGACATAATTCATACGTAGAGCAAGTTGTGAAAACATTGGAATCTATTCCAATTGTATTTATTATGAGAATTTTTATAAGATCATTATTTCTTATGATGATGTAACATGAGATAAATAAATTATCTTTTACTTCATCATATGATAAATTATTCATATTTATTTTAATTATTTATAGTGAAAGATTAATTACCGGATGTTATTGGTCATTTGCAATGATTTTTGCATTTTTTGTTTTTCATTTTTGTGAAAATGACCAAAAATATATACAAGTTTTTCTGAAGTAGAGGATAAATATAATTAATGCAATAATATAAGTTTTCAGAAATTAATAATTTAAGAAATCAGAATTTTTGGGAAAAACCGTGCTGCCGCCGACGTTAAAACTAACGGCAGGCACAAGCAATAGAGCTGATATTTTTGATTAAGACACATGAATTTTTTGATTTTTCAATTCGAATTTTTCATGATTATGATTAAATATGATAGGGGCTATCAAATGATGCAAGGATATTAAATAGATATGCAAAAAAAACTTCGGCATTTTATACATTTAGCCTAAGACCCCTAATAATTCTTTTAAATCCATTTTTGACAATTATTTCATTAGTCATGGTAATATCATATAACAAATTTAGTGTTTAATTTATAATGATAATATAAGACTTTTATAGGTAATGGATTTATAAGGATAAAACCAAATGAAAGGATAGATAGATCACTTGAGACATGATATGGCATTTTATTCAATTTCATTCAATTTGATTTATTAATGAATTTAGGCTTAATGTGTGAAAGTCATATCACAAGTTATATAAAGTGACCATAGCATGTTGCCTCAAGAAAAAGGACAAAAAAACAAAACAAAAAAGAAATTAACTATATCATGAAGTAAAATATTGATATTTCATTTTTAATTATTTCCACTTCACGCAAATGATTGGATACTAATGAATGAGAGATTTAGGTATCCAAAGGGGACAAAGTGGGATGGTTCCTTTGGGTACCCAGATACATCGTGTTGTCTTTTGGGGAGATAGTGATGAATGAGTCCTTTCGATTGGAGTTAGTGTTTCTTTTTTTTAACTTTGGGCCTCCATTCAATCCTTGGTTTAATATTATTTTTATGCATCAAATTTCTATTTTGATTATTTTTATCTTGAGGATTATTATTGAAAGTATTTTTCACAAGAAATTTGTGCAAATTTAAGTTCAAGTTGGGAGAAAAATGATTTTGTAAATGATAGTGATTAAGATTTTGATTTACAAATCCTTTGTGTTGTTTACTCTCAATATTTGCCTTAGTCAAGATATTTATAATCAACTTGCTTTAAGATTTTGCTTGATATTGTGAATGTATATTTTGAGAATTTTTGTTTATGATTTCCTTAAGCAAATTGATTTTAGTTTCCAACTCATTATTCTTGTTTTTGAAATTATTTCTAGCTTTATTGTAAGCGATTGTGCTATTCTTAAGAGTGGTGATAATAGAATCAATATGAGTTTTATAATTATATCTTAATTCTTCGAATATTTCATCCATCTATTTAATTTCAATTTATAACTTACACATGGCACAATTACTTTTTAAAGATGAATTTTCTAAACACAATCTTTCATTTTGTTCTTTTACAAAAACACTCTTTTTCAAGTTTCTTGTATTTTTCTTTTAATTTGTTATATTCTATACAAGGTCTAATATATTCACCTAAAGTGCCATGGAGAAAACTAGATACATTACAATTTGATTCTACTTTAACTTTTGTTGTTAAACTATTATTTTCTAAACGCAATATGCAATTAGCATTTTTTTATTTCTTAATTTTATGCTTAGTAATTTGTAGCAATTGTAATGTGGAAATAAAATTACAAACAAAAAGGGAATTTGATTTTCTTACAATGCTTTCGGATGAGGCAAGATTTGAGCATGATGTTCCTTTGAATTCTTCTTTGTATTCCTCTTCCATATATGAGTTTGCATCTTCCCATCTCATTGATGTGTTGTGTCTTCCATTCCTTTTGATGTGCACTCTATGCCTAGAGAAAAGAAATCATAAGTACTTTCAAGAAAATTCCAAATTTCATAAGCGGTAGAAAATGTATAAATGATTTTGAAAATATTTTGATAAAGCCCGCAAAATTAACAATTCAATGGTTTAGCATTTAAAATTATTTCATTTCTATTTAATATGCTTGGGGGTTTTCAATAGTAATATTCCAAACTTTTTCATCTAAAGATTTAAGAAATTTTTTCATTAGTATTCCACCCTTTATAATTTCCGCTCATAAATAATGGTGGTGCTAATGATTTTTCATGTAATACAATTTCATCCCCTCTAGTGGAAGCGAGATCATGAAGCGCTATTATTCCCGGTTGTTAGACCGTATTGGAATAACCTACCTCTGATACCACTTGCTGGATCTGTAGGCTCCCTTAGAGGGGCGGGGGGGGGGGGGGGGGGTGTGAATAAGGGTTTTAAGATATTAAATATTTTAATAGAACTATGTTTGTTAAGAAAGGAGTTTCAGAATATTTTATAGAGAAGTATATTTTAATATCTTAGAAAAGAATATATTGAAGATTACTTTTAGAAGAGAGGATATCAATCTTTCTTCGCTACCTCCGGCGGTAGAAACTACCCCTCGGTGCTAGTAACAGAAATTGAATCCATGAGTTTCTTTCTTATGAAAAGCGAACCCTCCAATATATTTTGAGTTAAAGATTTTGAAGAATGTTATTCAAAATATTTTGGTGCATGGAAATAAAATCTAGATAATTAGACAAAGAGGAACATGATTTTATTTCTCTAGAGATTGAATACAAAAATGTTTGATTTCAATGACGCTTGAAATCAAGGCAAATAATATGAAAACTCTTTTTGTTTTCTATACCGACTCTTCTCCTTAAGAACCGGTTGGCTTTAGCCAATCTATCCCTAGATACGGCCTCAAGCCGCTCTAGCCTCTCTATCCCTAGAAAGGCCTAGAGCACCCCTAGATCTAATCCCAAGACCTAGTTGCCATACCCACGCGGCAAATTCTCTCTAGTCCTTGCAAGGCCCTAGTCGCCAACCATGCGACGACTTTCTCAACCGATAAAAAGGGATAAGAATTACAAGATTTGATAAAAGAAAAACTCCCCTCTAAATTTGAACCCTTGATGCAGATGCTATTTTTCTTGCAAAGGTTTAATCTTTGTGGCTTGAGAGTCTTCCTCTTTGATGTTCTTTAGTTCCTTGGATGTCTCCAATTGATTAGAATTTGTTGCAGCGAGAACACTCCATGTATATGTTGAGAGAAAGTTTTTTGATCGCCACTTTGATAGCTTTCAATCCTTGCGCATGATTTGCTTTTTGATCTCCTCTAAAGAACTCTCTTTTTAGATGAGTGGGAAACACCCTTCACTTTTCTCTAGACGGCTAGGGCTTTCATCCCTCAAAAATTTCGTCAAAATCCATCAAGGGAAACTCATTTTCGGGCTGTTTTAAATAGAGGTTGATGTGCAGGAAGTTGCCACCGGTGGTAAATTACTATAGCAGAGCGATAACACGTAGTCTTCAATTTCCTTTCTTATCTTCTCTTCAATTTCATGGATTTGGCTTTTATCTTTAGGAATAAATTATTCCCTACGAAAATATGATATATTCTTGCCTTCACAATGATATTGGATGCTTCTTTTGGTTTCTCAATCAAATCCTGATTGATTGGGGTTTCCTAAAGCTACCGCCCAGCGATAGAGTTAATGCGCCATGTTAGCAATATATCTTTCCCATCCAACAGATCTCCTTCCTTTTCTACTCCTCAATTCTCATCGAGATCGCGGGACTTCCATAAGTTAACGTCGGGCGCTAGCCTTAACACTCCGCGGTATTTAGTCTCGACGACCTTCCTTTTTCGACGAATGTTTCCTTTTCAATGAAGTTTTCAAATCTGCACATGCTACCGCCCATGGTTGTGTTAGTGCACCATGCTAGCACTAGAGCTTTGACCCGGTAGGGAATTTGTCGTCTTTCTTTCTCAAACTTATTGTGACATGAGAACAGAAGATCCTGCACACTATAAACACATGGCAAGTATGATCAAATACAATGGGATTTGTTATTCTCAAACCAAGAGATGTGGAAAGCATGTTTCAACATGGAAAACTTCACTCCCTTATTGGGGAATGCTCCACTCCCCTAGTGGAAGGAGAGGAAAACACCCAAGCACTACCATCACCATACCGGCATGATGGATGATCCGCTAGAACCTGTCAATCAATTTACCACCATCATGAGAATCTACACCACTCCTGATCAGCTATTATGCCAAGTGTTCCTGGCGACTCTTAAGGGACATGCTCGCACCTAGTTCCATTCCCTGAGATAAGGATCTATTGATAGTTTTGCGAAACCAACTTAGCAGTTCACAGACCAATTCATTGCCAACCGCAGAATCATTAGAGACCCCTGTCACCTTTCGGGGATTCACCAGAATGAGGGGGAGACACTTAAAGATTTCTTCCAGTGCTTCATTACTAAAGCGCCAAAAATTCTGGGAGTTGATCCCGAGATTTTAAGGGGAGTCATTCTCGGAGGACTCTGCCCCGGTGGCTTATACTCCGCGTTGATGTAGGAGACTATGCCCAGTAGTCCTGACCCTGTTCACCAGGTTGAGGACCAGATGCACCTGATTAGGCAATTGAGGCACACTGCTAGCAATTCGATGCATGGGAGCTTGAAGAGAATGAAGGGGGCATGAACCACCGCCGCCACCGACACCTAGGAGGAACAATGGCCATCCCAACAACATTCCCAAAGATCAGGAACCTTGTGAGCACAAGGATTACACTCCCCTGAATACAACTAGGATGAACGTGCTCATGGAAATCCTTGACAATGATGCAATTCATCGACCCAAGCCAGTGCTACCAAACTGAGGTGACCAGACACAATACTGTGACTATCATCGCAGGAATGGACACAAAATAGATAACTGCACCAAGTTGAAGGAAGAGATTGAGCTCTGATAACTTCCCAGAAGAAGTTATATTGGCATCACATTCTTATCATTATATGATCATAATTCATATAATATTGATTAGAAAATTGCAAAATGATATATTTTTAAATGTTTGAAGTTAATTCTCACTTTTAGTGATTTTATGTTAGGAAAGGAGGAAACTTTCATTAATTATGAATGATGAAGTTATTATCAAGGCTAAGAAGAGGATTCAAGAGGGTTTCAACTTTCCAAATGCGGAATTCTGAAGAAAAATCCTGAAATAAAATTGTTGCAACAAATCTGAAATTTGTTACAACAAAGCTGGCAGTTACAACTTTCAGAAATTCGAATTATTTCAAAATTGGGCAGTTACAATCTTAAGAGGAGGCATTTATTCAGCAAATTAAGACCAACAATTAAGGTACGCAAAGGAGAAAAATCTACCATATAATCCCCCCCACATTGGAAGGAAAGGGATACGAAAAAGGAGAGGAAATTAAGGAGGGATTTTCGGCGAAGAGAGAGAGAAGGGGGCGGCATCTTGCTAATTCCATGAAATTGAGGGTGGAATTCTGAATTCTTCAAATATGTATTGTAAGATCTTTCTAGTTTTGGGTTTCTTCTTCTCCATTATGAACTAAATCTCTCAAGTCTTGTATGATGAGAGTATGTCAATTTTTGTGATGAAAATTTACTTTTAATCTTATTGATTGTTAATGGATTATCTTATTTGGATTATGAATTGATTGTGGAACTCTTGATTTATGAATATTATGCTCTTTATCATTTCGAGAATCGAGAGATGAGAAACATATTTTGAATTAGAATTCAATTTATTTGCATCACAAGAATCGAGAGAGGAGTGGTGTTAATATTTAATCAAAGTTCCTTTTATTTCACTAACACTTCAAGAATCGAGAGAGGAGGAGTGTGAGTTTCATAATTCTAATTTAGTATAGGAGAGAGAAAGAGATTTCCTCTTCTCGCTAAGTGACTACGGTTGTTATTTTGCACAAATATTCTCAAATTCATTTACGTTATAGATAACTAGAGGAATTAGAATATTGAGATTTCCAATATCGAGAGATTAGGATTTCTCCGTTGAAAATTGTTAAAAGATAATTCGTAAAACATTCACATAAGATAAATCATAAAAATTCATCACAATAATCGTCGGAAATCGGAATACAAGACTATTTTCCTCAACTAATTTTAAGCAAGTATTATTATTTCTAGTAAAAGTAATCTAGATTTTCAATCTTTATTTTAATGTTGCTTAATTTTCTAAAAACTCATCCGTTTTGATCCGCTTGAATTTAAAGAAACGGTTTAGCTAGTACTTGCGAGCACTAAATTTATCACCTCTCCGAGGGAACGATCTCACTCATACTTTATTACTTGATCGACACGTATACTTGCATTTATAGCTCTATTTTGCGTGCATCAAGTTTTTGTTGCCGTTGCTGCGGAAGTGTAATGGATTTAGTGTCTTATCTTGCAATATTAGTAACCCAGTATTTGGAGGTCAAGCTTTAATTTTAGATAGTTCCAACTTTGTTTTTCTTTTGAAATTTGTTAGTGTATGTCCAGGTATCGCTCTGTAGAATTAATACCATTAAACTCAGATATTGAATGAACCTGTAGACGTAATAGGAAGACCACTAGATTGGAACATTTAAATCACCCTATAATGAATTTAAATAATCAAAACCATCAAAATTTAGAAGACGAGGTTCATCAAGAGGGGCAAGATTTAGGAGGTCAAGTAGACCAAAATGGGCAACCCGTAGAACAAAGAAGAACCTGCCGTGACTATAATATGCCTTATCGGGGAGGGGTACAATCAGTATTGCTAGACCCGCAGTAGAGGCTAATAATTCTAAAATTGATTCTATGGCCATGCAACTTGTTCAAAATAACAAATTCGGGGGCCTTAATCATGAAGATCCTAAATCCCATCTGAGAACGTTCATTGAAATTTGTGA
This sequence comes from Dactylorhiza incarnata, assembly GCA_033032865.1. Classification (NCBI taxonomy): domain Eukaryota; kingdom Viridiplantae; phylum Streptophyta; class Magnoliopsida; order Asparagales; family Orchidaceae; genus Dactylorhiza; species Dactylorhiza incarnata. The sequence goes on along the minus strand of JAWHQI010000011.1, from coordinate 9,231,590 downwards.
TACATTCAAAATCAATGGCGCATCTGAAGAAGCCATTAGATTGCGATTGTTTCCCTTCTCCCTCGAAGGGAAGGCTAAAGATTGGTTGAATTTGCTGCCTCATGGTTCTATAACTACTTGACCTATTTTAATTGAAAAAACATTGGCCAAATAATTACCCCCATCCAAAACCGCTAAGTTAATGAGGGATATTTCCACGTTCATGCAAATGAATGGAGAAACTCTCTACGATGCTTGGGAATGATTAAAGAATTACTTAGAAAATGTCCTCATCATGGACTAGCTATTCACCAACAAGTATGGACTTTCTATAATGGCCTCCAGACATCTACTATGATATAAGTAGATAGAGCTGCAGGAGGCTCTCTCATTAATAAATATCCGGAGGATGCTTACGGCATTTTAGAAGACTTATCTTCTAATAATTACCATTCTATTGAGCGTCAAGCAAAACCTTCCACGACATCCAGATTATATCAAGTTGATCAATTCATGTCATTTGCAGCACAAATGACATCTCAATTTAATTCTATTAATAAAAGATTAGATGCTTTGACTGTGAATTAAAATCAAATGAATCCTCAAGTTAACAGCATAACCACTCCCATAATCACCTCTAATCCTACTTTAATAATAGGACAACTTGTAAGTGGGAGCGAAGAAGTAAATTACATAGGAGGACAATTTAAACAAAACTTAAATTCTTATCAAAATCATTATAATCCCGAGTGGAGAAACCATCCTAAATTCTCTTGGAAGAATAGTGGAAATGGTTCAACGCCAACTCATTTATTTAATTCTAATCCTAACCCTCCTCACCAAAATCATCAAAATCATCATCCAAATCATGTGGGTAATTCTAGGAAAATAACTGACGATTTCATCATGGAGTCAATGCAAAAAATGAAGCACGTTTTATTAGCTTAGAAGGATACATGCTGATGATTGAATCTCAGTTAGGACAAATAGCTGCGACATTGAGTATGAGAACACCGGGCACACTCCCCATGGATACTACTCTTAATCCCAAGGGAGATAATCATCAATGTAATGCTGTAACACTACGCAGTGGAAGGGAGTTGGATAGTGACAAAATGAATAATCCATTAGAAAATATTAACATCAACACTAATATGGATAACAACCCTTTGAATAAATCTAATAAAGAAATAATCTTAGAAGAAAATAAAAATGGAGAAGAAGTGGAGATTCTAGGAGAAAACATGAAGTTAGAGAATGCTAATCCTCCAAATGAAAAAGAAAATAGAATTATCTATCCACCTCCTCCATTTCCTCAAAGATTAAGGAAGAGTAAACTTGATCAACAATTTCAGAAATTTTTAGAAATCTTTAAGAAACTTCAAATTAACATTCCCTTCGCCGAAGCCTTGGAGCAAATGCCAAGCTACGTGAAGTTTATGAAGGATATTCTAAATAAGAAAAGGAAATTTGGCATAAATGAAATGGTGGAACTTACACATGAGTGTAGAGCAATCCTTCAAAAGAAATTACCTCCTAAGCTACAAGATCCGGGAAGTTTCACTATTCCTTGCTCCATTGGATATCAATTCGAAGGGAAAGCTTCGTGTGATTTAGGTGCAAGTATAAATTTAATGCCGTTATCAATTTATAAAAAATTAGGATTAGGGGAAATAACTAAAACATCTTTAACTTTACAATTGGCAGATAAATATCTTACTTTCCCAAAAGGAATTGTGGAGGATGTTTTAGTCAAAGTAGAAAACTTTATTTTTCCGAAAGATTTTGTAGTTCTTGATATGGAGGAAGATAAGGAGGTTCCCATCATAGTAGGCCGGCCTTTCTTAGCAACCGGGAGAACGTTGATTGATATTCATAAAGGAGAACTCACAATGAGGGTAAATGATGAGCAAGTTACATTCAATGTCCTCAAATCCATGAAATTTCCTGATAAAGAGGAAGATAAGATGGAAGAGGTAAACAGTTTAACACTCCCTGAATTTAGGAAGAATTATGAAATTAATAATGAAGAAGTCGACTTAAAATATTTCTCAGATTTTGATGAATCTTCTGATGAAGAGGTAGAGAGAAAGGAGTGCTTGGAGTTGGGTGTTTATCAAGCAGTATTTTTCCGTATTCCGGAACCATTGGATATAAAAGAAGGATCAAGTGTGTCTGAGCCATCACTAATAACTCCACCCATTCTTGAATTAAAACCCTTACCGGAACATCTATCTTATGCGTATTTAGGAGATAATGACACGTTACCGGTTATAATTAACTCCAACCTATTGTCAGAACAACATAAACAATAAATAAATATTTTAAAACAATATAAATTGGCCATAGGATGGACTATAACAGATATTAAAGGGATTAGTCCTTCGTTATGTATGCACTAAATTCTTGTAGAAGAATCATATAAAGGATCCATAGAGCCTCAAAGACGCCTTAGTCCACCTATGAAAGAAGTAGTAAAAAAAGAAATTATTAAATGGTTAGATGCTGGAATAATCTATCCCATCTCCGATAGTCCTTGGGTTTCCCCGTTTCAATGTGTGCCTAAGAAAGGTGGAATGACGGTAATAAAGAATGATAAAAATGAATTAATTTCAACTAGAACTATCACGGGATGGCGAATATGCATGGATTATCGAAAACTTAATAAATCTACTAGAAAGGACCATTTTCCAATACCTTTCATAGATCAAGTCCTTGATAAATTATCTAGTAATGATTTCTTTTGTTTCTTAGATGGGTATTCCGGATATAATCAAATCACCGTAAACCCGGAAGACCAAGAAAAGACAACATTTACATGTCCATATTGAACATTTGCATTTAGGAGAATGCCATTTGGTTTGTGCAACGCACCGGCCACTTTTCAATGTTGCATGATCGCTATATTCTCTGATCTTATGGATCATGGCATAGAAATTTTTATGGATGATTTCTCCATTTTTGGAAAAACATTTGATGAATGTCTAGGTTGTTTAGAAAGAGTGCTTTCTCGTTGTGTGGAAACTAACTTGGTACTAAATTGGGAAAATTGTCATTTTATGGTGCGTGAGGGAATATTCCTTGGACATCATGTTTCAAAAAATGGGTTAGAAGTTGACAAAGCAAAAAATGAGGTTATAGAAAAATTACCACCGCTGAAGAATATAAAAACTTTATGAAGCTTCTTGGGACACGCTGGTTTTTATAGGAGATTTATCAAGGATTTTGCTAAAATCGCTAAACCATTAAGCAGTTTATTGGAAAAAGATATTAAGTTTGTTTTTAATGATATTTGTCTCCTTGCTTTAATCAACTTAAAACCCGATTGATTACAACACCTATTATAGTGGCTCCCGATTGGGGAGAACCTTTTACGATCATGTGTGATGCTAGCGATTACGTCGTTGGCATGGTATTAGGCCAAGTACGTGAAAAGATCTTTTACACAATAGCCTATGCCAGCAAAAATTTAGTTGAGGCTCAAATCAATTATACCAGTACCAAAAAGAAATTATTAGTCGTAGTGTTTGCTTTCAAAAAATTTAGATCCTATCTTCTTTGTACTAGTTTTATTGTATTTATTGACCATGCGGCTATTCGATATCTCATGGAGAAGAAGGATGCTAAACCAAGGTTGATCCGTTGGGTCTTATTATTGCAAGAGTTTGATCTTGAAATTAAAGATAGGAAAGGGGTTGATAACCCAGTAGCTGATCATCTATCAAGGATATAATATACCAATCCTCTATCACGTTTAGAAATTAATGAAAAATTTATAGATGAACGATTTTAGCTATCTCTGAATATTCTTTACCATGGTATGCTGATTATGTGAATTATTTAGCAAGTAGAATTATCCATTCTGATTTTAATTTTCAACAAAAAGAAAATATTTTTGCACCAAGTTAGATCTTATGTATGGGATGATCCTTTCTTATTTAAAATTGGGGATGATGGGATGATAAGGCGGTGTGTCATGGAAGGAGAAATGAAGCCTATTCTAGAGAAATGTCACAACTCTCCTTACGGAGGGCATTTTATGGGAAATAGAATAGCTATAAAAGTACTAGAATCGGGATTCTTTTGGCCCTCTTTATTCCGAGACGCCAGAGAATTTGTACAACAATGTGATCGTTGTCAAAGAAGTGACAACATAAAGAAAAATAATTCTTTGCCGATGAATACAATCTTAGAAGTTGAGTTGTTTGATGTTTGGGGAATAGATATCATGGGGCCTTTTGTTAACTCTCAAGGTAAACTTTACATACTACTAGCCGTTGACTATGTGTCCAAGTGGGTGGAAGTAATCACGACTACCAAAAATGATGCAAAAATAGTGTTACATTCTTAAAAAACTTCATATTTAACCGTTTTGGAACCCCAAGAACGATAATAAGTGACGGGGGAAGTCATTTTTGTAATTATCAATTTGCTACACTTTTAAGGAAATATAGAGTCAAACATAAGGTAGCACTAGCATACCACCCTCAAACCAATGGTTTAGCCGAAGTGTCTAACAGAGAAATAAAGCAAATCCTTACGAAAACTGTGGGTGTTAATTGTAAGGATTGGTCTCAAAAGCTAAATGATGCTTTGTGGGCATATTGGACCGCCTATAAGACACCAATAGGTCTAACTCCTTACCGATTAGTGTATGGAAAGGCTTGTCATTTGCCTTTGGAATTAGAACTTAGAGCTCATTTGGCCATTAAAAAAAATAATTATGATTATGACAAAGCAGGTAAATCATGGGTCTTGCAATTAAATGAGATGGAAGAAATAAGGATGAATGCTTATGAGAATTCCCGAATTTACAAGGAAAAACTAAGAAGTGGCATGACCAACATTTGAGGGAAAAATATTTCGAGCCAGGACACCTAGTTCTTTTATTTAATTCACAGTTAAAATTATTCCAAGGAAAACTCAAATCTCGTTGGTCAGGACCATTCCGGGTAAAAGACGTACACCCATATGAAGCAGTGACTATTTGGAATGAAAAAGATAATTCTGAGTTCAAAGTAAATGGTGTGAGTCTAAAGTTTTATAGAGAATTCGAGAATGAATGGATGGTTTCGTTCATTCGGTTGGCCTAATGTTCCATAAGCATGATTGATGTCATGCCGGGACTTGAAATAAGGCGCTTCTTGGGAGGCAACACAAGTTTTAGTATCTAGATATCTTATTCCTGTAATTTAGTTTAAGAATGAGACAAAATCTAGTCCATATTTGTTTTCCAAAATTTTGTTATAATAAAAAAATTCCTCCATTGTTATAACATCGCAATTGCAATCCATTTTAGCACAATTTCTGGCTAGCACAATATTCAAATCATGCATTCAAAATGGTTAAGCCAGGGTTATTATTGCCACTCCTCAAAACCTGCCCAATTAAAATTAAAGAATAATTAAGACAAATCTTAATTACCTAATCAGCGGATTAAGTATTGCTGTTCATTTAGAAACATGGAACACAACATGTTCTATTTTCTCGACCTAAACATTCCCTGGCTTCTCATCTCTACAACCACGACAAACCCTCCCCCCGACCTTCTCTTTGCTAGACAACACGACACCCCGACGACGCCGGCGGCGAACTTCAATGGCTCTTGTTCTCACTTCAGATCCTCTATTAGCTGGTAAGACTACATCTCTATGCCTTATTTCCTTTCAAACTAGGGTTAGATCTTAGCAAACCTTCTTTCCTATAGATTCCATGGCCTCAACGAAAAAAGACCAAGTTAAAAGGGTTGCCTGAAAAAACTTGCAGTTTGTCAGCAATGATGCTCAGGCCCTTTTTGAAAAAATCAAGAAGAAACAAGTGATTTATGAGCGGGGCTTCGTCATGGAACCGCCCAAGTGGAGCAACCCGTATGTAGCGCAAATCAACAAACATGTTTGGGGATCCTTCTGCAAGCCCCGAACTGAGGCTTTCCTACCATGGTTATACGAGTTTTACTCTAATGCCAGGTTTCAGAAGCACGACATCACCATGGTCAGGGGAAAGGAAATCAATTTTTCTGCAAGATATTTGAATGAATTTTTCGAAATGAAGAATAAAGGCATTGATGAGTATTCCATTTTGAAAGCAACCCTTTCTCCAGATGACATCACCACAGTTTTGTGTGTTAGCAAGGATGATACATGGGTGAATCCTACCAAGCATGTTTTCAAAGCCGCGAGTTTTACAAGGGAGGCTAAGGTTTGGTTATTATTCATAAATTCAAGCCTCTTACCAAGCAAAAACCCCTATAACGTATCTTTAGATTGAGCACTACTGATCTACTGCATTATACAAGGAAACCCAATCAATGTCGGGAGAATAATCTGTCAGCGGATTAGAGCAAAGGCAGCCTCCGAGAAGGGGAATCAATAATGGTTTCCTACCTTAATCACTGAGCTCTGCCAACACTTGGGAGTAAGCATGGGAGATGGGGATTTAGTCACCGCAGTTTCACATCACATTACTCAAAACGTTGTCACTTCGAATATCAAAGTATTGGATGACCCCAAAATTCCTCCAAAGCATGAAGTTGGAGCCTCCTCAAGCAAACACCCAAAGTCCTGCGAAAACTCTTCCTAGGATCCAACAGGTATGGATATTGCTTTGGCAACTTTACAATACATGAAGGAACACCAACGGAATCATCACTTGGTGATCGAAGCACGACTGCTAACTATTCTGCGAAATCAACAACTACTTCTTCGACATAGCCTTCTTCCAGTGGGAAATCAAAGTTTGCCATTCTTAAGGCCGTTCGATGATAACAGATATCTGCTAAACTCCAGAGGTAAAAATGCGGATCCTTCACTGCCCGAAGTGAATGTTGATGATTCTAGTGATGATACGGAGGACTCTTATGTGTTCAACGATGACGACGAGGAAGACAAGGACCAAGGTGGGGACGATCACGTGGATGACGTCGCAGACAGTGCTGAAGATGATTAGTGTTTTAAATAAACACTCTTTTCTTTTATCTTAACTTTAAAAAGCTTGATGTTCTAAATTGCGTATGGACAAACAATTACCTACTGTTGCTTGAATTTCAATTTGTGCTACTTTCAAAAATGACTTCGTGCCTGGTGCTTATTATTATTATTGGAAAACTTATTAGTTAGCAATTATTTGATTTGCCTGCAGGTGATAACTCCTAAGGGAGATATCTTTCTTGATATATTATTCTTATTATTGTTGATTGCAGAGATAAGTTCAACATTGTCAAGCACATGCTGACTATCTTCTTTTGATTTATTAGGGGAGCCCTCTATTTATGAACTCAATTTAAGGATTTACTTCAATAACTCTATGGCATATTTTGTCATACAAAATAACACCTCTTCATATTTTGTGCCTTTATTTAATCCTTTGCTAGAGACTAGCATTGCTCTGAGTGTGTGTGTGTGTGGGGGGGGGGGGGGGATATATTACACCATTTGGATGATGAACATGCTATTAAATCTTAATCTGAGGAGAACTTAACTCTTGTTACTGTTGATTCAAAAACTATTCTAGAAATTCAAATTAATTTGATTGGTAGGCTAGTTAATCCTAAAAGTTCAGATTATGACTTTAAAGTTAGTAAGATGTTTTAAAGCTCTCTTTTGAATTTCATTTATGCAACTTATTCCTTAAAAGAGTTTGCTTTCTTTAAATTAATTTCAATTGCTTCTGAACTTAATAGTGAAAGGATGAGCAAGAACTGAGTCAATGATGTAAGCCAAGACATTGAGATTAGGCAGTCAATTGGTAAAAATGATTAAGGCCATCTTTTGATTAGTTCACATCACAAATCCTACAATTATCCATCATTCCTTGAGCTTGAACTCTTGATACTATTTGACCAAGCATAGTTTTCCCTATAATTTTACTAGTTATTTCTTAGTTAACTTTCCAGCTTTGGGGTTTAAAAAAGAAAGAAAAAGAGAAGAATACGTTTCATAGTGATATGTGGCCTAAGTATGTGTAGACCTACTTAGAATGATCCCAATTATGATCATAAATAAAAAAGAAAAAAAGTATAATGACATAGTGATATGTGTCCTAAGTATGTGTACACCTACTTGGAATGATCCCAACTATGATCATAAATAAAAAAGAAAAGAAAAAAATGTATAATGATATAGTGATATGTGGTCTAAGTATGTGTACACCTACTTGGAATGATCCCAACTATGGACTAAAGAAAATGTTGATTAAAAGCCTCAAAGTATGGAAAGTTATTAAGAATATTAACTAGGGAAATATCATTCAACTATCAAAATTTCATCATAAATTCCTAGCCAAGCCCAAGTCAATCCTAATTCTGGCCCTTATGATTTTCTATCAATTGACCCACCAAACTCTTGTGGAGGTCATATCAAAGTTTCAGCATATTCTCATTTCTTTTTTCTTTTGATGATGACGTTTTGAGAAATATGTTTTAGGGGAGTAAATAATTTTAAGGAATAACACACACTACACTAGAGATCTTAATAGAGCTTTATCCTTTATCGAACTAATGAATTTGTGAATGTTTGAAATTTTAAGGATTGAAAAGTTTATTAATTATTAATGTGAATCTCTTGTGTAAGTTTGGAGTTGATGGTATTCAAAAGTAAGGTGAATCAAATTTTTGTTTGTTCATTCATCTATTTTTCAATGATCTTTGCTAGGGACTAGCAAAGAACTAAGTGTGGGGGTGTGATAACTTCCCAGAAGAAGTTATTTTGGCATCACATTCTTATCATTATATGATCATAATTCATATAATATTGATTAGAAAATTGCAAAATGATATATATTTAAATGTTTGAAGTTAATTCTCACTTTAGTGATTTTATGTTTGGAAAGGAGGAAACTCTCATTAATTATGAATGATGAAGTGATTATCAAGGCTAAGAAGAGGATTCAAGAGGGTTTTAACTTGCCAAATGCGGAATTCTGAAGAAAAATCCCGAAATAAAATTGTTGCAACAAATCTGAATTTTGTTACAACAAAGCTGGCAGTTACAGATTTTCAGAAATTCAAATTATTTCAAAATTGGGCAGTTACAATCTTAAGAGGAGGCATTTATTCAGCAAATTAAGACCAGCAATTAAGGCACGCCAAGGAGAAAAATCTACCATATAATCCCCCCCCCCCCCACGTTGGAAGGAAAGGGATACGAAAAAGGAGAGGAAATTAAGGAGGGATTTTTGGCCAAGAGAGAGAGAGAGAAGGGGGCGGCATCTTGCTAATTCCAGAAAATTGAGGGAGGAATTCTAAATTCTTCAAATATGTGTTGTAAGATCTTTCTAGTTTTGGGTTTCTTCTTCTCCATTATGAACTAAATCTCTCAAGTCTTGTATGATGAGAGTATGTCAATTTTTGTGATGAAAAATTACTTTTAATCTTATTGATTGTTAATGCATTATCTTATTTGGATTATGAATTGATTGTGGAACTCTTGATTTATGAATTTTATGCTCTTTATCATTTCGAGAATCGAGAGATGAGAAACATATTTTGAATTAGAATTCTATTTACTTGCATCACAAGAATCGAGAGAGGAGTGGTGTTAATCTTTAATCAAAGTTCCTTTTATTTTACTAGCACTTCAAGAATCGAGAGAGGAGGTGTGTGAGTTTCATAATTCTAATTTAGTATAGGAGAGAGAAAGAGATTTCCTCTTCTCGCTAAGTGACTACGGTTGTTATTTTGCATAATATTCTCAAATTCATTTACGTTAGAGATAACTAGAGGAATTAGAATATTGAGATTTCCAATATAGAGAGATTAAGATTTCTCCGTTTAAAATTGTTACAAGATAATTCGTAAAACAATCACATAAGATAAATCATAAAAATTCATCACAATAATCATCGGAAATCGGAATACAAGACTTTTTTCCTCAACTGATTTTAAACAAGTATTATTATTTCTAGTAAAAGTAATCTAGTTTTTCAATCTTTATTTTAATGTTGCTTAATTTTCTAAAAACTCATCCGTTTTGATCCGCTTGAATTTAAAGAAACGGTTTAGCTAGTACTTTCGAGCACTAAATTTATCACCTCTCCGAGGGAACGATCTCACTCACAGTTTATTACTTGATCGACACATATACTTACGTTTATAGCTCTGTTTTGCGCGCATCAAGCTCCTCGTTTGATAAAGACTCCTCAGAAGGTTACTACAAAATCATGTTCCGAACTGACCGGCACCGCCCCAGCCTAGAAGGGATAAACCTCCCATGCTCCAGTGCGTGCAGGGGGAAGACAAATGATCGGGGAAGTTGAGACCATAGTTGGGTCTCCCTTACTCCCTGCTCAAGTTTACTCCATTGTGCAACCTAAGAAGGGATCCAAAGAGCAGATGGTATAGAAGAACGCTACTATCATCTGTAGGGAAGAAGACTTAGAGGGACTGCGTCTGCAACACCAAGACCCCCATGTCATCAGCGCCAGGATCGGCGACCCCTGCTTCAATGTCAAGAGGATACTGATCGATAGAGGATACTCAGTAGATGTCCTATTTATGTCCACCCTCCGCGGACTAAAGATATAAAAGGAACTCTCAAGCCAGCCATGAGACTAGTGTACAAATTTGACAATAACCTCATCCTGGTGCAAGCCCGGTCATCTTGGGAGAATTTCAAAGCAAGTCACACATAATGTTCAGTTCGTGGTTATTGAATCTGACTTTGCATATAACACCATCTTTGGCTGCCCCTTTAGACCCTATTCGAGGTGATTCCTTTCATCCTACATCTGGCGATGGAATTTATTATTCCTGGAGGGATAAGAATCGAGTGAGGGGATCAAAAAGCAGCTTGACTATGTTATCTACAATAGTCACACCCTATAAAAGGCATAACTCCCAAGGGCCTTGCAGAAACTTGATGCAGGGGGAACGAGGGATGCAGAGTAAAGAGGCTCTCTCCTTATCAACCATTTCCTTTTTCTATTTTCTAAGTTTTTTTCGTTGTAAAAAACTACAAGACTAAACTTGTGCACGCAAGTATCTGCTTATCCTACAATATTGCAACTGTTTTTTGATTCCATTAACTCGACATGCCCCTTAAAGATGGAAACTGGTAAGAATGAACAAAGGTTCTTTTACGCCCTCGAGGAAGAATGAACTCTGATACTTCTACGCCCTCCAGTAAGAATGGATTCTGCTCCTTCCAAGCCCTCTGGTAAGAATGAACTCTTGTCCTTCAACGCCCTCTGGTAAGAACGAACCTGGTCTTCTATGCCCTCAGGTAAGAATGGACAAAGGTCCTTCTACGCCCTCAGGTAAGAATAGACAAAGGTCCTTCTATGCCCTCTAGTAAGAATATAGCAAGGCCCTTCTACGCCCTCTAGTAAGAATGGACAAAGGTCCTTCTATGACCTCTGGTAAGAATGGACTTCAGTCCTTCTACGCTCTCTGGTAAGAACAAACAAAGTTCCTTCTAAGACCTCCGGTGAGAACAAACTCTGGTCCTTCTATACCTACTGGTAAGAACAAACCCCGATCCTTCTACATCCTCTAGTAAGAATGGACAAAGGTCCTTTTACGCCATCCAGTAAGAACGGACGCCAATCCTTCTACGCCCTCTGGTAAGAATGAACTCCGGTTCTTCTATGCCCTCTGGTAAGAACGGACTCTGGTCCTTCTACGCCCTCTAGCAAGAACAGACCTGGTCCTTCTATGCCTCTGGTAAAAACGAACAAAGGTCCTTATATGAACTCTGGTAAGAATGGATAAAGGTCCTTCTATGCCCTTTGGTAAGAATGGATAAAGGTCCTTCTATGCCCTTTGGTAAGAATGGATAAAGGTCCTTCTATGCCCTTTGTTAGGAACAGACTTTGGTCCTTCTACGCCCTCTAGTAAGAGTGGAAAAAATACCCCTATACGCCAACCGAGCGTCAACCTATAACACCAATATCAAGTGACAACTTTGGTACCTAGGCCAAGTAACAAGCTCATGATCGGTAAGGATGAGACAAAATCCCCTCCTATGCCATATCAAAGTGACGACTTCGGTACCAGCGCCAAGTAACAAGTCTGCGCCAACCGAGTGTCAACCTCTGGCACCAACGTCGAGTGATGACTTCAGTAACTATGCCAGGCAACAAGTCTGTGCCGATCGAGCATCAACCTCTGGCACCAATGTCGAGCAACGACTTCAGTACCTATGCCAAGAAACAAGTCTATGCCGACCATGACTACACAAATTGTGACATGCCAATACAATTCCAACGGGCCCATTCTCGCATAATTCTGAGTCCGTTTAGTCTTCCAAACCCCCACCACCCCCTAGTAGAAGGAGTGCAAACTGGTTGCGTGTAGTCCACACGCTGCCCCCGCCGTGCCATCCACGCATTGCCAATACCGTACCCCCCGACTCCACCACCACCACGACCACCGCCGCGCCCATCTTGCACGCCCCCATCACAATAGGGAACTCTCCCATGCATGCATAATTTAAGGGTGCAAAAGCACACGCGGGACAGAGAACCGGTCGCTGTCAAGTGAATAATAAAACAGGAAAAATCCCCAAGTATTGATGCGCGAATATAGCACACCGTTATAGGCGTTAGCAAGATTGCGACACGACATGGTGATGAGTCTGGTTTATACAGTGATTTCCGGCCTCATTTGGGTTTGTTTTAGTGTCATTGCACTTCATTTGCTGTTCATATACGCTTATATTGATAGCATGACATTTCTGCGCTTTTTGAGCAATCCTTCCCCCTTTGTGGCATATTTTTCCTATATATTAATGTATGCCTGTGTTATGGATCTGGTGGTGTGCACGGATCGGGGTTATTTGTACTTTTCCTGCAGGTCCTGGGATCGTATGCACGTTCGGGATGGTGCGGGGCGATTTTTGGCCTAAAAAGCCTCTGATCGTACGCATTCCTTCGCGCACGATCAGGCGCACGATCAGGCGCACGACCATTGGTCGTGCGTTAATTCCCGGCCCAGATCGAGATCGGCGCGAAGGTATGTGCACGATCACAGGCATTTCTTCGCGCACGACCATTGGTCGTACGCCCCTGACCGTGCGTTGTTTTCTATCTTTTTCTTTGCTACAGGTTGACTGCGCACGATCACAGGCATTCCATCGCGCACGACCATTGGTCGTGCGCCACTGATCATGCACAGTACTTATTCTGCTCCCTATTTAAGCCGTTGTTCCGCGAATTTAGGGATTCTGCACGATTTTGGGCGCAATTTCTGCGCGCGACTCCACCGTTCCACCTCTCCAAGGTCCCCCCTTCCATTCCTCCCTTGGGGAAAGCTTCATCCATTGATCCTAAGGTCCATCTAGGGTTCCAGAAGCATTCTCTGCCATCTACGGCCAGCATTCCATGAGGAAGACATCTCCATCGGGGGAAGCGGAAGTGACCCAGCACTGAGAAGAAGACGGGCAACGGTTGGAGGTAGTGACAACCTCTAAACCCCGGAAGCAACCAAAGACTGAGCTCGGAGGAGGCGTGACGACCCCCCATTCTGACCAAGATCCGCGGCGAGACTTCTCATCTTGTGGTTACTTCTACCCCTTCTCTTTTGGTGATTTGTACTCTTTATTTTTGTAATGAACTAAATGAACATCTATTTGTCTATGAATGGGAGTTTATTTATGAACTTGTCCTTTATGTTATGCTGTGTTGTGATGCGCTCCGCCCCCGCTCCACTTACACCCACACGATCTAGTACTCGCTCTAGCAAAAGCTGGAAGCGATAGCGAAGAGGTGCCTTCGACCCTCAACTCTCGCATTTGCACTCACCTCATCCATATGCTCACCGGCCATCCGCTAAGTGAAGCACGGCATCGCGGCCTGCACTAAATCCATTCACCAAGCGACGCGGTGATTGCGACCCGCATAGTGTTTAGTTTTCTCATTTCCAGTTCTATAAAACCAACCAACCCCCCTTGTTTTGTTAAACTTAGAAACCCCCATAATTAATCTCCTAACGAGCAAATCGTATTACCCAACTTGCGGTCCTTTGAGAACGATATTCGGGGAGCTACTCCCTACTTTTATTACTTGACAACGACCGGTGCACTGCCGTCGTACCGCATTTCGTGCCCGCTAATTAGCGGTGTGGAAATAGCGCGTCAAGTTTTTGGCGCCGTTGCCGGGGACTGCAAGCGTTATATGAAATTGTTGTTAGGAAAATTAATTGTGAGGATTTTTAGTTTCCTAATTTGTTCCTTCATCCTTTCTCGTGTCTAAACGATGGGTTGATTTATTCAGTCACTGTCAAGCGTAGTGTTGCGCACAAGGGTGTTTTTCTGTTGAATCTGGTTACCTTCATGCAACGTGGGCTGGATTTAATATCCACTGCCGTGGGTGTGGGGATACATCCCATGCTAGTGATAGATGCCCATCGGGAGAAAGTAACTCTAGTCCACAAGGCCCATGGTATCAGGCAATGTCATCATACGGTACCACATACACTGTGCCTAAGGCTTATGGCTACTCTGCCGCTCCGCATGTACCGTTTTTGAATTCGTCTCCGGCCCCACTTGGACCAAAGACGAATGCAAAACAGTGCTTGTTTTGTCGAAGCACAGATCATGCTTTAAGGGATTGTGCTGAGTATCTGCGCGAACTGGACGAGGACGACGAGCCGGACATCCGGATCGTCCCAATTCCTATCTCTGGCAGCACCCTCCCCTCCTCTGGTTTCGTATCCATATCACCTTCATGTTTTGAAGGGGTCGATGCGGATATGCAGATCAAAGTTATTGGTGATCTATGCCCCGACATGGTTGCGCATGTCTCTCTCGTTCATTTATCACCGCATGTTGATTCAATTCTTTCTAAGGATGCGGTGCTTGATTTCTCTTCAAACACTAATTCTTCTAGTCTTGTGTGTGCTACTACAATTGTTTTTGACAGTATCGATGAGAATGTCTTGCAGGAAGAGGTAGTGAGTTGCAGCGTTGTGCCCACTCCGAGAGAGGAGGATGTACTTCAAGGTGCGGAGGTGGAGACTTCAGCATCATTTGAGGTGGTCCAAGTCGTGGAAGTGGCCGCTGACGATTCTGCTAGATCCGGCAACGTATTTGGCGATGCCGACAATTCCTCGCCACCTCAACCCATCAGGAGTGATTCCGGGATCTCTCCTGAAGAAGAAAGTCTTTTATGTTATTCATCTAATTTGTTTCTTCACCCCATTCCCGTGTCTGATTCACTGCATGACTATACATTGGATCTGATCCTGGAGGTAATCGAGCCTGCTATGCGGGCCGGAGATGCCTTGGATCATCTGCATGTGGAAACAGATACTGAGATTCCTTCATCTTATTACCTACCCCTACCTGACAATCAGTGCTGGTATCTTTATTCAGGAAGTGGGGGGACGACCCTGTCGCCTTATGGTCACCCGTTACCGAAACGGACATTGGAACAGCTTCCTGTTCACTTCATTTTCCATAGACCGATCAGCTAGCATACGCTAGCAGCTGAATAAGTCTAGTTGGGAGACATAAAACCCCAATAGTTATCTTCGTTAGCATTACTTTAAATTGTGATGTTCATTTTTGTTTTGTGTGGTGTAATGAATTTCTTTTTTTGTAGAACTTTTTATCTATTAATTGTGACTAACGGTCTTGTATTAGGGGTGAGGAATCCTTGGATGCACTTATGAGGCACGGTGGTAAGTTTTTAATTCTGAAACTGGGCACGCGAATTATTCCTTCGCGCACGACCATTGATCGTGCGCCCTATTTATCGACGCACGACCACTAGTCATGCGCGGGCCCAGTTTCTTTTAAAAGCTTTCGGCCGGCCCCTGTGCGTGCGTCTAGGGTTCTCGTCTTTTTTTTTGGTCGCTGAGCGTGCGCCGTCTGGGAGCTCTTCTCCTCCTCCTCACTCCATCTTCTTCGGTAAGCTTCCCTCTCCTCCTCTTCTCCTTCAAGCTTGCGTGTCCTTGGAGCCATCCGGAAGCCGCCCTATTACCATGGCTTATCAAAGATCTCGCTCCGCCTCCGCCACTCCCACTCAGATCTTGGGGAGAATGGCCAAGTTTGCAAAAGCTGAGCACAAGCGCCGATTTTCCGCACTAAAGAGAAAGCCATTCCTTTCGCAACGTTTGGTTGACTGGGAGGAACTTAGGTCAATCGGAGATGGCGGCGCTCTAATGGAAGCAATTCTCCTCCTTTACTCCTTCAACAATTGGAGGAACGTCTTCGAATGCGCCGAGCTAGGATTCAAGGAGTTAACCTTGGAGTTCCTCTCCACATTTGAGTGGGAAGTTTCCCCAGCGGGATTCCGACCTCTACTTTGTTCCTTCTGGATGTTGGGGCAGGTGTTCACATTGTCTCTCCCCGAGCTTGCCACCCATGCTGGCTTTTACACGGAAGGCGAGGCCGCAAGGTTGGATTTCCTGAACTTGGCGATGATGTTTCCGGGTGATGTCTCCTCGCAAAGCGTCTGGCGGTCATTCATCGGCACTGATGAGGATTATGTGGCTCGCCGGGCCAAATCAACAAGGATCATATCTCCCGCCTTGTGGTACCTGCAGCACCTGATTAGTCATTCTATCGCCGCGCGTAGTTTAAGCCAGAATGTGGTAGGTTGGCAAGATCTTTTGTACCTTTACAGCATGCAGCATCGGTACCCCCTTCATCTGGGGTTCATGCTGGCCTACTTCTTCCACCATGAGGCCACATATGGCCTCGCTGGAGCGATTGGGGGTGCGTATTACGTCACCCGAATCGCGAAAGGACTGGGAGTGTGGGACCGGATACCCCCGATGGAGAAGGTTACCTCCCCTTCCATGATCACGCGGGCAACAATGGTGAGATTCCACCTGCTGCGAGTGGTGGGGCGAAAGGGCAATCGATCATATGTGGTGACTGGTCCGAGTGATGGTGGTGTTGGTAGCCATGAGGAGGAGGATAGGGACGAGCAGCCAGAGTCTTCTGCAAGGGGAAGACGCAGGGCGGCGGAGCCGCCTCAGCAGTCACAGGGGTCGCAGCAGCCTGAGCAGCAGCCTGAGCAGCAACCTGAGCAGCAACCTCAGCAGCCAGCAGGGCAGCGCTTCGGCAATTATGCGATGCAGGGCATCCCGTACCTAAGTGAGCGTCTCTCCGATCTGGAGGCGTCGCAGTTTTGGATGCAGGACCTCATTTATCAGCAGGCTGTTCGGGGCGGGCTGAACTGCCTCAGCCTCCTGCTTGTGTTGCACCCACTGCGCCCCGTCCCGCATCCCCGATCCAAATTTATGCCAGCAGCGATGAGGAGTAGTCAGCTGCCTCTCTTGTCTATTTATGCCAGCATGTTTAATCTATTGTTTGATTCAGCTTCTCATGTTTAGGTTGTTAAAACATGTTAGTGTGTGACACTCGTCTGGGTGTCTTTTTATTCAGGCGTTAAGACTTTTGCTATCTTACTCTAATACAGGTATTTGGTCCACCTTCAAGGACGTTAAACAAAAGGGCTCTTGGGAGACAACCCATTTGGGACCATTTGGTTCCGTTCTTTCTTGTTATCTTTCTTTGCTATTTTTGTTTGATTGGGATCTCTTTAATCGCAGGTCCGCATTTATTGGAGCACGGCGGGATCACCGCCTTCTGAACAAAACGCCATATCTTCTGGTATGCTCATTTCTGAGCATGGGGTAATCTCTCATCCTAGCCTTCTTAAGCTTATGCCGCTATCGAACATGCTTTTTGCTTAGTGTAAGTATGGGGGAGAGAGAGTTAGCGTAACCTCGTGCACATGCACAGTGCACAACATACTAGGATTTACCATGTGTTATATTGTAGCATTGCTCATCTCATGGCACACCACGACACCCACGTGAGCGCACTTAACTGTAGGCGCGTGACGAGTCTAACTCGTCTCGGTTGTGTGAATGGGAAATCACAGTGCTGGGTTAGGATTGCGAGACGATGTACTTTGTTGACTCCTGTAGTGCTCCTAGTCGAGTGCTCATGTCTCGTAGGAATTTGTGTAGATTCAATTTCTTTTTATGCTTTTAGTTTATATTTTTCTACTAGCGTAAATATTGTTTACTTTACTCAAAATTTGGTGAATCCGGCGTGAATCAAACGGTAGCATAGGAATGTGTGTAGACGTTCATTAGTCTCGTGTTGCCCGAGTCGGGAGGAAGGATTATCTTTCTCGGTTGCTAGAACTCGCCCCAAGCGATTCTTGAAGCATGGGTATACGGTTAGTCAATTGCGTGAATGTGATATAGGCCATCATGTTGGCCCGGTTGAGCCTTTGCACCCTTTCCTATCGATATATCCTCGTTAGCCCAATTGTTCCTACCCGTTCTTTGATTCAGCCCCACTTTTATCGCACCAAAGCCCAAAAGCCAATCCTAGTCACACACCCAAATCTGAGCTTTAGCTGTTCATTATTTTTATGAGTTGGGTTGTTGATGTGGTGACATGTTTGTGAAGTTGTGGATGTGTTTTATTGTTTATTTGCTGAAAATGATAAGAAAAGAAAAGAAAAAAATGAAAAAGAGAAAAGAAGTGAGAAGAAAAGAAAAAGATATGAGTTTGAATGAAAAAATAATTTGTATAAGTATAAGTTTGGGAGTAGGCGGTGCACGCACCCATGTGTTAAATCCAAGTCTGGGGGTGTAGTGTACCCGCATGTTTGTGTGGTGATGAGGATAGTTTTCTGTGCTAGCTCATTTGAGTTTAGTGTCTGAGCCGTCGCTTTTATCTTTGTTTACCTCACCTAAACCCAAGCCTCATCTCAAACCTAAATTCCTATTGATTCACGCATTTGAGTCATACCAGTGTCGTGGAGAGAGTGCGAATGGGCAAGCCTATGGTCACCGACATTGATGGATTTCAATGGAGTTGTCCCGAGTCCCGATCTTTGGCAACGCTCGCCTCAGCGTTCAGTTTACTTTCTTCCTATGTACGACCTTATGATTCACCGTGATTCACTTTTTGAGTAAACGTAATATATAAATACGCTCTTAGAAAATTATACACTAATATGCATAATTAGAAATTTGGTCTACTAGATTTCTAGGCACATGCATATGCGACTTCGCATATTACTCCGCCCTTGCAATTTCTAACCCAGCTATGTCTTTTCTCGCTCCGCCAGATTTGTTTGCTCGGGACGCGCAAACAGGTAAGTCTGGGGGTGTGATGAGTCTGGGTTATACAGTGATTTCCGGCCTCATTTGGGTTTGTTTTAGTGTCAATGCACTTCATTTGCTGTTCATATACGCTTATATTGATAACATGGCGTTTCTGCGCTTTTTGTGCAATCCTTCCCCCTTTGTGGCATATTTTTCCTATATATTACTGTATGCCTGTGTTATGGATCCGGTGGTGTGCACGGATCGGGGTTATTTGTACTTTTCCTGCAGGTCCTGGGATCGTGTGCACGTTC
Source organism: Dactylorhiza incarnata (assembly GCA_033032865.1). NCBI lineage: Eukaryota > Viridiplantae > Streptophyta > Magnoliopsida > Asparagales > Orchidaceae > Dactylorhiza > Dactylorhiza incarnata. The sequence continues at coordinate 9,212,285 of JAWHQI010000011.1, read as the reverse complement.
GGGATGGTGCGGGGCGATTTTTGGCCTAAAAAGCCTCTGATCGTGCGCATTCCTTCGCGCACGATCAGGCGCATGACCATTGGTCATGCGTTAATTCCCGGCCAAGATCGAGATCGGCGCGAAGGTATGCGCACGATCACAGACATTTCTTCGCGCCCGACCATTAGTCGTGCGCCCCTGACTGTGCGTTGTTTTCTATCTTTTTCTTTGCTACAGGTTGACTGCGCACGATCACAGGCATTCCTTCGCGCACGACCATTGGTCGTGCGCAGTACTTATTCTGCTCCCTATTTAAGCCGCTGTTCCGCGAATTTAGGGATTCTGCACGATTTTGGGCGCGATTTCTGCGCGCGACTCCGCCATTCCACCTCTCCAAGGTCCCCCCTTCCATTCCTCCCTTGGGGAAAGCTTCATCCATTGATCCTAAGGTCCATCTAGGGTTCCGGAAGCATTCTCCGCCATCTACGGCCAGCATTCCATGAGGAAGACATCTCCATCGGGGGAAGCGGAAGTGACCCAGCTCTGAGAAGAAGACGGGCAACGGTTGGAGGTAGTGACAACCTCTAAACCCCGGAAGCAACCAAGGACTGAGCTCGGAGGAGGCGTGACGACCCCCCATTCCGACCAAGATCCGCGGCGAGACTTCTCATCTCGTGGTTACTTCTACCCCTTCTCTTTTGGTGATTTGTACTCTTTATTGTTGTAATGAACTAAATGAACATCTATTTGTCTATGAATGGGAGTTTATATATGAACTTGTCCTTTACGTTATGCTGTGTTGTGATGCGCTCCGCCCCCGCTCCACTTACACCCACACGATCTAGTACTCGCTCTAGCAAAAGCTGGAAGCGATAGCGAAGAGGTGCCTTCGACCCTCAACTCTCGCATTTGCACTCACCTCATCCATATGCTCATCGGTCATCCGCTAAGCGAAGCACGGCATCGCGGCCTACACTAAATCCATTCACCAAGCGACGCGGTGATTGCGACCCGCATAGTGTTTAGTTTTCTCATTTCCAGTTCTATAAAACCAACCAACCCCCCTTGTTTTGTTAAACTTAGAAACCCCCATAATTAATCTCCTAACGAGCAAATCGTATTACCCAACTTGCGGTCCTTTGAGAACGATATTCGGGGAGCTACTCCCTACTTTTATTACTTGACAACGATGGGTGCACTGCCGTCGTACCGCATTTCGTGCCCGCTAATTAGCGGAGTGGAAATAGCGCGTCACATGGCAGTCTACTGATCGTTCAAGATATAAAATGGGAGAGTAAATCCCCAAGTATTGAATCTCTAAAGAACACAGTAAGGTGGAGTTATATATGGAGGAAGGACTTGAGATTGAAGTCCTTTAGGTCGGATGGATTGCCGAAAAGGGGTGATTTGGATTATGGAAAGCAATAGAAAAGAAACTAAACTACTCCTATGCAGGCCGCTATGCACTGCTTCGCCAGGTGGATGGAAACTATGCAGGCCGCTATGCACTACTTCGCAAGGCGGATGGACGAGAAGGCAAGCGGATGAGTTGAGATGGAGGAGTGAAGTGGGGAACAGTGCCCATCAAGCATGTCCTGAAATTTGTGGGTTGCTTGTTGAATGCACTGGAGAAGAAGTGCTTGTGTGGATGAGGATGGTTCAGGTTGTGTTGGTGGAGGAGATACCAATAATGGTGGAGAGGATGAAGGTGGAGAGATGACTGTATTCCTGAGATTAGTGGTTGTAGTGAGAAGGTGAGGTGTGTTTGATGGAGGAGGAGGAGGAATAAAGGTGGGTTGAACAGATGACTGGACTGAGAGGAATGAGAGATTAGAGAGTGTGTAGATTCCTAACTGAAGAGTGTTATTTGAGTCAGGTGAAGCGTCGAAACGAGACACAACTCGAGGTTTATTCGGTACTACAGTAGATGGGGCGGAGAATCATTTTGCATTGCCGCTTATTTTCGTGAAGACGACGTTACGTTGAATGGAACTTGACGTATGTTTCAGTATTGAGATGCTAGGGTTTCCAGTTTGATGTATGCGTCGACGTGACTTTTATATTTCTGAAAATTCTAGGTTTTTCTTGAGAGATTTTTACTTCCTAATCCTATGGTTTTTTAAGTCAGCTTTGGACTAATTTTATACATAATTGGATTGATTGTGCCAACATTGTTTGGCAATGTGGCCAGTTTTATTACAGATATAACACCTGTTTGTCTTTGGATTATGGTAATTTGAGTGTTGATTAGGATAAAATTGTTGATTAGGATGAAAGTTTAGATTAGGATGAATGCGTCCTAAATGGGATTTAAGATAGAAAATTTTTGTAGGATAGATATGTCCTGAATTTAAGTTACTCTGAGATTTTATGCGTCGATAGGTATTTGACGTATGTTGAGAGATACGTCGATTTATATTCGACGCTTTCTCTAGATTGCGTCGATCTGGAATCGATGCATGGAAGTAGTTGCGTCGATTGTAAGTCGACGCAATTTTATTCATGCGTCGATTTGAGGTCAATGTTCCTGAGAGATCGCGTCGAGTAGAGTTCGACGTACTATCATTCATGCGTCGATATGAAGTCGACGCAAATGTGTCTTCACAGATTTTATTTTTCCATTTTTCTGGTGGGAGATTTATTTCTTTATGAATTTTTTCTTTTGGCCTTGTTGCCTTCTCAGAATGAGTTTGTTCATCTTCTTCTGAATGGTACGATGATGATTTATCAAAATGGTTTATCTCCTTGAAGGTGAAGTCTTCTTTATTTTGTGCTTCTTCTTCTAAGTTTGTTGATTTGATGGGTTTAGTAATTTTAACAGGGCTCATCCAAGCAAGTTTAGTAGATGGTATTGAACTGGTTGAAGGATCAGCCCCTAGCCCCTGATTCTTATGTCTTATTGTTTGTTTTTCAGTGATTTCTTTAAGTGTTTGGCTTCTGACTTTTATAGATTCTTCAAAAGCTTTTGTCTGGGATACCTTATTCTTAAGGAGTTGATTTTCTATTTTAGCACTTTCTATTTCCTTTTCTGTTTTATAGATTTTACACCTTAGTTCGTAATTTTTTGAACATGTATCCTCTATATTTCTCATATTAATTTGTTCTTTTAGATCCTTAATTTCTTGGTTATCTTTTAGTTGATCTAAACAGAATCCTTTAAAATCATTTTTGAAATCATCACATAGAAAATCTATTTCATCAAAAATGCTTACCTCATTCTTATCCTCAGATTCCTCTATGAGAATAAGGCTATTTGCTTTTGTTGTTAAATTTTCTTTTTCATCTTCAGAAGAGATGCTTCCTTCTGATCCTGTTTCACTCCATGATTCGGCAACACATTCTTTTTCTGAGCTTCCAAGAGCCATTAAGCATAGGTCTTCTTGCTTAGACTCTTCATTGTCACTTTTAGATGAGGTGCTGTCTTCAGAATCTGTTTCACTCCAAGCTTCTGCAATGAAGCCTCTTTCTTTCTTCTTCTCCTTTCTCTTGAGATCTTTCTTTTTCAGATCTTTCTTTTTCTCAGCATTTTCTGGACATTCTGGAGCAATATGTCCAGTTTTCCTGCAGGAGTAGCAAATAATTTCTTTGGTAGGAGTCTTATCATACCTTGGTTTTGACTCTCTTCTTCTAGACCCATTTGTCCTGACCCATTTCTTGAATCTTCTGGCCAGGAGGCTGAATAATTCATCTTCAGTAACAGGGGTTTCTTCTTCTGTTGCTTTTAATGCAATGTTTCTATCTTTTGAGGAGGTTGGAGTGTTTTCCCGTCTTTCCTTCTCTTCTCTGGTTTTCAATAATTGCTCATAGGATTTGAGTTTTCCTAAGAGGGCATCTATTGAGATTTCCTTTTGTCCTCTAGTATCTCTTATTGCCCATATTCTTGAGTCCCATGAACTTGGGAGACTCATTAATAATTTGTCATTGATCTCTGTGAGAGAGATCTCTCTATCCAAGCTCCTTAATTGGTTGATGATCAAACTGAATCTGTCATACATCTCAGATATGCTTTCTTCATGCTTCTTTTGAAAGTTCTCATATTGGGAGATCAATAGAGCCTTTCTATCTTTCCTTTCATCAGCACTTCCTTCTACTATCTTTGTAAGAGCCTCCCAGATTTCTTTGGCTGATTCACAGTCAATAACCTTTTGAAAGATTTCATCTGAGAGGGTTGAGACAAGAATGTTCACAGCTTTTGCATCACATGCTCCTGCCTTCTTCTCATCATCTATCCACACAGCCCTTGGGACAAGTGTTTGAGTCACTTTACCACTTGAGTCCTTTCTATAAGGTTGGGAGGACCTGTCAAAATAACATTAAACAATTCTTCATTAATAGAATTCATATAGACCCTAATTCTTGTTTTCCAAAGTGCAAACTTTTTAAGATTGCACAATGGTGGTCTGGTGGAAGCATAATCTTTAATTTGTGCCATAAAAAGTTTTTTAGAAATATATATATATATGAGGTAGGATCTTTTTGATCAAGGAGTTACCCAATTTTGATCAACCTCCCTCTGATACCAATTGAAAGTGCACAGTTAACCTCACTAGAATTCTCTAGAGGGGGGGTGAATAGAGATTTAAAAATATTTTGTGCAAAGTTAACAAATATATATATATATATATATGTAATATTCACAGATTTAAGCTTCCCACACACCAACAAGAATTAAGCAAATAAAGACAGAAATAGCAAAAAGAAAATCACAGCACAACACAAAGAAATATGGTGGTTCCCCAAACTTTGGGTAGTCCACTCTTCTACCCCCTTGGTAGGAATTCACTATCTTGTACTGAGTCTTTTGTTAAGGAGACTCTTAGAACCAGCCTGAGTCTTTTGATAAGGAGACTCTTAGAACCACTACAACTGAATTTTTTAAAAAGAGATTCTTAAAACTCTTTTACACTATTGAAATTGAAATAAGGATAAGAATGAGAAGAAGAAGAAGAATAAGAACAAGAAGAAGAACAAGAATAAGAAACAATTTATGCAAAAGGAATCTTCTTCCTAGCAAGAAGATTAGAAGCACAAGTATAGTGAATGTAATCTCTCTTCTATAGTGAGAAGGAGATTGTAGGCCTTTTTCTCTTTCAGTGAGAGCTTTCAGAAATTTGCAGCAGTATGACTTCAGAAGGTAGTAGAAGAAGAAGAAGGTTTTTTCTTGCTGCAGCACTGTTGGAACCTTAGCTTTTGATTTGAGTTAGGATCCATCCTTTTGTTAATAAGTCATCTAATAATTTAGATCAATTAAGAAATCTAAGTAAACATAAATTAAATATGATGCGATCGAATCGGATAATATACTTAAGCATATAAAATAAAAGTTCTCTGCGCTCGACGAATTCAGTCAGAGAAATCTCAGCGGCCAGACATTCTCTAAACGGCGCTCGACAAACACAGCTCAGCCATCTCAGCGGTCTACGAATTCTAAGATAGGGATAATCGCTCAGCACATCAGACGGCGAGCTCAAACAGTCATTTGTCGAGCTGGGATCGACGAATTCCTTTCTGAATTATTTTAATATTCTTTTTACTATCTCTTAGCCGTTGCAGATCAATCAATGCCATTAGCTTTTGCAATTGCTTTAATGAAAAGAAACGGCAGGTTATCCTCTCGAGGAGTCAAAGCATTGATGGAGACCTCAGCTCTTTCCTTCTTCCCAAGAGAAGAATTCAAAATAAGAGTAAAGGTTCTCAGATTATAAAAGGATAGTTACAGAGAAAGCAAGATATAGAACACCCGACAGAAATAAAGAGGAAACTCATTTTTTGTTCTTTATTGCTAACATCTTCCTGCAGATTCAAAATATCCTGAGACACAAATCACAAATACTTGCTCAGGATCATCACTGCAAGAGAAGGAAGAAGTAGTTAAAAGGAGAGGCTCTATCCATAAGCTGTCATCAACTCTAATCAGACTGGGGGAGCCTTCCTCAACATCACCTTCAGATCCATTCAACTCTAAATTAGGATCTTCACGAGTCTTCTTATACAGAGAAGAACAATATAACTTCTGTTTTTCATTTTTACTTTCTTACCCCATCCTGTACAGGGTTATAACTCCCTTCAAAAGTTAATCCCGGTGACAGGGCACCTTAGCAAAAACCTGCAGTTTGGTTAGAGCACCTTATCAACAGCTCACCTGGTGTGAGGGCACCTTATCAACAACCTCCTAGTGGATTCCTACCAGTGGGTAGAAGAGTAGATGTACCCAGTTGAGGGGAACTACTATATATTTTTTGTCATCTGGTTTTGTTTGTTTTTACTTTACTTTTATTACTGCTGTGCTGTGATTTTTCTTATGCACTGTTAGTGCTTGATTTTATTCCTCACCTAGCATACATATCTATATATATAGCATTACTTTAAAGAAAAACTTAACCAAGATCTTTTAATAAGATAAATATGAACTAGACCCACCTTTCAATTGGTATCAGAGCTAGGTTGATTTGTCACACAGGTTAACACCTGAAATCACAAAGATCACCTAGTTCTTAAATCAGTTTTTTTTTTTAAAGTTTTTCAAAAATGACCCAAGATATTTTATTTTCAGATCCACTTGTTTGTAATCTAGATAGATTTACTTTATGGCAAGTTAGAATTAAGATATATGCAAATGCCACAGATGAAGAAACTTACAAATCTATTTTGACAGGACCTCCCCTCATATCATCAAAGGCAGTTACACCTGCATCACCTAGTTCCACGGGTCTCAAGTCTCCTTTGAGAGCAATGAAAAGGCCTATTTTTGTTGGCGCTGATATAACCTCTTCAAAGAAAACTGCCGAAATAAAACATGAACCTTCTCCCATCTATTCAACTAACTATATTTTTGATGCAGATCCATCAACAAATTTAAGTGAAGAAGAACAAGAAGAAGAACTTAGAGCTAGAGCTTTCTGCATGATGGCCATATATGGAGGCTCATCTCAAATTCCAGATGCAGAAATTGAAGAGGAAAAGCTTGAGGTAACTGAGGTAACTCCAACTTATAATTTTACCTCTACTCAAGATAAAACTAATTATAAGTTAACTTTTACAGATATAATAAAACATAACATAGAAATCAAGGAGTTAATAAACAGAAATCTTTTAACTCCTGAAATTAATAAACTAAAAGAAAATTTAAAAATATCAGAAGAAATCTTCCTGAAAAACAAATTTGAAAACTCTTCTAAAGAAAAAGAAATTAATCATGATCAACAAAAACCTTCAAATTTATATTTTAATGAAATAAAAAGGCTAATATATTTTAAATGCTAAACCTTTCAACTCTAGTAAAATTTAAAGAAACTTCCTAATTAATTATTAATAAGTTTCTCACCATTAAACTCCATCCCAATTCAAACGGCAAATCTAAAATTTACATGGATTGTTTCCATTATAAAAACAATGTTAAGACAAACTTTGTATTCTTACAGACATCTCCAAGTAAGTTTGAGCATTCTACTGTAGCTGCATTGATCAGAAATGATCATAGCACTGAGTGTGAGTCTCTTCTGATAAAGGGATTCTATGAGAAAGAAGATGTCTGGCAATGTTTTTTTTTAATCTAAAACATTCCTTAGAATTCATTAACAGCTGTAGCAACTCATATATTAAAATCCTTCTAGTATAATAAAATTAACCAAGTGAGAGAGAAAATGAGAAGCTCAAAACCCCCAATAAGATTTAATCTCTCTAATTACAAAGATTGCTGCAATTGAAAGTTGTAACTTCAAGAAATAAGCTGCTGCAATTGAAAATTTTAAAAGCTGTTTAGACTAAAATGTGATTACCAGTCCACTAGTTTTGATCTGGATTAAGGATCCCAACTCAAATAGGGGGAGATTGTTGGAACCTTAGCTTTTGATTTGAGTTAGGATCCATCCTTTTGTTAATAAGTCATCTAATAATTTAGATCAATTAAGAAATCTAAGTAAACATAAATTAAATATGATGCGATCGAATCGGAGAATATACTTAAGCATATAAAATAAAAGTTCTCTGCGCTCGACGAATTCAGTCAGAGAAATCTCAGCGGCCAGACATTCTCTGAACGGTGCTCGACAAACAATTCTAAGATAGGGATAATCGCTCAGCACATCAGACGGCGAGCTCAAACAGTCATTTGCCGAGCTGGGATCGACGAATTCCTTTCTGAATTATTTTAATATTATTTTACTGTCTCTTAGTCGTTGCAGATCAATCAATGCCATTAGCCGTTGCAATTGCTTTAATGAAAAGAAATGACAGGTTATCCTCTTGAGGAGTCAAAGCATTGATGGAGACCTCATCTCTTTCCTTCTTCCCAAGAGAAGAATTCAAAATAAGAGTAAAGGTTCTCAGATTATAAAAGGACAGTTACAGAGAAAGCAAGATATTGAACACCCGACAGAAAAAAACAGGAAACTTATTTTTTGTTCTTTATTGCTAACATCTTCCTGCAGATTCAAAATATCCTGAGACACAAATCACAATTACTTGCTCAGGATCATCACTGCAAGAGAAGGAAGAAGTAGTTAAAAGGAGAGGCTCTATCCACAAGTTGTCATCAACTCTAATCAGACAGGGGGAGCCTTCCTTAACATCACCTTAAGGTCCATTCAACTCCAAATCAGGATCTTCACGATTCTTCTTATACAGAGAAGAACAATATAACTTCTATTTTTCAATTTTACTTTCTTACCCCATCCTGTACAGGGTTATAACTCCCTTCAAAAGTTAATCCCGGTGACAGGGCACCTTAGCAAAAACCTGCAGTTTGGTTAGAGCACCTTTTCAAAAGCTCACCTAGTGTGAGGGCACCTTATCAACAACCTCCTAGTGGATTCCTACCAGTGGGTAGAAGAGTAGATGTACCCAGTTCAAGGGAACTACTATATATTTTGTGTCATCAAGTTTTGTTTGTTTTTACTTTACTTTTGTTACTGCTGTGCTGTGATTTTTCTTATGCACTGTTAGTGCTTGATTTTATTCCTCACCTAGCATACATATCTATATATATAGCATTACTTTAAAGAAAAACTTAACCAAGATCTTTTAATAAGATAAATATGAACTAGACCCACCTTTTAATTGGTATCAGAGCTAGGTTGATTTGTAACACAGGTTAACACCTGAAATCACAAAGATCACCTAGTTCTTAAATCTATTTTTTTTTTAAGTTTTTCAAAAATGACCCAAGACCTTTTATTTTCAGATCCACTTGTTTGTAATCTAGATAGATTTACTTTATGGCAAGTTAGAATTAAGATATATGCAAATGCCACAGATGAAGAAACTTACAAATCTATTTTGACAGGACCTCCCCACATATCAACAAAGGCAGTTACACCTGCATCACCTAGTTCCACGGGTCTCAAGTCTCCTTCGAGAGCAATGAAAAGGCCTGCTTATGTTGGCGCTGATATATCCTCTTCATAGAAAACTGCCGAAATAAAACGTGAACCTTCTCCCATCTCTTCAACTAACTATATTTTTGATGAAGAACCATCAACAAATCTAAGTGAAGAAGAACAAGAAGAAGAACTTAGAGCTAGAGCTTTCTGCATGATGGCCATATATGGAGGCTCATCTCAAATTCCAGATGCAGAAATCAAATCAGAAAAGCTTGAGGTAACTGAGGTAACTCCAACTTATAATTTTACCTCTACTCAAGATAAAACTAATTATAAATTAACTTTTACAGATATAATAAAACATAACATAGAAATCAAGGAGTGAATAAACAGAAATCATTTAACTCCTGAAATTAATAAACTAAAAGAAAATTAAAAATATCAGAAGAAATCTTCCTGAAAAACAAATTTGAAAACTCTTCTAAAGAAAAAGAAATTAATCATGATCAACAAAAACCTTCAAATTTATATTTTAATGAAATAAAAAGGCTAATATATTTTAAATGCTAAACCTTTCAACTCTAGTAAAATTTAAAGAAACTTCCTAATTAATTATTAATAAGTTTCTCACCATTAAACTCCATCCCAATTCAAACAGCAAATCTAAAATTTACATGGATTGTTTCCATTATAAAAACAAATGTTAAGACAAACTTTGTATTCTTACAGACATCTCCAAGTAAGTTTGAGCATTCTACTGTAGCTGCATTGATCAGAAATGATCATAGCACTGAGTGTGAGTCTCTTATGATAAAGGGATTCTATGAGAAAGAAGATGTCTAGCAATGTTTTTTTTAATCTAAAACATTCCTTAGAATTCATTATCAGCTGTAGCAACTCATATATTAAAATCCTTCTAGAATAATAAAATTAACCAAGTGAGAGAGAAAATGAGAAGCTCAAAACCCCCAATAAGATTTAATCTCTCTAATTACAAATATTGCTGCAATTGAAAATTTTAACTTCAAGAAATATGCTGCTGCAATTGAAAATTTTAAAAGCTGTTTAGACTAAAATGAGATTACCAGTCCACTAGTTTTGATCTGGATTAAGGATCCCAACTCAAATAAGGGGAGATTGTTGGAACCTTAGCTTTTGATTTGAGTTAGGATCCATCCTTTTGTTAATAAGTCATCTAATAATTTAGATCAATTAAGAAATCTAAGTAAACATAAATTAAATATGATGCGATCGAATCGGAGAATATACTTAAGCATATAAAATAAAAGTTCTCTGCGCTCGATGAATTCAATCAGAGAAATCTCAGCGGCCAGACATTCTCTGAACGGCGCTCGACACACAATTCTAAGATAGGGATAATCGCTCAGCACAACAGACGGCGAGCTCAAACAGTCATTTGCCGAGCTGGGATCGACGAATTCCTTTCTGAATTATTTTAATATTCTTTTACTGTCTCTTAGTTGTTGCAGATCAATCAATGCCATTAGCCGTTGAAAGTGCTTTAATGAAAAGAAATGACAGGTTATCCTCTCGAGGAGTCAAAGCATTGATGGAGACCTCATCTCTTTCCTTCTTCCCAAAAGAAGAATTCAAAATAAGAGTAAAGGTTCTCAGATTATAAAAGGACAGTAACAGAGAAAGCAAGATATAGAACACCCGACAGAAATAAAGAGGAAACTCATTTTTTGTTCTTTATTGCTAACATCTTCCTGCAGATTCAAAATATCCTGAGACACAAATCACAATTACTTGCTCAGGATCATCACTGCAAGAGAAGGAAGAAGTAGTTAAAAGGAGAGGCTCTATCCACAAGCTATCATCAACTCTAATCAGACAGGGGGAGTCTTCCTCAACATCACCTTAAGGTCCATTCAACTCCAAATCAGGATCTTTACGAGTCTTCTTATACAGAGAAGAACAATATAACTTCTGTTTTTCATTTTTACTTTCTTACCCCATCCTGTATAGGTTTATAACTCCCTTCAAAAGTTAATCCCGGTGACAGGGCACCTTAGGAAAAACCTGCAGTTTGGTTAGAGCACCTTATCAACAGCTCACCTGGTGTGAGGGCACCTTATCAACAACCTCCTAGTGGATTCCTACCAGTGGGTAGAAGAGTAGATGTACCCAGTTGAGGGGAACTACTATATATTTTGTGTCATCTGGTTTTGTTTGTTTTTACTTTACTTTTATTACTACTGTGCTGTGATTTTTCTTATGCACTGTTAGTGCTTGATTTTATTCCTCACCTAGCATACATATATATATATATATAGCATTACTTAAAAGAAAAACTTAAACAAGATCTTTTAATAAGATAAATAAGAACTAGACCCACCTTTCAAGCACTCTTTCACTTTTCTCAATTTTCTCTTTCTTCTCTCTTGGGAGCTTTTCCTCTTTTTCAGAAATGGAGTGGATCACTTGTTCTTTTTCTTTGCCGACCTCCTTGTATATTTATAGCTCTGGTTATTCAAAAATATTGCTATAGGAGAATAATCAATTAGCTCACAGAGAAATCGTAAGAGTGAAATCTTCCCAAATTAATATTTCTGTAGAAGGAAAGAAGTCATTCAATTTTCAAATTACATCCATAATAATCTTAATCAAATTAGCCAAGAGTCAATTAGAAGGAAAGATTTAATTCTGAACGGCTATAAGAGAATAATATAATTCCATCAATTCAGATCTACAGAAAGAAAGGAAAGAGATCTGGCGCGTTTTTGAATGTCATAGAAATCAACGTGCGTCGATTAGAAATCAGAGTTACGTCGATTACGGTTACGTCGAATTCTGTTTAGAGTTACTTCAACTCATTTTGAGAGGTACGTCGACTACACTTCGACGCTGCGTCGATTACTATTCGACGCATATTTACTTAAACTAATTTTTCACTCTGAGAACTCATTTACTACTCATTTCTAGGGGTTAAGATAAATCATTTGCCCAACATAGTTAATTCACCTTGTGTTGGCGACTAGGTCTGGGTAGGACTTAGGGGGAAATTTGCCTTGTGTTGGCGACTAGTTCTAGGTGATTAGATCTAGGGGTGCTCGAGGCCATATCCGGGGAAGGATTGGCTAGAGCGGCTTGAGGCCTTATCCGGGGAAGGATAGGCTAAAGCCAACCGGTTTGTGGGGATACAAATCGGTATAGAAAAGGAAAAATTGTATTACTTTATTCGCCTCCGATTTCAAGCGCTATTGAAATCAATTTTTGTAAACACTTTTTTCATATAATATAATCATGTCTCTTTATGTGTTAACTTGATTTCTATCATTTTGCATAATTTATAGTATTGCAAATTACAATTGTTTCCTACTTTAAGTTAAATTGATTATTTCATTCTAATTATCTCTAAACAAATTTAGTAAAAATTATCAAAGATTTTTATTCGCTTATTCACCCCCCCCCCCTCTAAGGGCGCAGTAAGATCCAACACTAGTGCGGCCATATCCACTGCTGAGTCTGAATATATTGCAGAGGGAGCTGCTGTGCATAGATACTGTGGATACAACACCATCTAGAAGACTACAACCTCAAGGTAAGTCACTCTCCATTATATTGTGACACATCCAGTGTAATATCTATTGCTAAGAATCCTGTCTCTCATAGCAGGACTAAGCATATAGAAATTAGATATTATTTTATTAGAGAGCATGTATAAAGTGAAGATATATGCCTTGAATTTGTCCCCACTGACAATCAAGTTGCGGATATATTTACAAATCCATTGGATGAGACTAAATTTAACTTCTTTAAAATCGAGTTAGGAATGTTAAATGTTGAATAGTCATTAACATTTCATAGTGTTTATCATATATGTGATCATGTATCTTAAGCTCTACTAGGATAAGTTGCTATCTAAAACACTTATTAGAATGATTAGGAATAAAAACAATACTATTTAAATGGTTCACTATTAGACAGTGAGGTCAGCTGAAACAGATGAGAAAGTTTTAGCTGAACCACTGAGACAGTTGAGAAAGTCTCAGCTGAACTGCTGAGACAACTAAGTTGTCTCAGCGGTTAACATTACCTTGTCCCAGCGGTTTAATTCTCCGTCTCAGCGGATCCACTGAGACGGGTTAAGTTCTTTAAATCAATTAAATACTAAGTCAAATCAACACCTGTCCCTAAGGAATACTTAAACCAAACCTCTATAAATAGAGCAATGTTGATTAAATCATTTATAAACCCAAAACCCTACTAAGCCATCGAGATAACCTCCCCCCCCCATCTCAACTACTCGTCTCTCTCAAGAAATGGCACCAATGAATTCAAAGGATCTCTTAGAAGGTTATAAAATTGTAAAGAATGGATTTCGACATGCTCCAGCTGAAATAAAGGAAGTGATCAACTACTGGAAGCTCAAGGGTTGGAACATTTACTGCCTGAACCTTCTGTGATTCTCCAAACTAAAGTTTTGGAATTTTAAAGCAATGTTAAGTTATCTCCCTCCAAGTCTGCTTTGATGTTTAAAATTGGAGGAGAAAGGATAACGATATCCCCAAAGAAATTGGAAAAATATTCTACACTTACCTTCATCCAGCCATGATGAAGAAGATGATATTTCTAAAAAGGACAAAGTGAAAGCACTAAAGTGGTGTGAATATAGTGATGCTAAAATAGGCTCACTAAAGAGGAAAAATTTTAATCAAAGAGGAAAGCTCCTATCTGATATAGTAGGAAAAGCCATTCTCTGCAAACCAGGTTCCCATGACACTATCTCCAAATACATGTTTGAGCTGATGGCAAGGATTGTCCTGAAGAAAAAGACTTCCTGGGCTCATGTAATCTTTCAGAGGATTAAAGAATATCTCCAAGCCCTTAACTTTGGAAGGTTAATCTCCCTATACCTCATAAATACCTATCTTGACCTATTTGAAAGTTCAAAAGGATCAAAGATACATTATCTCAGGGGAATGGACATCAAAACTCTGGATAAATTCACAAGGGTGCTCCTAATGAGTCAACCCTCTGAGGAAAAGGATAAGAAAACGAAGTTGACTAAAGGAGCTAAGAAGGTTAGAATGGTTTGTTCTGATTCCGACTCAGAAAATCCTGCAGAGGATGTTCCTGTTGTTGATGATCTGGGATCAGACAATAGTTCAAAATCAAGAGAAACATGAGGAAGAAGATCATGTTGGAGACAATAATGATGCTCCCAATCCTCTGGTCCTAACCTGCATCAGAAGGACATAAGAAGGAGCAACTGGACTCTCCTACTGACTTGTAAAGTAAGATTGATCTCATCATCTCTAATCTTGAAAGAAGAATTAGTCTGATCCCTGATAAACCAGCAGAATTCCTGTAGCATAATCCAGAGGATGCTCAATGTGAGGGGGAGCAAGAATTATCAACTAGAGATGAAGGCCAGGAGCCTGAAGATGATGCTGAAAGTGATGCAGCTGATGAGATTGATGTTGACAAATCAACTGAAAAAATCAGTGATCAATTTGATGGGGATCATACAATTGTCCCTACTCAGGATGAGATAGTCACATCCACCCCTGCAGATGAGCCATCCACTCTGATTAAGTGTGATAATCAATAAGCACAAGAGAAGACCTTACCACCAATGATATTTGTACAACCTCCAATTATGCTAGCATTATTTGTTGAACAACAACCCTCAACCTCTACAAATTCAAATGAACTTCTCCTAAGTTCAATCAAATCAATGCTTGATGTTCATATGTCTTCAATGAAGGAATATATAGATAAGTCAGTTTCAACTGTGAAGGATGAGGTGATGACTAAGATCAAGGTCATAAAGGAAGACACAACCTTCATAAACAGCTATATGAAAAAATGGTTTGATCTAACAGAAAAATCAGTTGTAGCTCAGAACACCATTTTAAGATCCATGGACAATAGTATCCAACATTCAGAGAAAGACATGCGCTATGTCAAGATTTATGTCAGTAAAACTGATGAGGTGATAGAGAAGGCCTCAAATCATATTGAAGAATATGTGTGGTCCACGACAACCACTATGATTGGAGAAGCTGAGAAGATGAAAGATGATATGAAATCAGATTTGGAAAATGCATTTCAAACCCTATCTCGCTCTATGACAGCTGCTACTCAAGGTATTGAACAAAAGATATTTGAAGAAGCCAAAAAGGGGGAGGAGACCAATGCTAAAACCAATGCTGAGCTTGCCCTTAAAGTTCTACAAGGAACAAGAATTGATCTAAATCTGACTCTCCTTGACAAATTCAGACAAGAAGATTTTGATTTTCATGCTCAAGCAAAGATTGCACAGGATGCACAACTTGCAGCCAAAAAGAAAAGAGAAGTAGTTATGCTAGCTGAGGAATTCATGGCCAAAAATAGAAATGATCAAGCCAAAGATCCTGATTATGAATATTTGAGTGATGACTTAAAGAACATAATCTTGAATGCTTGGATAAACCATGGTCAGCTATGCAAAATATTGATTGTATTTATCCAGCAGAAGAATGGATTAATCACTTAGAAAGAAACTACCCAAGGGAAAAGATATTCAAAGAAAATCTGGTAAATAAAAGCAACCCTAAAAGAATGGCATCCAAATACTTCCCAAAGCCATTCATATACCTCAAGAGGCAAGAGAATAAGAAGAGGATTGCTGAGGCAAATGTTGTTACTGTTGGTGGAAAGGATGCTGCTGGAAATCAAGCTGAAAGTTCAAATGCTTCAAAGAAGAGAAAATCATGAACAAGTGTTTAAATTTTCATTAGATAAGAATCTGCACTTAAAATTGTAATATTGTCTATTGACATTTTATCACTAATACAATTGGTCCTTCTGTTGATTTTTGAAATCTTGTGTTTATATGCTAATTAATGTCAAGCATAATATATGTTGTGTATTAATACTTAATATGTTATGTGTATTGATGCTCACAATATGTTGTGTATTGCCTATATATGATAACAATAATATTATTATGTTGTCATGACATCCTATTTTGCTATCTCATTATATGTCATGATTTTCTTATTGTGTTAATGTATCTTAACATTGGTGTATGTTCTTGTAAAATCCTGCCAGTACGAAGAGTATAACAGCAGGTCCGGCCGGGACCCCACGCCATACAAACCACACTAGCTAGGAGTTAAAAGGTGATAACCAGAAAAGCAACAACTAAACGAGAGTACAAAACGTAAGCGGAAGCATTAATTAAACCATTCAAAAGAACTGTCCACTATCATAGGAATGTATCCAGAATAAGAGTTACGGCCTTAAGGCCTTACATTCATCCAATGCACAAAACTCCAAGCATACATCGACACGCAGGCCGGCCATACATGAATAACAGGAAAAGGGCTGGCCTTCGAGGGCCAACATTGCAATGGGCCATCGCCCGCTATTTCCCGCTAGGCTCACCTGCACCTGCATAAGAACATTCCACCAAGCGGTGGCAAACAAAGTAACGGTCAGCACAGCTGACCAAATTATAACGACCCCACCCCTTTTCCGGGGTGGCGGAGCTTCTACCCTGCAAGCAAGCTATACTAGCACAAGTACTAAATATAAAGAAAGTGCAAACTACACAAGGTGAGGTTTCAAGCACAATCAATCTTCTAGGTTGAGCATCAAAAGAGAGGGGAACCTAGGTATGCACATGATGTTGGTTAAGTTCACCCGAAGGTTCCCCACAACCGCCTAAGCAATCGCATGAGGCTAATCATAACATCCATTTCACAAAACACTCCACCGTAAGGGCCACAACCTTGGGTGGAAACAAGAGCTTTTGGTCGGTCTAGGTATGACACCTTCCACGACCTCTCCCATGATCACACGGCTTTCCTGAGGAAGGGACCTCTTACCGATCTGCATGGAAACGGGTTCGGTTTAGCTTTGCCCGTGCTCTAATCGTCGCGATCTATCACACGACGCGGGTACGGCTTCGCCTCGGCGCGTGAGGGTTTAGCACCTTCAAGTGCTACACTAATTATACGCTACGCACCTAACCCCTTCACAAGGATCTAGGTTTCACGAATACTCAACAAGGGAGGTGCAATACGCTCCGCATCAATTTCGTGGTGAAGGTTTGCCTTCAACCAATCTCAAAGCATGGGGCTTTCGTTAGCATCTTCACAAGACGCCTATACTTATTTCCCGCACTACTATAGATGATTTCACGGAGTCATTCTCCGGCACGCATTCTAGGCCTAACCTAAATGCAACGTCGCAAATCAAGCATCACCGATTCGGGCTCATGGCCACGAATAGGCTTCACACAAAATGCCTAAATCCACACGACTACCGGATTTTCTACATGCAATAATGCCGGGGACAGACACAATCTACCCGGAGTTCCGAAGAACTTGAGGAAATCATACACTTCACCCATTTGGTGAAAGGGATTCCTCATGCAAGCATAGAAAGAGGAATGAAAGGACAAATACAAGTCCAAAGTTCGGGAGGAAGAATTGTTACCCTAGACGCGTTCTTTTTCGCCATAGATCCGAGATTCTACACGGAGAGAAACGACCGCACCGGGCTGCACTCTCCAAATCTGGAAACGGCTCGCGAAACGGAGCTCCGGAGCTCCGTCAATGGCGGGATCTACCTTCTTCTTCCTTGGCTCCCCCTTCTTTCTCTAGGGTTTGGAGAGAGAATGGCTTAGAGAATATGAGGGTTTAACCCCCTCTCATCAGCCCTAAAGGTCTCCCGCAACTAAACCTAGCCGTTGGATCAATTTCCAAAACATTTGGACGGTCCGATCTTCTTCTCCGCTCAAAATCGCGGAACAGAATAAACAGGGCGCACGATCGCTGGCGCACGATCACTGGTCGTGCGCGAAGAGGAAAATGGTCGTGCGCACTGTCCGAGACAGAACTCGACTCGCTCCTGAATTAACGCACGATCGCTGGCGCACGATCACTGGTCGTGCGCGATGAGGCCACTGATCGTGCGCTAAGAGCAGAAAGGGAAGATTTAGCCTGCTTCAAGTGCAGCACTACCACTCCGCCTACTTCGCTGAACCACGATTTTTGGGGTGTTACAGTTCTGCCTTCTTCAAATAGAGGGAGATTATTGGGAATATTGCCCCTCAATGTTCCCTGGATTTGAAGATGCATCACACTCAATGCTCAACACATATTGTATTTGATAAGCCCTTTCTATATCATGTTTATGCAGGCTTAATTCATTCAAAATGTTGGAATAAATCTCTGGTTTTCACTATCAAAACTGCTGAGACAATAGTCTGGTCTAAGCTGAACCACTGAGACGCAGCTGTTTTGCTGCTGAGAAGGAGTCTGTCTCAACTGAACTACATATAGAGGAAAACTGCTGAGAAGACTATCTGCCTCAGCGAATCTGGTGAGACGAAGTCTATTCTTCCGCTGAGGCTGGAGCCTGTCTCAGCCTATCCGCTGAGACAATTTCAAATATGAATGTCTCTCTGGTGGGATCTATTTTTGGCGCATGTGACAAGAAAGCAAGATAATGTTTTCAATTATTGTCTATGCTGTGATTAAGCATGTATTATAGCCATTGCAGATTGCAGGGTGTGTAAAAGAAGATGTTAGGTCAAAAGAAGGACTACTATTTTATCGGGAAGAACATTGCTGTGAGCAAAAGAACAATCCGCATGTTCTTCCTGAATAGTGATCTCTATCTCAAGATGAAGGCAGACAAATCCAAGAGAGAAAGTTTGTTCTAGCTGATTTGATTCAGTAGAACAAGAAGATTTTCTTCCATATACTAAAGAAGAAGATCAGAAGAAGGAAGGGCAGAAGCTGCTGTTATCTAGTCCTACTTCTAGACAGTATCTTCTGTGCTCAATAACAAAAGAACAAGCTGAAAGGTTTACTTATATTGTCTTCTATTGTAAAAAGTATAATCATAAATCTCTGTAGGAACTTTATTGTTCTGAGTGTGTAGGGCTTGTTTGCTTGAGCTATAAGGCTTTTTTGCCTGAGTGGTAGGGTTGAGTGCCTGAGTTTGTAGGGCTTGTGTGCCTAAGATTGTAGGGTTGTACTACCAGCTTGAGCTGTAGGATTTCAGTGGAGATCTGATGTAACGCCTCAATTTCAAGGAGAATGATTTTGGTCTGCGAATAGTGGAGTTTGGGGTGCGGATAGGGGGTTGGTGTGCGGATAGCCAATTGTGCTAGGGTTTTAAATAAAAACACTAAGCTAGCCCTCGTCCCCATTACCCGACCTCTCTCCCTCTCGCTCTCGTTCGCGTGGAGCAAACCGCCCTCATCCCGATCTCCCTTCCTCCCGATCGCTCCTCCCCCCACCCCCCCCCCCCCCCCCCCCCCCCCCCCCCCCCCGATCTCTCTCTCTCGCTGCCTCCTGGAGCAGGGAAGTGCCGCCCCCGAGCCTCCCTCCTCCCTCTCTCACCGTCGGCCTGGAGCAAGGAGGAGCGTCTAAACTCCATCTCGCCATGTGCTCTCGCGATCCCGCTAGAGCACTTCGAGGTGGGGTTTCGCCTTCCCATCTGGCCGGAACTCCTCCAGACTTTCCGGTACTACGGGGTCGTGCCCGGCCGGCTCAATCCCAACTCCATCACCATGCTGGTCGGGTACGCGTGCTACCTGCGAGAAGAGGGGATCGAGTTCTCGCTACCCGTCTTCTGCAAACTGTACACCTTCTGCTGCTCACACGACATCTCCTTCTTCTCAGGTCAAAACCCTCTCAAACACTACGGTCTCCCGAACAAGAACCACGACTGGGTCCGCCGCTTCATCTTCGTCGGAGGGAGCCTTGGGAATAACCTTCTCGCCCCGGTGCAGGAGGAGGAGTCGACCTTTCGCCCCCCGACCTTAGGGGGGCACGAGGCCAAGCTGCACCAATACATCCTTCAGCACGGGATGGACCTCGTCCATCTCTGGCAAAATGTCAACTCGCTCCCGCCCATTCCGAAGGGTGAGGGTAAGTTTTCGAGACCTTCTGCATTCGTTCCGGCTTGGTGGATCTTACGTTATTCGCTAAATCATTCGCGTTCTTATGCAGGTGTGCGTAATTTCCCCCTTCACCCGCTGCGACCTCCTGGGGTTTCCGTATCCTTTGCACAGGCGGCCGCAGATGCCTGCCGGGAGGAACCTTCCTCCTCCAAACCTAGCGGCCGGAAACGAAAACCCGGGGCGCTCACTTCCTCTTTTTCCAAGAAGCCAAAAAGTCCTTCCGCCAAGGGGAAGGGTATCTTGGACGGGACCCCAGGGGCGAGTGCTCCGACCCAAACCCTGGGGATGGGCGCGCCAGCCCTAACCCAGGGGACAGATGCGCCGGCCCAAACCTCGGGGTCGCCTATGTTTTCTTAGATTTCTAAGTTATTTAGATGACTTATTGACAAGAGGATGGATCCTAACTCAAATCAAAAGCTAAGGTTCCAACAGTTTTTCAATTCTGATTTCTCTTGATTATGATTATATATTATAGGGGCGATCATATGTAGCAAAGAAATTAGAAACATAATAAAAAAAATTGCACATTTTAAATTTTAGCCTAAGACCCCTAATAGTCATTTAAATCCAATTTTTTAAGTAACTAATTTTTGCACATATCGTATAATTAAAAAAACTTTTGAATGGTCAATTTAAAAACTTGTGGAGTTTAGCTTTTAGTTCAAAAAGATTACTTATTAGCATAAGATTGTAAAGTAAAGTGAATGTGCAAAAAATGTAGTCTTTCTAAGAAGATTCAATATATATGTTTTTTGGCTCAATAGAAATAAGGGAAAAACAAAAAGGACATAATTAAAAAAATATTTCTATTTTTATTTTTATTAATGTGAAATAGATTTTGAGTAATTAATTTTAGTTTATCTCTACTTCACAAATTTTTTGTATGCTAATGAATAAGAATTTAGGTATCCAAAGATGACCAAGAGTAATGGTTCCTTTGGGTGCCCAAATATAGCATGGAGATTTATTTAGAGACACAGATAAGTGAGCCCTTTAAGTGAAGTTAATATGTTATTTCTAATAATCTGTCTCCTTTCATACTAGCAGACACATTATTTTTATTTATCAAATTTCCATAGTCATTTACTTAAATATTTGGATAGAAATGACTTTTGAATCTTTTGTTTAACGGAAATTTGTTTGCATTCAATTTGTGTTTGGAGAAGAATGATTTTGTAAATGATAATGATTAGGATTTTGATTTACAAATACTTTGTGTTTTGGAATTTCATTTTCACACTTTTGATGTTCTTTGTCTCCTTTGTTTGGCTTAGTCAAGATATGAGAATTCATATTCAACTTGCTTTTTGATTTTTCTTGATATTGTGGATTTATGTATTGTGAGTTTTTATTCATAATTTCCTTAAGCAAGTTGATTTTAGTTATTAATTCATTATTCTTGATCTTAAGATTATGTCTAGCTTTATTATAAATGATTGTGCTATTTTTAAGAGTGGTAACAATAGGATCAATATGCATTTTATAATTATTTCTTAATTCTTCAAATGTTTCATCCATCTCTTTAATTTAAATATTATAATTTTTGCACATAGCATAATCACTTTTCAAAGATGAATTTTCTAAACACAATCTTTCATTTTGTTCTTTTATAAAAATACACACCTTTTCAAGTTTCATGTATTTTTTAATTCATTATATTATATTTAAGGTGTAATATTTTAAACTAAAGAGCCATGGAGAAACTTAGATAAATAAAAATTTGATTCTACATTAACTTTTGCTTTTACATTTTTATTTTCTAAACGCAATTTGCAATTAGCATTTTTTAATTTCATAATTTTACGCTTAACAATTTGTAGCAAATGTAATGTAGAAATAGAATTACAAACAAGAAGTGAATTTGATTTCCTTACATCGCTTTTGGATGAGGCAATATTTACACATAAAGCTCCTTTGACATCTTCATCTTCCTCTTCCATAGATGAGTTGACATCTTTCCTTTCTCTTGATGAGCATTCCATGGATCCTTCAAGATAGGATCTTTCTTGATTACCAGTGCAAGCTTGCATATTCTCCAGTTCTTGCGATTGTTCCAAACCTATAGAAGGAGAATCATAAGTTTGTTCAAGAAAAGTCTAAATCTCATAAGCAGTAGGTAAAGTATAGATAAGTTTGAAAATATTTTGATCTAGTGCACGAAATAAACTATTTATATATTTCACATTTAAAACAATTTCATTTTTATTTAGAATACTCAGGGGCTTTCTAATAGTAATATTCCAAACGTCTTTATCTAAAGATTTAAGAAAATTTTCCATTATGATTTTCCGCCCTTTATAATTTCCCCCCATAAATGAAGGTGGTGCCAATGATTTTTCTTCTAATACAATTTCATCCCCTCTGGTGGAAGCGAGGTCATGAAGCGCCATTATTCCCGATTATGAAGCAATTTTGGAATAACCTTGCTCTGATACCACTTGTTGGATCTGTAGGTGCCCTGCCCTTATATGGGGGTTGAATAAGGGTTTAAAAAACTTTTATTGCTTAAGTGCAATTTCAGAAATATGTTGAATATATTTTACGAATTATTTCACTTTAGGCAATGCTTTAAACTTTTACAGGACAGTAGTGCTCAAAGCAAGAGAGATGGAGACTCTGTTGCTATCGCCAGCGGTAGAGGTACCACTCGACATTAGTGGCAGAGAACTCCCTTTTTGTTTAGATTTCAAGGATCAAAGATAATGAATCAATACTAGAGAAAATGAGAATATTATTGCTTTAAGAATGATTACAAAACTTGATCCCAATGACGCTTGGAATTGAGGCGTACGTAAAAACCCTTTTGGTTTTCTATACTGACCCTTCTCCTAAAGACTAGTTTGCTCCATCCTATCTCTCCCTAGATAAGGCCTCAAGCCGCCCCTAGATCTAACCCTAGACCTAGTCGCCACATCCACGCGGTGAATTCTCCCTAGTCCTTGCAAGGCCCTAGTCGCCATCACAGGCGAATTTCTCTACCGATAAAAATGAGTGTTACAATCAATAATAAGAAAAACTAAAACATCAAAAACTCCATCAAAGATTGAACTTGAAGATTTTGTAGGCGTGATCAATCCGTGTTCAAGTTCTTAGCATTCAAGAGCATTGATGAAGTTCTCTTAGTTGCAAAGAGGAGGCTTACACGAAATTTCAGGAGTTGTAGCTTTTGATTCTTCGTGTATCATCCAGCTAAAAGGAGGAGGACTGCTCTTTAAATAGACTTGGATTCTAGAGCCAGCGGTAGTGCTACCGTCGCGCAGTAGCCACTTTAAGCAATAGGCTGGCACACTGATTGAGTTATCTTAGGCAATATTCTTGCTCCAAAATAGGTCATCTTAATCATGTAAAGAAGATTTTTGGGTTGATGTTCATTACTCGGTTAGCTCGCTCGATGGGTCTGTGTGACACGCTCCCAGACATGTGGGTTATGTATACCCCCTCGATCATGACCCTCCTTACTTTGGTCGCCACGAGATTGATTTGATGAGTCAGCTTCGGTGATAACATCTGATATGTTTTCGTGGATGCCAAATATGCAGACGCTCTAGGTTAGGTTGGTGATGAGCTTGAGGAGCTGTTGTAGCAGATAGATCCTATGGTGCCCCGCCAACACACCCCGAGGCAGCAGGAGGCACTCGGGGCCAAAGAAATTATGGAAGGCAGGACTCAACAAGAAAAGTATTTTTGTGGGTGGCGGTCATTTTAGGATGTGTTCCCCGATGATGCGTATCAGCTCAACTATTTGGGCACTCAGATGGGCGAGATGTTGCTGTACATGCATCACCCTGACACTTTTCTCTGGATGCCCCCTAGTTGGACCCCGGAAGATGCTCACCCTCCCGAGGACCCAGATAGTGGCATGCCCCCGGGCTTTCCTGATTGCTCTCCATGCTAGTTTTTTATTTTCGTGGTGTCCTTCGGTGTTCGCCTTTAATACTCTTGTGTGATGATCCTTCAGGATGCTGGAGTTTATTTTGTATGACTATTTATTTTTCTTATTGCTGCTAACTGATGATGTTTATGTTTCTCATTTCCCTAGCTTGACTGCAGTTCTTCTCTTTATTTAGTCATAAACTAATTTCATCTGCTTTCTGCGTTTGATGTTTACAGTTGCGTAGGCTGTTATAGCTTTGTTGTACTTTTAGGTAGTATTCCACTAATCCATAGATAGTTGTTTTGTTTCTTTTTTGTTTACCATTTACATGTGCAGGTCCCGGATGATTCGTGCATTTTTTTGGTCAAACTTGGGTTATGTGCACTTCTTGATACTATTCCAGATTGCAAGTCATCTCGAAATGCCCCATCTCGGGCATTGGGTAACAACTCTCTCTCCTTTATTTCCTTTTTAGATGCATTGAGGTCAATACAAATTTTAGGTATGGGGATAGTTGTGTTACTTACTATGCTCACGAACTTCATATTGCATTCCGAGCACGTCATTTTCTATTCATTTGTGCACCAATTTTTACGTCATTTTAAATAAATTAATTGCACATTTGCATTCATTTCAGCACCCACACGCATAGGTTTTGAATTATTGTTAGTTTTCTAGCTTATTCATTCTATTTCATAATCATTACATTAGATTAAATTTCATTTAGAACTTGATTATGGGAGTGTGTAATGAATCATGCAGTGTTCTAGTTCGATGCTCATGTTATGTAAAATTTTATACTAGTTTAGTTTCTTTATATGCTTCTTATGCTATACTTTTCTACTTCATATCTAGGGTTCATATTCACTCTTAGTTTAAAACTGAGTGCCAGCATAGATTAGTATAGGATTGTGTGTAGCACGCCACTAGGTAAGCGTTCTCCGACTTTGATGAAATGGTATTCCTTCTCGGTATCTAGAACTTGCCCCTAGTGATTCTCGAAGCATATGCTTATGCTAGTTTAATTTATGCAAACATGGTCTAGGCCTTTCTTTGGATAGTTTGTGCTTTTGCATCCATGCCTAGATTGTCTACCATTGCATATACAAGTTGGGCCTTACACCCATCGTTTTTTTCACCCCCACCTCATAATCACCAATTCCTAATTGATCAACCTAATTTTGTATTTTAAAATAGAGCTCAATTTCAAAAATCTGAATTTGTTTTTGTGTGATTTAATGTTAAATTATTCTGATGTGGTGTGTTTTAAAAAAGCTATACTTTTTGAAAAATTTAAAGTATATCTTGTGAAGAAAAAAAGAAAGGAAAAGAAAAAAATGTTGAAACCGAAAAGGAAATTTATATCTAAAAATGTGATTGTGTTTTGGTTAAAAGGTGGAAGTGACCCTGTATACAAAAATCCAATTATAGGGGTGTCACTTCCCAATTTTCATCCTTGGTAGTCTGTTTGTGTTGTGAAGCTCTCATTTTTGTTTAAGTGTGTTAAAGCCCACATGTTTATCCTTGTTTTACCGCACCTTAAACCCAAGCCTAATGTTTCATCCAATGTATATGCCTTATTGATTTGTTAAAGTAGAGTTAGCCTTTGTGGAGAGAGTATGACCAGGCAAGCCCATGACCATCGACATTGATGGATTTTTTGGGGGGCCATCCCATAGTCTTAGAAGGATTTTGCTAAACCCAATGGCGAGTGGATACACCTCCCTGATGCTTTATCTTGGATGATTCTATTTTCATAATTAGGCGTGGATGTAGCTTCTGATATGTTGTTTTGAAATGTATAGATGTTTAGTATATTTAGAAATTACTACTAGTTTTCTTTCTATTACATCATGAACATAAAATTTCCTTATACACTCCATACTTTCAATTTCTAAATGAAAATTCAATCGTATATAATTCTTGTGGGTAGAATGATTTGCTCGAGATGAGCAATCGTTCGAGTCTAGGGGTATTTGATACGTTATTTTTATATAGTCTTTTCTCCCAGTGTTCCTTAGGGTTTTCATTCATTTTAGTGCTCGATGTGTGCATTTAATTTTCAATATTTGATAAATTACTGCTTGGGACTAGCTGGATGAATATTTTTCACAGATGTGAATTCTCAACAATTTATAAGGGAGGTACTGTCAAAATGACCTGCGCACATCCGTGCATAATTTTTGTTAATTTTTTTAGATAAAATTCTAGAAGAGGGAATTAGGCGCAGGAACACGTCAACCATACCAAGCTAAGCAACCTGCAACGATAGAAGACCAAGAAAATATGGTAATAACAATCTTCTTCACATTTTGAGACATACATGGCGAGACATGATTTATCAGAATACAAGATGGAGAAAAACAAAAACAAGCAGCCTCCGGTCACAAAAAATGAGATCGCCAGAGGCCACTCCAACTGCCAGACTGCATGGAAACCATTGAGATTGCGCAAATAGAACCAGATCAAAAACCTGATATCTATCAGATTGCCACCACAAACTGCAAGAACTGCTGACTTAATTCTCTACTGAAGAAAAACAACCTGTCCGCACTTCTTGATTTCCTGAATGTAAGGTCGCATAGACACAGAAGCTACCCGTGAATAGAAAAGAGAAATTGCAAAAACTTGTCGCCTAAGCCCAACTCTGATCGCCTGACCGCAAAGGTTGCCTGACTACTGAGCTTGCCGCGAATAGCAGCGAAACTACAACTCAGTTCGACAGAGGCGAACTAGTTAATCAAAAATTGGGAAAAAGCCAAGGAAGAAGATAACTGTGAGACCGCACCACCTGTGAACACAACAAATGATTAACCAATTTCTAGACAGCGCGGTCACAAAGTCTGAGACAAGCAAAGGAAAAACCCGAGCCTAGTTCTTACAGTTCCTTTATTTTTTACTTAGAAATGATGGGCCCTGCACCTTTATTTATAGGCAGACAAGCGGATGTGGTCACCGCCCCAAAGAGATACAAACACCGCCTTATTAGATCATGCACGGTCTTGACAAACCAGACCGCTCGGTCACCAAACAAAGAGCTTCTTGAGCCCAACAAGATGAGACCTCGACTAGCAGCCAGAGAGAGCTCATGCAAACTGGCCGGTCTCTGAGGTCTTGGGCCCTTCAGACCACCCAGCCTACTTCTACTCCACTTCAAAAATTCAACACTCCCCCTTGAAGTGGGAAGAAGAAGTCAGCCCAAGAAGACCTCGTAACCGACCAAATGGTCCCGTTGACAATGATTTTGTGAAGATGTCCATGACATTGTCCTCGCTCTGCACATACTCAACCATCAGAGATCCTTCCAGCACCTTCTCCCAAATGAAGTGATGCTCGATCTCGATGTGCTTTGTTCGCATGTGACAAAATGGATTATTAACTAGTTTAAGGGTACTCTCAGTGTTACCACATAGCAGAGTAGGACCTCGTACCTCCTCATGAATGTTCTCCACTATCCTCTTAACCCAGATGGATTCCTGAGCTGCCAAGGACAAAGCCTTGTATTCTGATTCCATAGTGGAGACAGACACCGAATCTTGCTTCTTGATGCACCATGAGATAGTTGTGGAGCTAGACTTAAAGACATACTCAGAAGTCGACTTTCGATCATCTAAATCTACTCCATAACCAGCATCCGTGTAACCATGCAGATTGAAGCTCGAGTCCCTCATAAATGAGACCCATATAAGAGGTGGACTTCACATACTTCATAATACTCCGTGCCGCCATCAAATGAGATTTACGCGGATCTGCCATATATCGACTTCACTCGGCCCACAACATAAGCAATATCTGGCCTCATAATCGTCAAATATATAAGACTTCCAACCAATGCCCGAAACACGAAAGGATTAGAAAGAACCCGTCCTTCATCTCATCGAAGCTTCAAACCAACCTCTAGTGGAGTAGAGTTGCTCTTCCACCTTCCATGCCAAATTGCTACACAATTTGTTCCGCATAGCTCTTCTGAGAAATGAGCACACCGCTCTCTTTCCTCTCCACTTCAAGTCAAAGGAAATGGTGAAGCTCACCCAGATCCTACATCTCAAATCTGATAGCTAGCTCACCACGGAGCCAATACCTGAAGCTACCTTCTCTTTAGAGCTCCCCGTAATGATCATGTTGTCTTCGTACAATAGTACCAATACCCGAAGCTCCCCAACTTCTTTACAAACAAGCTTGAATCAGAATCAGAATCAGGAGCAAAGTAAATACAGAATTGGAGATATTCTGCAATCTTCCCTTACCACGCCTGAGGCGCCTGCTTCAAGCCGTAAAGGGCCTTCTTAAGATTGCAGACATGTCCTGGATGAACTTCAGAAAAATTGTCAGGTGGTTGCACCATTAAGATATCCTTGTCAATCTCACCATAAAGAATGACATTCTTCACATCGAGTTGCCAAATCTTCCATCCTTGGCAAGCTGCCAACACTATCACCACCCGAACCGAAGTCATCTTGGAAATAAAACTAAATGTCTCATTATATTCTTCCCAGTACTATTGTGGGAACCCTCGAGCTACAAGACAAGCCTTGTACCACTCGAAGCTGTAATCATCCTTCTTCTTCAGCTTGTAAACCCACTTACATGTCACAAGAGTAATGCCATCAACCTTGGGCACAAGATTTCATGCCTCATTCTTCCTGAGGGAAGCCATCTCCTCATCCATGGCATCTTCCCACTCCTTGACTCCAGTGGAATTTTCAAAGCATGATGTTTCTCGCTCATCCAGATGTCCTGCAAAGAAGCATGAGACGAAACTCACCAAGTTTCCCCTATATACCAAGCTGGTGGATTGATAGTCCGCTTAGACCACCGCAAGGCTTTATCCTGATCCACCTCTTATGATGCTTTTTCTGGACTAACTCTCCTTCCAAGCACACTTGGAGCATCTCTTCCCCTACTTCCAGAACCTGACACACAAGTCCCAGATTTAGACACAATAGGAGCACCTGGTGACACGGGCAACTCCACCATAACTTATTTAGCAGCTTCTCCTTGCCCTCTATCTGATCTTATCACTTGTAGCTCCACATACGAGCTACCCTGGTATGATGTCAGCTCATCAAATACCACATCCCTTAAGACCACAAACCTCTGTATCTCGGGATCCATGCATCTCCAACCCTTCTTCCGGATATCACAACCGACGGACACTTGCTTCCTTGCTTTTGCATCTAGCTTTGTTCTGAGAGCATTAGGAACATACAAGTAGCAGGTGGATCTGAACACTTGAAAGTGTTCCACACTAGGCTTCTCCTTAAACATCAACTCATATGGAGTCTTCATGTTTATAGGACTAAGAGGCATCTGATTGATGGCGTAAGCTGCACAAGGCTTTCCCCTTGCACAGAAAACCTAAGAATGTTTTTTGCATGAAGCTAACACTTGTAGGTCTCCGTCAGATGACGGATCATCCACTCTGCAACTCTGTTCTATTGTGGACTATATCCAGTTCGAACGAAACCAGAGTTCGTCGAACAGAATGTCGTTTGTCAAACACATCCTGGAGATCGTCGATCTAATAGTTGAATTCGACGAACTGAGCACGGAGTTCGTCGAACGGAATTAATTCGTCGAACTGGATTAATTAGTTCGTCGAACGAAGATCGGCTTTCATCGAGCGCACTGAAGCATGGCGTTCATCGAACGCAGAACATAGTTCGTCGAACGCAGATCATATTTCGTCGAACGCAGAATTTTAGTTTAATTAATTATTCCTGCAGTATTTTGTTATAATTATTAAAAATACTAGAACCCCTCAAATGAAAAAGTTCCCAAAATGAAAGTTGTAGCCCTTGGATTCTAGTTTATTTTATAATTATTTTCACCCCAAAAGGAGTTCTGTAGCTCCCTGTAGGTCCATTTTGATGGGACTGGTCCCTAGTGTAGGGCAACCATCATATCTTGAATAACTTTTAATTAGGTTATGGGATTGAATTGAAAATTGAAACTGTTGGAACAACCCTATTACTAATTTGGGCTAGGATCACTATATGTTGATTAGGATCTGTATTGACCCCAATGTATAGCCTTAGGGTCAAGTTCTAGGCTGATTAGATTAGCAGAACTTAGGAAAATTCAAGCTCAACACATGGTGAGTGGTGATCGACGAATGACGAGATTCGTTCGACAAATTGCTTCCAGCAGACTGAAGAAATTTACAGTTCCAGCGGTCGACAAATTCTGAGCCAGCGCTCGACAAATGATTAGCAGCCGTCGACAAATTCTAAGCCAGCGCTCGACAAATGACTAGCGGCGGTCGACAAATTCTAGACAGCGCTCGACAAATTGCTTTCTGACGTTCAGACTTATATTCTCAGTGGATGTCAGTTCTCTGAACTCAAATCAGCAAAATAATGGATATATTTATTTCTCCTTGGACGTATTCAGGCAGCCAAGTAAGGATATCTTTCTCATTTATTATATCCTTATATTCCTTCTATTCCAAGAAGTAGAATAGTCGTTGACATTTAATGCCAAAGGCATCTTTCTCGACAAAAGGAATTAAAAGGACCTGCCAAAATCGTTTTGGGTTGCTACCTGGTTCCAAGAAGGATTTAAGTCAGAAGAAGACATTCCTTAAAGAGACAGAAGATTTGAATTTGAAAATATATACATACAGTTATAAAAAAAAGATATACAGAATAACAAGAACTGAGATAGTCGTCTTTGGAGAGAAAAACAAAGAAAAACTTCACCATCACTTTCTCTCTTCTGTGATCACAGAACAAGGAGGATAGAAGAAGTTTTTCAGAAGAAGAAGAAAATACACTATTCTTTTTCAGCATTTTTCTTCATCAAGGCAGCATCTTCATCTTTCTGAGAACCAGATTTAATCTCTTAGATCTGCTGCAAGATAAAGTCTTTCAAGAGCAACAACAATCTGAAGATTAATTTCTTCCAGATCATCAGCTACAAAGACTTCTATTTGAGAAAGCTCTATCCACAAAGTTGTCATCAACTCTCATCAGACAGGGGGAGCTTTCTGCTTCAACACCTTTTGTCTTCTCTCAGATCATTGAAAGAGAAGAACACTCTATACCTTTTTATCTCATTCTGTACAGGTTTAATACTCCCTTCAAAAGTTTACCCAGTGGTGGCAAGACACCTTATCAAAAAATCCTAGTGTGGTTTTTAAGCACCTTATCAAAAGCTTATTGGTGTGTGGACACCTTATCAAAAATCCCTTGGTGCCTGGGCACCTTATCAACCCTCCTAGTTGATTCCTACCAAAGGTGGTAGAAGAGTAGACGTACCCAAATTTATTGGGGAACTACTATAGCTCCTTGTGTCTTCTGTGCTTGATTATCTCTGTGTGCTTGTGCTGTGTGTCCTTTATTATTTCTGTAGTTTTCTATAACTCACACTAAATACACATATACTTAAACAGTAGTTTAATTTCCGCTATAAAATATATTAAAAATTTTAATACTCTATTCACCCCCCCCCCCTCTAGAGTAATTTAAGATCTGACCTCCACTTTCAATTGGTATCAGAGGGGTGTTGATTCTTTACAGGCTAACACCTTAATCACAAAGATCAACCAGATCTTAATTTCTCTAAGAGATTCCTTCTCTAGAATTTTATCTTATTTAAAACTCATGGCACAAAACAAGGAGTATTCCAGCACAAGACCTCCTATGTGCAATCTCAATAAGTTTGCACTATGGAAAGCAAGGATTAGGCTTTATATGAACTCCATTGATGAGGAGATTTTTAATGTTATACTTACAGGACCTCCAGCACCTACAACATCAGCTAGTACTGCTGCAACAACAGACAACAATGATGTTCCACCTCCTGAGTGGACTGAGGCTCAAAAGAAGCAGAGAAATGCAGATGCAAAGGCCATGAACATTCTGGCCCTAACTATGTCAGATGACATATTCCAGAAAGTAGTTGAGTGCACCTCAGCAAAAGAAATCTGGGAATCTCTCAACAACATGGCAGCAGGCTCAGCAGATGAAAGAAAAGATAGAAGATCTCACCTGATCTCTCAATATGAGAACTTCAAGAAGGGAGAATCAGAAAATGTAGCTGATATGTACAATAGGCTCAGCCTCATAATAAATGAGCTGAAGTCTCTGGACAAAGTGATCTCACTCACAGAGATCAATGACAAGATTCTTATGTGCTTTCCCAGCACATGGGACTCCAGAATCTGGCCAATCAAAGAAGCCAGAAGTCTCAATGAGATCACCACTGAAGCTCTGTTGGGCAAGCTCAAATCTTATGAGCAGCTCATTAAAACTAGGGATACTGAAGAATCCACTTCATCCCCAGCACCCAAGAACGAAAGAAGCATAGCCTTCAAGGCTGCAGAAGATAAAGGAAAAGCTCCTGACAAAGAGGAGTTTATGAGTCTGTTAGCCAAAAGATTTTATAAGATGGCTAAGAAAGACTTCAGAAAACAGCTATCCAGAAGTCATGACAAGCCAAGGTATGACAAAAATCATTCTAATGAAATCATATGTTTTGGCTGCAGGAAACCAGGACACATTGCTCCTGAATGTCCAGAGATTCAACACAAGAAGGACAAGAAGGAAAGAAGAAAAGAAAAGGAAGAAAAGAAGGGCTCCAGCAAATCTTCCTCCCACTCTCACAAGAAGAAGGGAAGAGGATTTGTAGCAACATCCTGGAGTGAAACAGAATCTGAATCAGAATCTTCATCTTGCTCATCTGATGAAGAAGAAACAAAAGAAGACAGCCAATGCTTAATGGCTATTTATGACTCAGACAATGAGTCACAATCATCATCATCATCCAGCTCCAGTGATGATGAAGAAGAAAAAAGTTTTTGCATGATGGCAATCAATGCCTCAACTAACAATTCTGATGAAGAGAAATCAGAATCAGAAACAGAAGATGATATTGATCAGGTATTATCTGACTTTGATTTCACTTCTATTGAATTCAAAGATGATTTCAAAACTCTTTGCCAAGACTTAATAAAATCTGAGAAAGAAATAATCTCTCTCAGAACTAAGTTAGTTGAAATGAACAATATAAGTGAAGAGAATGGAAATCTTAAGAAAGATTTGGCTGCCTCCAGAGAACACATTACTACTCTTGAGAGTAAGTTATCTGAAGCCAAAAAGTTTGAAGAATCCCTCAATGGGAGAAGTATCAAGCTGATGGACATCACAAACACTGTCAATGCTAGATTTAATAATGGCAAACTGGGCTTGGGTGCCTCATCAAGAGAGAAATCTCTGATTAAGAGAAACATCCTCTCCACACCCATAAAATTCATTTCTGCTAAAACCAAAGAAGCTGCAGAAAGAAATAAAGATATTTCAAGCAAGCTTGTTAAGGATAAAAGAATTCAGAAGAATTCGTCGAACGACACTCAACAAAAGGATTCAAATTTGTCGAACGACGCTCGACGAAAACTGAGAACAGATTTTCAGTATAGTTATAAAATGAATAATAATCGACGAATGTATTCAAATTCCTCGAACAAGCACTATACAGAAAACTTTAAGAATTCTAATCCTAAATATACTAAAAATCCTTTTACTGAGTGGACTATACCTCCAAGGAGATATCATCCACAAGGCTACAAGGATCAGCCTGAAATGACATTTATCTCTGAATTTTGTGGTAACATAAAAGGACCCAAGGTAGTCTGGGTCAAAAACAACTAGTTTATGTTTTTGTCTTTGCAGGTACACAGCCATCCAAGATTAAATCAAAAATGGTACTTGGACAGTGGATGCTCAAAGCATATGACAGGGAACAAGGCCAACCTGAACAACTACAAGGCAAAACTTGGACCCAAGGTGATCTTTGGAGACTCCAACTGTGGACAAACCAAAGGCTATGGTCAAATTTAAATTGGAACAGTAACATTCAAGGAAGTAACCTATGTCAAGGGTCTAAAGCACAACCTCATCAGCATAAGTCAGTTATGTAATGAAGGTTATCAGGTAACATTTAATAAATCAGAATGCATCATTAAATCATCTGATAATGTTATTGTTCCATCAGGAATTAGACAAGGAAATATATATTTAGTAAACTTCAACTCATCTAAATCAGAAATTTGTTTATTTAATGAGTTAAGCAAATCTAGTGAATTATGGCATAAAAGATTAGGACATGTAAACCTTAGGACCATTGCTAAATTAGCTAAGGATAATCTTGTTAGAGGCTTACCATCAGGATCATATAAGAAAGAAGGTTTTTGTAGGGCATGTCAATTAGGTAAGCAAACCAACAACTTTAAATCATTATCTAAAAGTGATTCACCTAGAATCTTATACTTGCTAAATATGGACCTTTTTGGACCTATTGCAATAAAGAGCTTAGGGGGGAAGTCTTACACTCTAGTTATTGTGGATGACTTCTCTAGATTCACTTGGGTATTCTTTTTTAGTGAAAAGTCAAATAACTTTAAAGTTCTTACAGACTTTCTTAAGAGCATACAGATTGAGTACTCTACTGTAGTTGCATTGATCAGAAGTGATCATGGCACTGAGTTTGAGTCTCTTCTCATGCAAGAATTCTGTGAGATGGAAGGTATCAGGCATTGCTTCTCAGCTCCTAGAACTCCTCAACAAAATGGGGTAGTTGAATGGAAGAATAGAACTCTAATTGAATCAGCAAGAACATTGCTTGCAGATGCTAACTTTCCCCTATCCTTTTGGGCTGAGGCTGTCAGCACAACAAATTATGTTCTGAATAGAAGTTTGATACACAAACTTAAGGGTAAAACTCCCTATGAATTGCTTAAAGGGAAGAAACCCAAAGTTGATTACTTTAGAACTTTTGGATGTAGATGTTTTGTTCATAACAATGATAAGAAATATCTTAAGAAATTTGAACCAAAAAATCTGAAGAAGGAATCTTCTTAGGATATTCAATAGCTAGTAAAGCATATAGGGTATTTAACAAATCCTCTCTTAAAATAGAAGAGTCTATGCATGTTTCCTTTGATGAAACCAACATGTTTTACAAGGAGAAGAACTCTTCTACTAAGAACACTTTGCAGGTACCAGCTCTATGTGAAGAGCTTAAAGAGCTAAATCTACAGACAGGAGATTCACTGCATCCATTACCTCAAACTCTTGAAGATAGTGAAGAAGAGGATCATCCAGATCTTGTTGATTACCTGAATCAAGCTACAACAGATCATCCTCCATAGGATGTAATAGTTGAACAAATTCCCAATGAAGATACTACTGCTGAACCAACTCCAACTGCTGACCACATCACAGTCAGAGATCATCCAATTTCACAAGTGATTGGTGATATCACAGCAGGTGTTCAAACAAGGCATCAACTACACCAAAATCAGATGCCTACCTGCTTTCTATCACAAGTTGAACCTCAAACCATAAAAGATGCAGAACAAGATCCAAATTGGATTCTTGCAATGCAAGAGGAACTCAACCAGTTTGAAAGAAACAAGGTTTGGGATTTGGTTCCAAGACCAAGAGGCCATCCAGTTATTGGCACCAAGTGGGTCTTCAGGAACAATCTTGATGATCAAGGAAATATTGTGAGAAATAAAACAAGATTGGTAGCTCAAGGATATTCACAGGAAGAAGGCATAGATTATGATCAGACATTTGCCCCTATTGCAAGGCTTGAATCTATAAGGATTTTCTTGGCCTTTGTTGCATTCAAGAAGTTTAAGGTATATCAAATGGATGTGAAAAGTGCTTTTCTCAATGGAGACATCAAAGAAGAAGTCTATGTGGAACAACCACCAGATTTCATCTCTCCAACTCATTCCTCCTATGTATTTAAACTTAATAAAGCTCTCTATGGTCTCAAACAAGCTCCCAGAGCATGGTATGAGACTTTAGCTAACTTTCTCTTGGAAAACAATTTCTGTAGAGGCATGGTAGACAAAACATTATTTTACAAAGTACATAAAAATCAAACTCTACTAGTTCAAATATATGTGGATGACATTATCTTTGGATCTACTGATTCAAATTTGTGCAAAAGATTTTCCAATCTAATGCAATCAAGATTTGAAATGAGTAGTATGGGTGAATTATCCTACTTCCTTGGTCTTCAAGTGAAGCAAACCCCATCAGGAATCTTCATCTCTCAATCTAAGTATGCTAAGGAATTAGTGAAAAGATTTGGAATGTCTGATTCTTCTACTATGAAAACACCCATGGCCTCTAATGTTGTTATTAATACTGATGAATCAGGGAAACCTGTTGATCAGAAATTGTACAGGGCAATTGTTGGCTCTCTACTCTATTTAATAGCCACTAGGCCAGACATAATGTTTGCTACATGCATTTGTGCTAGGTTTCAAGTTGATCCTAAGGAATCTCATCTTACTTTTGTAAAAAGAATTTTAAGATATATAAAGGGTTGCCCTAATCTGGGACTTTGGTATCCAACAACATATGAATTTGAATTAACTGGATTCTCAGACTCAGATTATGCTTAATGCAGGGTAGATAGGAAAAGCACATCAGGAACTTGTCAGTTTCTTGGTGATAGGCTTGTATCTTGGTTTTGTAAGAAACAAACATCTGTGTCTACATCAACAGCTGAAGCTGAATACTTAGCTGCTGGTAGTTGCTGCTCACAGATATTGTGGATACAAAATCAGCTCCTAGACTATGGTGTCAACTTAAATAATTCAGTTATATTTTGTGACAACACTAATGCAATATCTATAGCACAAAATCCAGTTCTCCATAGTAGGACTAAACACATAGAAATTAGGCACCACTTCCTCAGGGACAATGTCGATAAAAACAAAATTTGCCTACAATTCATTTCTACTGATTTGCAAAGAGCTGACATTTTCACCAAGCCCTTGGATGAAAAGAAGCACATCTTCTTTATAAATCAACTAGGAATGATAGATGGAGATTCAATCTGCTAAAAATTAAGTATTTCTATTTTTCTCACAAATTTGTCGAACGAAGAACGACAAATTTGAATCATTTGTCAAACGGTGGTCTCTGAAACCTCTTAAAGGCAGAGTCAGTTAAGGCAATCTCTTTTATCGAACGACGGTCGACGAAAAAGATGCTCTCGTCGAACGCTTTTAGACAGAGAAATAAAGCCTTTTCGACTTCTAATTTTATTAGGTTTTGTCGAACAGTGGTTTACGAATGCGCCCTCATTCTTCGACCCGTCTATATAAGCCTTATTTTATCTTATTCTAAGCTTTGCGCCTACAGAAATCGTCTTTCCCTCCAGTCCCCCTCTGCACTTGATCTTTAACTTTCTTTGCAGAAACAATGGCAATTCCTCAGGCCTCTCTGCACCAAATGAGGTTTGACGCAGGCTTCGACATTGACATGGACTCATTTGCACAGTCAGACCAAATCTTCAAGGATATTCTTCAAACGCTGGATGAACAACATCTAAGGAAGCTTCTAAGCACCAGGCAGAAGATAGCTGTTGTAGAGATAAAAGAATGGGTTTACACTGCAAAGCCAGTCGATGAAAGCTTGTCGGGAATAATTTCAGGTCATCATGTCTCTCTCTCTCCCACCATCCTTTCTGAAATCTTTGGCTTTGAAAATGGTGAAGATGAATTAGACATAATCTCAAATGAATTTGATGAAGCTTTAGTCAAAATGGGGCATTTGACTGGAAACCCTAGCCACCTTCTGAAAAAGAACCTGTCTCAGGACTACAAGTTCTTAGCAGATATTGTTGGAAAATTCTTGCTGAGCAAGACTTCTGGGCATGACTATATCAGTAGGCACCAATTTCTGTTAATGGTGGCCTTAATGGAGAAGAAGAAAGTCAACTGGGGATCAATTCTTTTTGACCTCATTAAAAAGAAAAACTCTAAAGATAATGTATGCTTTGGAAGAGTTTTAGGGATTTTTCTGCAGGAAAGGCATCCAGAGCTTCTGGTGTCACCAAAAGTAATAATAAATGTCAGCAAGAGGCTGACCTCAGCTCTCTTTGCTAAATGGGATGGAGTAATTCCCAAAAAGAATGCAGGAGCTGAGGCCTCCAGAAAAAGGAAAGCTTCTGAGGACACAAGGACTGATCAAGTCACTCCCTCTACCCTTCTAGAAGATCCTTCCTCAGTTCCTCCTTCCTCTCATATTCTCTCTCCACCTGCTCAACTTTCTCCTACACATTCTCATTCTTCATCCCCTCCTTCAACTAAAATAACACCCATCAATGATATTCCACTCTCAACTGCCCATATCAGTGATGCTCCACCTCCTCCTCTATCTTTAGAACCACTACCTACCACACCTCCCTCTCCAATACACAATGAATATCATTCACCTATTCATTCTCCTAGTCCAATCCATCTAGAAATTCCCACACATACCACTAACACCAGCAATATCATTCCTCAAATATCATCTCCATCCACTGCACAACCATCCTCTGGTCATCCACCAGATTATCCTTCATTCAACCTCTCCTCTATTGCTGATCAAGTTTTTGATCTTATCCTTCCTAAAATAAGCCAGCTCCTGGATGCAAAACTTGCTCCAGTTCTTCAGGCACTTTCTACTTTATCTGCTAAAATAGCTTCTCTTCCCTCCTCCACTGCTGTCCCTTCTTCTCGGGGCCTAGATTCAGGCTGCCCTGAAGCTAGGCAGGGGGAGATGTCCTATGAAGAAGCTCCAGAAACAGAAGAAACTCCAGAAGAAGATATAGAAGTTACCATTTTTGATACACATATAATAGATTCAGCTACACAAGTTATAGAAGAAATAAATAATATATGCATTCATCCATCCTGTGATCTATACAGCTTATTATCAAAATTTGATGTCACATATACTTCAAGGTGTTGGAACATGGTCTTCCTCATCTCCTAGGTTTGAGAATAACAAATCATATGTGTATTTGATCTTGTGTGTTCAAGTGTGCAGGTTAACTAGGTCCACATGACTCAAGGAGTACACATGATGACTGCCCCCAAAATTGAGGCCAAAATTTGAAGAGGCTCACTAGCGCCGGCGGTAGCAACTAGCGCCGGGTGCTAGCGTTGATGAGCGCATTTCCGGGAGCTGTTATGGAAGGCGCTAACGCCTGGCGATAGCGGATAACGCCGGCGGTATCGGTGAACACAGAAGGAATGAAAGCCTCATTGCCGCGGATTGGAGATCCTGCCGCGCAAGAAGTTTCTTAATCAGGGATAGCGCCGGCGGTAGCTACTAGCGCTGGCGGTAGCATGGCGCACAAGAGGCATGGAGCAATATGTTGTCGCGGATTGAAGATCCTGCCGCGCAAATCGTTTCCTAATCTGGGCTAGCGCCGGCGGTAGTGCTAGCGCCGGCGGTAGTGCTAGCGCCGGCGGTAGCGCTTGGCCTATAAAAGGACCCCCTATCCTCTTGTTTTCGTACACCAATTATATACACCTCAGAGAGAGAGTACTAGAGTTCCAGAGGCCTATCTTGGCCGAAATTTGAGGTCCCAGCGAAGCTCTGCCAACTTCTGAAGGAGGATTCCATCACGCCGAAGCCAAACGAAGTCCGCTTCGACAAACGCTGATTCTACAGCGGATCTTCACCTCCAAATTCAGAAGTTCATCTTAAGGGAAGTTTTTATCATTTTATTTATCTTTCTTTATAAACGGTAGTGAAATCGCCTCGTGTTGGCGACTAGGTCTGGGGTAGGACTTAGGGCTGAAAATCGCCTCGTGTTGGCGACTAGATCTAGGCTAGGTATAGGGGGTGCTCGAGGCCACATCTGGGGAAGGATTGGCTAGAGCGGCTTGAGGCCGAATCCGGGAAGGAGAAGGCTAGGGCCACCAGTTCGTGGGGAAGCGAGTCGGGATAGAAAACGAAAAGAGCTTTTATTATTCGCCTCCGATATCTAGCGTCATCGAGATCAAGTTTTGTAAACCTTATTTAATATCAATAAAGCTTGTCTCTCTTTTTGTTTTACCTGTTGTCTTGTTTCTATATTGCAATATTCCAAAGTTTTTCTTAATAAAACCTAAAATTTTTGAAAACCCTTATTCACCCCCCCCCCTCTAAGGGCGCCGACCGATCCAACAAGTGGTATCAGAGCGGTTTTATTCCAATCGGCTTAACAACCGGGAATAATGGCGTCTCATGATCTCGCTTTTCCTGAGGGTCAAGGGGTTAGTCGACCACCTCTCTTTACTGGGTTAGATTTTAACTACTGGAAAAATCGAATGATGTGTTTTCTTATGACCATGGATGTAGAAGTATGGAACATGGTAGAAGTACGGTACTCTCCGCCTACAACTATAGTAGGAGAGGCGACATTAGCAAAACCTAAGGATAAATGGGATGACAACGATAAACTAAGGTGAAAAAATAATGTTAAAGCAATGAATGCCTTATATTGCGCTTTAAATAGGACTGAGTTTAATAGAATTTCTGCATGCACTACTGCTTATGATATTTGGAATCAATTAGAAGTAACTCATGAAGGTACATCACAGGTGAAAGATGCAAAGCTGTTTCAACTGGAATCTGAATACGAGAAATTCAGGATGGACACGGAAGAGGACATCAACTCCATGTACACTCGCTTCACAAAGATTGTCAACGCATCAAAGGCGCTTGGAAAGACCTACTCCGATGGGGACTTGGTGAGGAAAATTCTTTGTTCCTTACCCCCAAGGTTCAATCCGAAGGTGACAGCCATCTCGGAGTCGCACAACTTAAGAACGCTCCAGATCGAGAACCTCATTGGGAATCTCAAAACCCATGAGGTAGAACTGCAAATTCAACATGAAGAATACAACAAAGAGCCGAAGAAAAAGGCGTTGGCACTAACATCAAAGAAGGAGTGCACCGAAGAGGACGATGATGATGAAGAAGGACTCCTAGTGAAGAACTTCAAAAAGTTCATCAGGAATCCAGAAAGAAGGAACACATTCAGAAAATTCTTCCAAAAGGACACTCGACGAAAGGGATCTTCCTCTTCATCGAGGAAAGAAAAAGGAAGCGATGACGAAGAAGAAAGGCCGCCTCCAGAATGCTATCACTGCAGAAAAACCGGGCACATTCGGAGCCAGTGCCCAAAATACCAAAAGGAACGAAAAGAACAAAAGAAAACAAAAGAAAAGAAGAAAGTGCTGAAGGCTGCCACTTGGGATGACTCTTCCACTAAAGAGTCAAACGAATCTGAGTCAAGTAGCGAGGAGGAAGCAAACTTGTGCTTGATGGCCAAAAGCGACGATGACGACACCAGTGTTCTTAGCGACACTGAGGTATCTCCTCCTACAATTGAAGAACTTTATGATAAATTTGTTTTATTAAATCTTGAAAATGAATCTATTATAAAAGAAAATCGTAAGCTCACAAAAAAAAAATAGTTTCTCTTGAAAAAAGAAAAGTCTCATGTCAAGAATGTGAGCACTCCTTATTTAAGTTAAAAGAACTTGAAGTATCTCTCTCTAATGCCCTCTCACAAAACAAAATTATTGCAAAAGAGAAGGGGGACTTAGAGAGAAGATTGAAAGCTTCTATATTACAAATTGAAAAGAACAAAAAAGGATTTGAAAACAAATGTGTTATGATTGTTCAAGAAAATACATCCCTTAAAAAACAAAATCAAAATCTCAATTTAGCCATAACCAAATTCGGGATTGGTCAAAAATCCCTGGATATGCTTCTGGGTAATTAATGCTTTGGGTCTGGAAAAATCGGACTCAGATATAAAAGTGAACACTACCGCCCGGCACTAGCTACTAACGCCGGCGGTAGCTCTAAAGTTAAAATTTTTCATGGTCTTTCTAATGTACAAACATCATCCAGCAAGAGCAACATAGAAACTCAGAAAAGGGTCTCAACCCCCTTTATTTCGTGTGCTAATTGTCTTAAATTTGGACACACGTCTGGCTCTTGCATGAATATAATAAATCAACGATCATTAAAACAAATCTGGGTACCTAAGAAATCCACTTACTCTATGGGTGGTACCTCTTGGCTATCTGGGTCTTTACTCTCATCCTCTTTCTAGATTTGCCGGAAGGCTAAGGAAACAGAAGACGTGTGGTATTTGGACTCAGGCTGCTCCAAACACATGACGGGCAATAAAGCAAAATTCCTTAGCCTAGAAAAGAAGAAAGGAGGAATAGTGACTTTTGGCGATAACGGTAAAGGAAGGATCTTGGGAATTGGTACAGTGGGTAACGCATCTTTTCTTATATCAAATGTGCTTTATGTGAAAGGATTAAAACATAACCTAATATCTATAAGTCAACTTTGTGATAAAGGTTTAGACGTAATTTTTGAATCTTCCACTAATCTTTGCAAGATTGTTAATCCTAAATCAAAAGATGTGTTATTAACTGCACCTAGAATTCATAATGTTTACATAGTTTCATTTCGTGATCTTTCTAAATCTTCTATAAAATGTTTTATAACGAAAAATGATGAATTAGAATTATGGCATAGACGCTTAGGCCACGCTAGTACAAAGCTTATCTTAAAACTAGCAAAAAGAGAATTGATTAGAGGATTGCCTAAGTTAAATGGAAATTTATCTTCATTATGCTCTCCATGCCAAAAAGGCAAATTTACTAAGTCATCTTTTAAAAGCAAAAACGTAATTTCTATATCAAAACCCCTGCAATTAATTCATATGGATCTTTTTGGTCCCGTTAACACTGCAAGTCTTGGAGGTAGATTATACACTTATGTTCTCATTGATGACTACTCTAGATATTGTTGGACTATATTTCTCTCCTCCAAATCTGATGCGTTTTGCGAATTTTCAAAATTATGTACTCGCATTCAAAATGAATTAGATTTAAAAATAAAATGCATTCGCTCAGATCATGGAGGTGAATTTGAAAATGAAAATTTTAAATCTTTTTGTGACATGTTAGGTATTAAGCATGAGTTCTCTGCTCCACGCACACCCCAACAAAATGGTGTTGTAGAACAGAAAAATAGGACAATACAAGAACTTGCACGCACCATGCTATCTGAATATAATTACCGAAGTATTTTTGGGCAGAAGCCGTAAGCACTGCATGCTATGTAATGAATAGAGTTATGCTTCGCCCATCATTATCTATCACACCATATGAACTCAACTATCAAAAGAAAACCAACGTATCGTATTTTAAAGTATTTGGATGTAAATGCTTCATTTTCAATACCAAAGATTCTTTAGGAAATTTTGACGAAAAATGCGATGAAGGAATATTTCTTGGTTATTCTTCAACTAGTAAAGCATATAGAATATTTAATTAAAGATCATGTAAGGTTGAAGAATCAATTAATGTCAGATTTGATGAGTTTGTTCCTTGTGCAAAGAAGCTCCCTACAGGTACCGATGATGAACCTTTGCCATCCTTGGAGCACGACGAAGAAGAACCGTCCAAAGAAGAGGGTGAGAAGCCCGAAGTAGATGAATATGTACCTCCAAGCATTCTAAACTTCTCCAAAAATCATCCAAAGGAGCTAGTCATTGGGGAACCTTCTACTGGGGTAAGAACTCGGTCCTCTCTTCATGAAACATTTTCAAATATTTGCTTTGTGTCTGAAATTGAACCTAAAAACGTTTCCACCGCTTTAAATGACGAATTTTGGTTTTTGGCAATGAATGAAGAGTTAGGACAATTTGAAAGAAATAAAGTTTGGAATTTAGTAGAAAGACCATCTAATCATCCAATTATTGGCGTAAAATGGATTTTTAAAAATAAGCTAGATGGTGAATCTAGGATTGTCAGAAATAAAGCACGCTTAGTTGCTCAAGACTATTCACAAATCGAGGGGGTAGATTTTGAAGAAACTTTTGCACCCGTAGCTCGCTTAGAATCTATACGAATATTTTTGGCTTTTGCGAGTTTTAAAAGAATAAAATTATTTCAAATGGATGTTAAAAGTGCTTTTTTAAACGGGTTTTTTAAAGAAGAAGTTTATGTAGAACAACCCCCCGGTTTCATAAATGAAAGATTTCCAAATCATGTTTACAAATTAGAAAAAGCGCTTTATGGTTTAAAACAAGCGCCCCGTGCCTGGTATGATCGTCTTACATCATTTTTGTTAGAGCACGGTTATGTTATGGGAAGTGCAGACAACACACTCTTCATTAAGCATAAAAATAACGAATTAATTATTCTACAAATATATGTTGATGACATCATTTTTGGAGACACTAATGAAGAGTTGTGTAATGAAGTAGTCTTAATAATGAAAAATGAATTTGAAATGAGTCTTGTAGGAGAACTATCATATTTTCTTGGTTTTCAAATTTCACAAAGAACTGATGGTATTTTTAT
Organism: Dactylorhiza incarnata; assembly: GCA_033032865.1. NCBI lineage: Eukaryota > Viridiplantae > Streptophyta > Magnoliopsida > Asparagales > Orchidaceae > Dactylorhiza > Dactylorhiza incarnata. Next base: position 9,167,997 of record JAWHQI010000011.1, on the reverse strand, counting down.
TTGTCAATCAAAATATGTTCACGATATGCTTAAACGATTTGGATTTGAAAATCTTAAACAAGCCTCTACTCCTATGAGTGCTTCCTTAAAACTAGGTAAAGATGAATCTGGAATTTCTATTGATCAAACACTATATAGAGGAATGATAGGTTCTCTTCTTTATTTAAGTGCATCTAGACCAGATATTATGTTTGTCGTATGTTTATGTGCTCACTTTCAAGCTGATCCAAAAGAATCTCATTTAAAAGCGGTAAAACGTATTATTCGTTATCTAATTGGGTCATCTAAATTAAAATTGCACAAGTATCTTACCTACACTCCTTTTGCACTCTTAAAAATTAAGAAAAGTGGTTATATTTTTTCTCATAAAATCTATTGATTTGCAAAACAAGTGTATTCGGAGAACTTTGTACAAAACAAAATTATAAAATAAATGACAAAGATAACTCCACCAAGCACTACTTGAACCTCCTGATAAGTCTTAATGAGCATTGTGAGGTTGAGCACCTTGGAAAGAATAATAAAGTGTCTTGTGCAAATCAACTATTTCTTTCAAAAATAAGAAAAACCACTTTCTCTTAAGTACACCGGATCACAGGTCTCAAAATTCAAAATAAAATATGTGATCCCCCAAGCACTACTTTGCACCCTGATAAGTCTTGATGAGCATTGTGTGTGCAAAGCACCTTGGTAGTTGTACATTTTTTTTGTGCATTAAAGCGTGTGGAAGTAATCTTATTTGTGTTTTATTGTGCTTCTTACTTTACATATTACTTGTATTTTTTTATTAAAACATTTGTTTACCCTCCTCAAATTTACACTTATGTGCACATCATTATCTTCCATAACACTTCTTCTCATGAGTATTGGATCCTAATGCTAATTCTATATTACTTTTTATTTATGACATGCGCTAGATAACCTAGCATGTGTTCTACAATGTTTTTGTATGTTTTTGAAATTAAGAATTAATGTAACATTGTGGTCATCTCTTTTTGATAAACATTATTTCATGCTTGGTTATTCTAAAATTTAAAACTGCAAAATGATTTCCAAAATCATCATTTTCTTTTTGTGATCTTTACCTCATATTTTTTGGATTATCATTCCTATTTGCTATAAGTCTTCCGCATCTTAACCATATAAGTTTTTTTACCTTTCGCTTTCATGCTTACTTCATATCTTGTATTATTTGCATCATCACTTATTCTTAAAAATTCCTATCTTTCCTTAAGTGATAGATTTCCTTGGAAACACTTTTTATTGGTTACTTCAAACATACAAATCTTTTATGCTAAAAACTCTGACATTTTGTAATAACTCTGATCTATTTCAATGGAATACAATTCTAAATCTCCTTATCATTTACCTAAAAAGCTCGATCATGCCTTATCTTTTATTTACACATTTTTTTGTGCTTTGTTTCCCTACCCACTTTTGCTAATAACAAAGGGGGAGAACTAACATGATAAAATGCAAAAGGGGGAGAACTAATAAACATGATAAATATAACCCGCTATCAAAAACCCAACATGACAAATTAAGATGATAGCTTACATATTAGGGGAGCATTCACTTAGGGGGAGCATGTATTTAGGGGGAGCAAGTCTAACATGCTAGAATCAATTATTATCCTAAGTCATCACTCTCCAACACACACAAGTATAGTTTCATCATGCTTATCTATTAATGCTTTGATTTATCATTAATGGATTTGTTATTATCAAAAGGGGGAGTTTGTTGGAACATAGTCTTCCGCATCTCCTAGGTTTGAGAATAACAAATCCCATGTGTATTTGATCTTGTGTGTTCAAGTGTGCAGGTTAACTAGGTCCACATGACTCAAGGAGTACACATGATGTCTGCCCCAAAAATTGAGGCCAAAATTTGAAGAGGCTCACTAGCGCCGGCGGTAGCAACTAGCGCCGGGCGCTAGCGTTGATGAGCGCGTTTCCGAGAGATGTTATGGAAGGCGCTAACGCCTGGTGGTAGCGGATAACGCCGGCGGTATTGGTGAACACAGAAGGAATGAAAGCCTCGTTGCCGCGAATTGGAGATCCTGCCGCGCAAGAAGTTTCTTAATCAGGGATTGCGCCGGTGGTAGCTACTAGCGCTGGCGGTAGCATGGCGCACAAGAGGCATGGAGCAATATGTTGCCGCAAATTGAAGATCCTGCCGCGCAAATCGTTTCCTAATCCGGGCTAGCGCCGGCGGTAGCGCTTGGCCTATAAAAGGACCCCCTCTCCTCTTGTTTTTGTACACCAATTATATACACCTCAGAGAGAGAGTACTAGAGTTCCAGAGGCCTATCTTGGCCAAAATTTGAGGTCCCGGCGAAGCTCTGCCAACTTCTGAAGGAGGATTCCATCACGCCGAAGCCAAACGAAGTCCGCTTCGACAAACGCTGATTCTACAGCGGATCTTCGCCTCCAAATTCAGAAGTTCATCTTAAGGGAAGTTTTTATCATTTTATTTATCTTTCTTTCTAAACGATAGTGAAATCGCCTCATGTTGGCGACTAGGTCTGGGGTAGGACTTAGAGATGAAAATCGCCTCGTGTTGGCGACTAGATCTAGGCTAGGTCTAGGGGGTGCTCGAGGCCACATCCGGGGAAGGATTGGCTAGAGCGGCTTGAGGCCGAATCCGGGAAGGAGAAGGCTAGGGCCACCGGTTTGTGGGGAAGCGAGTCGGGATAGAAATCAAAAAGAGCTTTTATTATTCGCCTCCGATCTCTAGCGTCATCGAGATCAAGTTTTGTAAACCTTATTTAATATCAATAAAGCTTGTCTCTCTTTTTGTTTTACCTGTTGTCTTATTTCTATATTGCAATATTCCAAAGTTTTTCTTAATAAAACCTAAAGTTTTTGAAAACCCTTATTCACCCCCCCCCCTCTAAGGGCGCCGACCGATCCAACACAAGGGTATTACCAAAGGTATACATAGAGGATCTATCAAAGGCTTTGATTTGCCTTCCTCAGAAGACTCTTTCTGATATCATACAAAATTACATATCCTCTATTCCTTCATTCACTGTTCAAGACATTCAAATAAAGGATCACTCTGCAGAATATGAAGATGATCTTGCAGAATTTCTTGATGATACAACAGCCTCACAAATTACTTCTTCACCTCCAAATCCTGTATGGAATGAAGAACCAATGCCAAGCTTTGATGAAATCTGGAGAGAAGCAGATGCAGAGTTTGACAAAGCTGAAGAAGAAAGATTAAAGGCTCATGAAGCAATCAAGAGAATTGATGATTTATACAATAAGCCAATCTCATCTTCTGACTCTGATGATGATGATGACAACAGTGATTCTGATGATACACTTTCAAAGAAAAGAAAGAAAAGAACAGCTAAGTCAAAGGCTGCTCCCAAGCCCCCAAATCCAAATAATGACATTCCTCTGTACATTTTGTATAATGTTCCTCTTGATGAGAAAACTCCTCATTGGATGAAGCTCTCCAGAAATGAGAACAATAGGAGGAAGAAACTCAAGAAGACTGGCTACATTCCTGACAAACCAGTCAGGCACAATCATCCTCCTCCTCCTCCTCCTCCAGCTGGTGCAACAGGATTATCATGTGTTTCATCTTCCTCTCAGAAGCCAAGCTCTCAACATTCTGGGAGATCTGGTAGTTCTAGTGGTCCTCAAACCTCTAGATCAGCCAGTGCTCCTTTCTCTAAGAGATCAGCACCTATCCTTCAAGAAAGCCAAACCTTTTCCTCTTCTCAAATATCTTCAGAATACAAACTTCACATATCTGATGCATCTCTTCACAGAGATAGAGTACCTTACAAGGTCACTCAAGACAAAAATGATTCAGAAGATATCTATTAATTTCCAGATCCAGAAGAAGAGAAAATCTGTCAGATGGCAAGACTAAGAGAAAAAATTGCATATGCACAGATTAAAAAGGATAAAGCAGAAGGCAAAGACTTCTCAGGTTTCTCAACCATGTCAGAATACAGAAGAAAAGAACTTGAAAAATACAAAATAGTTAAAGCATTCAATGCTGAGGAATATATTGATATGCACCCAGAAGCATTTATTCCTCATGTCAAAGAACAGAAAATCATTGGAGCTCAAAATTTGTTTATCAGCAAGAAGAAATCAGAAGACCCAAACAGGAAAATCATATTCAAGCCACCTTCTCAGGACAAAAAGTCTTAAATAAATTGCTTGGTTATGAATGTAAAGTTTCTAAACTCAGAGCATTTATTTTTTATCTTATCTGATGATCTATTTTAATCTATCAGATATATTTCATTTCATTGTTGCTCTGTTGTTTATACTTTCTGCTGTATCTATTTAATTATTTGTCAAATAGTATCCTAACCCAAATAGGGGGAGATTGTTGGAACAACCCTATTACTAATTTGGGCTAGGATCACTATATATTGATTAGGATCTGTATAACCCCAATGTATAGCCTTAGGGTCAAGTTTTAGGCTGATTAGATTAGCAGAACTTAGGAAAATTCAAGCTCAACACATGGTGAGTGGTGTTCGACGAATGACCAGATTCGTTCAATATATTGCTTCCAGCAGATTGAAGAAATTTACAGTTCCAGCGGTCGACAAATTCTGAGCCAGCGCTCGACAAATGACTAACAGCGGTCGACAAATTCTAAGCCAGCGCTCAACAAATGACTAGCGGCGGTCGACAAATTCTAGCCAGCGCTCGACAAATTGCTTTATGACGTTCAGACTTATATTCTCAGTGGATGTCAGTTCTCTGAACTCAAATCAGCAAAATAACGGATATATTTATTTCTCCTTGGACGTATTCAGGCAGCCAAGTAAGGATATCTTTCTCATTTATTATATCCTTATATTCCTTTTATTCCAAGAAGAAGAATAGCCGTTGACATTTAATGCCAAAGGCATCTTTCTCGACAAAAGGAATTAAAAGGACCTGCCAAAATCGTTTTGGGTGGCTACCTGGTTCCAAGAAGGATTTAAGTCAGAAGAAGACATTCCTTAAAGAGACAGAAGATTTGAATTTGAAAATATATACATACAGTTATCAAAGAAAAAAGATATACAGAATAGCAAGAACTGAGATAGTCGTCTTTGGAGAGAAAAACAAAGAAAAACTTCACCATCACTTTCTCTCTTCTGTGATCACAGAACAAGGAGGATAGAAGAAGTTTTTCAGAAGAAGAAGAAGAAGAAAATACACTATTCTTTTTCAGCATTTTTCTTCATCAAGGCAGCATCTTCATCTTTCTGAGAACCAGATTTAATCTCTTAGATCTGCTGCAAGATAAAGTCTTTCAAGAGCAACAACAATCTGAAGATTAATTGCTTCCATATCATCAGCTACAAAGACTTCTATTTGAGAAAGCTCTGTCCACAAAGCTGTCATCAACTCTCATAAGACAGGGGGAGCTTTTTGCTTCAACACCTTTTGTCTTCTCTCAGATCATTGACAGAGAAGAACACTCTATACCTTTTTATCTCATTCTGTACAGGGTTAATACTCCATTCAAAAGTTTACCCAGTGGTGGCAAGACACCTTATCAAAAAATCCTAGTGTGGTTTTTAAGCACCTTATCAAAAGCTTATTGGTGTGTGGACACCTTATCAAAAATCCCTTGGTGCCTGGGCACCTTATCAACCATCCTAGTTGATTCCTACCAAAGGTGGTAGAAGAGTAGACGTACCCAAATTATTGGGGAACTACTATAGCTCCTTGTGTATTCTGTGTTTGATTATCTCTATGTGCTTGTGCTGTATGTCCTTTATTATTTCTGTAGTTTTCTATAACTCACACTAAATACACATTTACTTAAACAGTAGTTTAATTTCCGCTATAAAACATATTAAAAATTTTAATACTCTATTCACCCTCCCCCCCCCCCCCCCCTTTAGAGTAATTTAAGATCTAACCTCCACTTTCAGAAACATAGGCTATTACACCTACCCACACATCATACCCAAAGATGGGAATTTTCGGAGAACCTTTTTCTATGGTTTTTGTAATAATTTCATAAATTAAATATTAATTACTTATTGGGTCAAATGACCTCCAATGCCCTCCAAATTTTGGTGGGTACTTCTTAGGGTTATCACATGACCCTGGTAAAAATCTCAGCCCAATTGGAACTGATTTGGTTGGGTAATTTGTCAACCCAAGTTAGGTCAAATTGGGTCAAAGTTAGGGCATGGTGTTTAACATGGGGTATGGTGGTCAGAACTCCTCACCATGAGTTGAAACCTTGGCCACTGGTTTAGGATCACCTAAAAACCTTCATGAGTAAGATGGGGTGGTGCAGAGGTGGATCTACCCTAGAACCCTAGACTTACCCCTTGGGGTGCATATAGAGCTTTGTGAAGGACATGTGGTCAAAAGCTATATAATGGTCATGGAACTTAGGAGATATGTTCATGGGATGTATTTATGCCCTAGGAAATTTTGAGAGAATTTTAGGAGAATTTATTCCCCCTAAATTAGGACATAACCCCTTTAGGTAAACTTCTTGTAAAAGACATTTACATGTTCAAATGGTCTTGGATGATGATGAAATCTTGGTGGTGCCTTTATAATCATATTATAGACCTCTAGTATTTTTTGTGGAATTTAGTAGATGATTTAACTAGTACTTCATTTACAAGGCACTAATTTGTCTTAATCTTAAGAAATATAATTAAGGGTCCAAAACACTCTGGAAAAATGTGCAACTTGGTGATAGAACATTTCAGAGCACTAGGAAGCTCTGTGAATTTTTATATAATTTTTGGAGGTTGTTATTAGTAGGATACTTCAAAACATGTGCAAATTTGGAATTACTTGGATTAATTATTTCAGTGAGGAAATGATTCCCATAAATTGTGAAACTCTGTAATTAAGCTTTTCTGGACATAATAGAGATCTTGTAATTTTTTTATAATTTTGACATAAGTATTCTTGGTAGTTCCTTCATAAATCTTCAAGTTTGGATAGAAGTTAAATATTAAAAATAGAGGACATTTCCTTACTATAAAATTGTGATAATCATTATTTACTATTATTTTGGCATGATAGATTTATCTGAATTTTATGAGGATCATGTATTGAGAATACCTTACACTTCATGTTCATATTCATACTTGGCAAATATTGGAGAAATTTAAATAAATGCTAAAAAGTTGAGGAAAATTATGAATCTCTGGAGTTAGTCTTATAATGCCATGATAGCCCTCTAGTAAATATCTTGAGTCAGTTGGATGAATATTTGGAGTACCTATACTTATGAGCTTCATATAGTTAGTTTGGTCTGCGTATAGTAAAAATAGGAAGCTTGGGTATTTAGGGCCTACCAAGTGGAAGTGACATGTAGTTGGTGTACATGGTCAGGTTGAAGATATTGAAGGTCACCAAAATGGATTAGATGGTGAAAGTGTGCTTGGTGAGTTAAGGGTAAGTTATGCTCGGGATAGACGAAAGATCGTCTTTCCCCTTAGAGGGTCATAACACACTTAGGGTAATCCAAGGGTAAAGATAAGAAGGGTAATCTTATGGGTAGATACCAACAACACTAAGTGTCTTAAGAAAGGGAACTTTGGGGTTTCATCCCATTATAGTTCCTAGTACCGTAGCGAGCCCCTTACAGTGGTAATCCTCGGGAAGTCCAAGATTAACCATAAACTATAGGAGTAATATGTTGTACAAGATTAACTTAATAACGCACACACCCACACCCCGTGGTTCCGTGGGGTCAGTTGGTTTGGTCTTATGAGCGGTAGGATCATGGTTGAAGCAGCAGACTAGTTAGTCCAGTGAGCTTGTGACTCAGTAATGCTTGTTGGTGCGGACAGGTTGGTCCGGCGAGCCGGTGGCTCAGAAGGTTATGATGACGGGCAGGTTAGGCCGGGGAGTTTATTGCTTGGGATATAGTAGAACATGTTTGCATGTGCATGAAGGTGGTGGGTCTTCGGTATTGGACGGTCATTCACACCGACGTCAATACGTTGACTCGGTGAGTGTGGAATTTGCACGTAGCCATACAAGTCTGGTGGTCCAGCCAGTAAGAGTACGCAGATGCTCCGCGGTTTTGCATTGAGGCGTACGATAGGTCTAGGTAGGGTAGTGTGAATAAAAACCTAGAGGTGGGTGAGGCCCAAGCCACCGCATCCGTTTGCCACTACGGGAGTATCCTGGGAGTCTTGCTAGCTCCAAAAAGGGGGAACTAAAGGTCTATGCACATAGAGTCGTAGTGTGTGAGTTGCACTTGTGTGAACATAACATTTAACAACATACCTTGCATGACATAGCATAAACATTACATTTCAACCCCTACCCCTATCGCATAAGTCAGTTATGGGACTTCTTATACGATAGGCCTTGCTAAACGACCCCTTGGTCTATAGGTTTGTGTGGGCATTCCTATAAATCAATGGTTACTTTCTGTTATATACATGTCTTTACTTACTGCACTTTACTTATTCTTTACCTGCTCTTACTATGCTCTTTTACAACTTCAATTATATATATACATGTGTAGTGTAGACATTCCTTGTACCCCTGTCATCTGCTATTATTATACCCCTTGTTCTCCTCCGCTTCATCCTTCCCGCATGGTGCCTAGGAGTCACCAGGGGAGGGGGTAGGGGATTGGCTTAGTCTTTTGACTAACCGTCGGTGGACCATATCATTTTAGGGGATCAAAGAGACGCGCGCAGCAGCCCTAGAGGCCGGTGCAGATGGAGGCGGGCCAGTTTATTATAGGAGCGCCAGATTCAGGATCAGGGAGTGATTAGTAGTTAGCTTCCGCGAGTGATCTTGTTGTGAGGACATGATGTACAGGGCATTAGACCTTTATTATTGTAACCTACTTCTTATTATTGTTATCTGTGTATTCAGTTATTATCATGTGGACATTCAAATATATATATATATATATAGCATGTGATTGTGGACTTGAACTTATATTTGTTCGTTTATTCTTTTCTTCTTCTGTGATCGATATGGCCGACAGGATCGGCGTTTTGTAGTGGCGACCTTCCTGAGTGATGGTGTCACCGCAAAGCGGAAGTTCTGGGCATAAGACCCGGGTTTTTGAAAGAAAAAAAAGTGTCTTACAAAATGGTATCAGAGCAAACCTCGATCCGAAGAAAAAGAGTCCACAAACCCTGGGCCACCCCGTGCGAGTTTAGTTTGAGGACAAACTAAGCAGTGGAAGTAATGGTGTGCCCATATGGGAAATCACATGGAAATGTCCACTTTTAACTTAATCTTTTGGCTAGTTTTCTTTTGTAGCCTGCAGCAAACCCTGCCCCCAGCAGGGAATACCTCCGGCTACAAAGATATCTTTAGATAGTCCTTTAGTCAATAAGTTAGTCTCAACTCCACTAGGACACGTGACTTACCATGACAATTTATTCCATGCCCTAGTCTGAAATAGACCGTAGGTATGAATTTTGTGAAGGTACAAGGATATCCCAAATAGGCTAGAGAAACAGAGATTGACATATAAGCAGAATGGAAAGGGGACTCATAGACTCAACCCTCATACCAGTGACATGTTTACATTGAGACAACCACTATGACAAACACTGAGGGTCAGATAAGAGCCCAAGTGCAGAAGAGACCCGTTTGGGATTGTCACATGTTGACCCTGATAAGGTTGTCATAGAAGGTACCTTGAAGAGTCTAAAGTATGGAGTATACCAACAAGTTTCAGATAGAACCCCAAGTCTAAGATTGTGTGCCCAGCTAGGACGAATATAACATAATGATATCGAAGATACTTAGCCCAAAATAGATAGAGGCTTATCTTTTGTTTATTGGGGCTTACCTTTTGTTTATTGGGCAAATTATTAACTAACTTGGGTTTCCCTTAAACATAATTTAGAAAGTGTTGCGTCGTGAAAATACTGATTTTGAAGTTGATCATATTCGATGTTACTCGGGAGAAGATGAGATTGTGTAAAAGTATGTTCGGAATGATGATCCGTAGTAATACCAGGGCAATGGATAGACATCGTTGATCAAGCAATGACTTAACCTTAGTTGAATCATTGGAAACATAAAGTAGCCAGGATTAATCACTTAGGGATGCCGATGTCATATTCTAGAAGTTGAGGATGGAAATTAGTTCTTACAAGTTATAGTTATATCCGAAAGTTCTTATGGTTTGGGGCATTCAGAAGTGGTCAATTTATGATTTGTTAAAAATCACGCCCTGTCATTGTTGAAAATTTTAACTACAATAATAGCCCTTATACCTTGGGAGCTATGATGATGAATAACCAAAGATATTAGACGATGACTATTTGGAATCAGAATATAGTGTTTGAGTTTACTATGATAAGAACGATCTAAATTTATCTTACTTTGGATCATCTGAAAGTGATCAAGACTAGCATATGTGGAAGTGATAGGATTTTGGTGAAATAAATGTGATGATATTTCCGTGATGAAATTGACTTGTGAAAAATCTTAAGGTTTCAAAAGACTTTACCCGTATACTTTTTGAATCAAACTCCACATAGAAAGTGATCGGGAGTCATCTTATAAACATTGATACAAGTGTTGTTTGTTTAACATATGTTCATAAGATTCACAAGTGCACCCTGTAAATTTTGAGGATAATTGGGATGCTTGACGATCTTATCAGTTCCATCAATGGTAAGAACTGGATAAGTTGTAGAGTTGAGTTGTTTGAGTACTCGGATGCACGTGAAGAAATAAGAATCAGAACGTGTAGAGAAAACTTTTTAGAGGCGGTGTCTACCCTTACAAACAATAACTTTAGTCACCGAAGAAATGGTGTTTTCCGGACCATGTAGTTTCCCAAAATAAAGAAAGACGTCATAAGTTTTGTGATGCACGGTGAAGGATAAGTGCAAAAGTCTTTGGAGAACTACCACAGTCACGGCCTGGGTTAGAGTGGAAGTTTGAGGACATACTTATGAATTTCATACACATGTTACCACATCCCCACTCCGGACACAAGTTTATTTGGAACATCGAGGATAGGTGGCCCGGTAACCTCCGATCGATTGATTCACCTGGAGCCAGTCCGGATAGACGACACCGAGAAGCGAGTCTTACGGCGCAAGAAGGTTCCATAGGTAAAAGTCATGTGGTAAAATTATGGACAGGAGGAGCACACTTGAGAGCCACTAGAACTGGTGTGGCAGAGATAGTCGGTGCTCTTCGAGTCAGGAATAACTTCATTTCTTAAGGGATGTTACATTCAAACACTTGCGGTAGAAACCCCGCAGGCCTAACCTGAATTTCGAGGACAAAATTTTTATTTTTTGTTTATTGGGATTTGTAACATCCCTCAAACAACTAGACCCCTAGAGTGGTTTTGTCATGACTAGGTCATGACAAAACCCTAGGAAGCTTGAAGAGATCACTTGGCCTTAGGCTTGAAGAGGAAGATTACCTTGGTCTGCAAATAAGAATTTCCAATTAACAAGCATAGGGTTGGAGTTAAGGGCCGCACCTTAGCCCTTTGATCCCACCATGGCACACCTAACCTTTTGGAGGGCCCCTTAGAGCATTTAGGACCCATTGGGGTCAGCCAAAGAGGCCAAATTGATCAAAGTCAACCCTAAACCCAAATTGGTCAAAGTAACCTAATTAGGGTCAATTGACCCCCACCATGCCAAATTGACCCTACCTAGACCTTCCTAACCCTTAAGGAAGTCCAATGGGTCATAAGCAACCCATTGGGGCCAACCCAAAAGGTCAAATTGACCAAAGTCAACTCAGGCTTAATTTAGGTCAAATTACCCTAATTTGACCTAATCAAGCCCAATCCACTTGGGCTAGGTCCAATTGGAGTAGCACATTAGCTTTGGGAGGCTGATAATACTAGGAGTTATTACTCAATTTCTGTAAATGGTGATTAGGAGAGAGAAATCTCATTTTCTCCAAGAATGGAGGAGAGATAAAGAGAGGGATTAATGGTATTTATGGCTTTGGAAGAGCAATAGCCACCAATTCCTCCTCTAATGTCTCCATTCAGTTTCCCCAATTAATTTGGAAGAGTTTAATGGCCATTCCCGGCCACATAGAGGGAGAATATGAGGAGTTTTTCCATGGCCGAAAATGGCCATTAATGGCCATTCATGGCAATCAGGAGTTACACTCTTCCCCCTCCCCAATTAACCCATATAACTCCTTTAGTGGATGGAGAGGAGGAGTTTCCCCACCTTACCTAAAGAATTCAAGCCCCCAAGATAGGAGATTGCAAAGGTGCCAAAGCTTCAAGCTCGGCCATGGCCAACAGAAAATCGGTAAGGAGTCACCCCTCCATACAGGTCCGATCCGCCTCCTCTCCCTTAGTGCTAGATATTTTCATAACTTGGGGTTTGGTCCGAGCCCAATTGGGCTCGGATCGCGCTTCCAAAAGGGCTCATTTTGAGCTCTCTTTCCCCTCCTCTAAACTCTGATTCCGACCACCTCCGGTCGTCCAACCACCCCTATCGCCGTCCACCACTTCAACGGAGGTGGTGGTGGCATTGGCTGGCCGGGAAGCGACTCAGGTGGCTGGGAAATCATCCCACAAAGGAGCCTAGGATGGGATGTCGCGCGCCGTCCATCCAATGGGGACGATGACTGCGAGCCGTCGGATTTGCCGTGAATATGTTATATGCTATAATGTTATTTCATTTTGAATCCAGAGTAAATGATTAAGTTACATGCTTATTTAATTAATTCGTCGATCGAAGTAGGAGAAATTCACCGAACGATTAGTCGAGTTCATCGAACGGAGGCCGTAGTTCGTCGAACGGAATTCATTCGTCGAACACACTCTGGTGTTCGTCGAACTGATTGTTGAGTTCGTCGAACGGAACCCAACGTTCGTCGAATGAAATTAATTCACCCAGAAAATAGATAAAATAGTTGAGTTCGTCGAACGGAATGTCGTTTGTCAAACACATCCTGGAGATCGTCGATCTAATAGTTGAGTTTGACGAACTGAGCACAAAGTTCGTCGAACGAAATTAATTCGTCAAACAGGATTAGTTCATCGAACGAAGATCGGCTTTCATCGAGCGCACTGAAGCATGACGTTCGTCGAATGCAGAACATAGTTCGTCGAACGCAGATCATATTTCGTCGAACGCAGAATTTTAGTTTAATTAATTATTCCTGCAGTATTTTGTTATAATTATTAAAAATACTAGAACCCTCAAATGAAAAAGTTCCCAACATGAAAGTTGTAGCCCTTGGAATCTAGTTTATTTTAAAATTGATTTCACCCCATAAGGAGTTCTGTAGCTCCATCTAGGTCCATTTTGATGGGACTTGTCCCTAGTGTAGGGCAGCCATCATGTCTTGAATAACTTTTAATTGGGTTATGGGATTGACTTGAAAATTGAAACAACGGCTACATACACCTACCCACACATCATACCCAAAGATGGGAATTTTAGGAGAAACGTTTTCTAAGGTTTTTGTAATAATTTCATAAATTAAATATTAATTAATTATTGAGTAAAATGACCTCCAATGCCCTCCAAAATTTGGTGGGTACTTCTTAGGGTTATCACATGACTCTGGTAAAAATCTCAGCCCAATTGGAACTGATTTGGTTGGGTAATTTGTCAACCCAAGTTAGGTCAAATTGGGTCAGAGTTAGGGCATGGTGTTTAACTTGGGGTATGGTGGTCAGAATTCCTCACCATGAGTTGAAACCTTGGCCACTGGTTTAGGATCACCTAAAACACCTTCATGAGTAAGATGGGGTGGTGTAGAGGTGGATCTGCCCTAGAACCCTAGACTTACCCCTTGGGGTGCAAATAGAGCTTTGTGAAGGATATGTGGTCAAAAGCTATATAATGGTCATGGAACTTAGGAGATATGTTCATGGGATGTATTTATGCCCTAGGAAATTTTGAGAGAATTTTAGGAGAATTTATTCCCCCTAAATTAGGACATAACCCCTTTAGGTAAACTTCTTGTAAGAGACATTTACATGTTCAAATGGTCTTGGATGATGATGAAATCTTGGTGGTGCCTTTATAATCATATTATAGACCTCTGGTATTTTTTGTGGAATTTAGTAGATGATTTAACAAGTACTTCATTTACAAGGCACTAATTTGTCTTAATCTTAAGAAATATAATTAATGGTCCAAAACACTCTGGAAAAATGTGCAACTTCGTGATAGGACATTTCAGAGCACTAGGAAGCTCTGTGAATATGTCCTAATATGGGATAGCGCCGGCGATAGCACTAGCACAGGCGCTAGCGCTGAGGCTATAAATAGGACCCTTTTGATCTGTATTCCTGATCCTCTCCTACTCCTAAATTCCAGAGATTCGTGCCACATCATATAGAGGAAGGTTTCGAGAGATACTCCCACCAATCCATGAAGGCTTATGAGATCCGTGGAGGAGATTTCAACACGCGCCATCATCATGATGAAAGACCGCATCGACTATGATCATACTCTGTGGGTCTTCGTCTATTTCTCCAAGAGATCCACCTAGAGGGAGTTTTTATATTATTGTCTTTTTATTTCACATCTTTTCTGTAATCGTTTAGTGAACTTGCCTCGTGTTGGCGACTAGGTCTGGGTAGGACTTAGGGCAGAAACTCGCCTCATGTTGGCGACTAGATCTAGGTTAGGTCTAGGGGTGCTTGAGGCCATATTTGGGGAAGGATTGACTAGAGCGGCTTGAGGCCATATCCGGGGAAGGATCGGCTAATGTCAACCGGTTCGTGGGGATACGAGTCGGTGTAGAAAACAAAAAGAGTCTTTTCTATTTCTCCTTGATTTCTAGCGTCTTTGAAATCGAATTTTGTAATCAATTTTATTAATAATAATCATGTCTCTCTTTGTGTAATAAAATTGATTTGATCGTCATTTCTCTAAATTGTTTATTATCCTCTCTTTCATTATAAAACAATTTAGATCTTTATTCAAAATCACTAGTTTGATCTCTTATTATTTCAAGTATTCCAAAATATAATATAAGTTTTTAAAAACCCTTATTCACCCCCCCTCTAAGGGCGCCTACCGATCCAACATATAGTTGCTAGTACCATAGCGAGCCCCTTACATGGTAATCCTCGGGAAGTCCAAGATTAACTATAAACTGTATGAGTAATATGTTGTACAAGATTAACTTAATAACGCACACACCCACACCCCGTGGTTCCGTGAGGTTAGTTGGTTTGGTCTTACGAGCGGTAGGCTCGTGGTTGAAGCAGCGGACTAGTTAGTCCAGTGAGCTTGTGACTCAGTAATGCTTGTTGGTGCGGATGGGTTGGTCCGGCGAGCTGGTGGCTCGGAAGGTTATGATGATGGGCAGGTTAGGCCGGGGAGTTTATGGCTCGGGATATAGTAGAACATGTTTGCATGTGCATGAAGGTGGTGAGTCTTCGGTATTGGATGGTCGTTCACACCGATGTCAATATGTTGACTCGGCGAGTGTGGAATTTGCACTTAGCCATAAAAGCTGGTGGTCCTGCCAGTAAGAGTATGCAAATTCTCCATAGTTTTGCGTTGAGGCGTACGATAGGTCTAGGTAGGGTAGTGTGAATACCAACCTAGAGGTGGGCGAGGCCCAACCCACCGCTTCCATTCGCCATTACGAGAGTATCCTGGGAGTCTTGCTAGCTCCAAAAGGGGGAACTAAAGGTCTATGCGCATAGAGTTGCAGTGTGTGAGTTGCACTTGTATGAACATAACATTTAACAACATACCTTGTATGACATAGCATAAACATTGCATTTCAACCCCTACCTCTATCGTATAAGTCGGTTATGGGACTTCTTATATGATAGGACATACTAAACGACCCCTTGGTCTATAGGTTAGTGTGGGCATTCCTATAAATCAATGGTTACTTTCTGTTATATACATGTCTTTACTTACTGCACTTTACTTATTCTTTACCTGCTTTTACTATGCTCTTTTACTGCTTCAATTATATATATATACATATGTAGTGTAGACATTCCTTGTACCCCTGTCATCTGCTATTGTTATACCCCTTGTTGTCCTCCGCTTCATCCATCCCGCACGGTGCCTAGGAGTCATCGGGGGAGGGGTGGGGGATTGGCTTAGTCTTTTGACTTACGGTCGGTGGACCGTATCATTTTAGGGGATCGAAGAGACGCAGTAGCACTAGAGGACGGTGCAGATGGAGGCGGGCCAGTTTATTACAAGAACGCCAGATTCAGGATCAGGGAGTGATTAGTAGTTAGCTTCTGCGAGTGATCTTGTAGTGAGGACATGATGTACAGGGCATGAGCCATTTATTATTGTAACCTTCATCTTATTATTGTAATCTTTGTATTCACTTATTATCATGTGGCCATTCAAATATATATATATCATGTGATTGTGGACTTGAACTTATATTTGTTCATTTATTCTTTTCTTCTTCTGTGATCGATATGGCAGGCAGGATCAGCGTTTTGTAGTGCTGACCTTCCCGAGTGAGGGTGTCACCACAAAGCGGTGGTTCTGGGCATACGACCCAGTTTTTTGAAAGAAAACAAAGGGTCTTACAAAGCCAAAGCATGAACACAAGTGCCCATCATGAAGGTACCTTCACCCCAACTACCTTCAGCATTGGAATTTTCTTCTCATTTTCTTGCAGCAGGCTCTGGCTGAAGATTAACTATGCAGTCCCATTTGAAGTGAATAGGCTTGTTGCACCTTTTGCACCTTGTCCCTTCCTTTTTCTTCCCATCATGCTTAGAAGCATAACTCCTCTCTTGCTGATATGAAGTCGAAGGACCATTGTTAGCAGATGACTTCTTATTATTGTCCCATCTCTTCTTTTTACCTGAATACAAAACCTCACTTTCTCCCCCCAGAGATAAATATCCCAGCCATTTTCTTAGCTAAGCCCTCATGCGAAGCAAGCAGATTCTCCAACTCTAGTAGAGATGGCTGATTAGCCCAACCTTGCATCGAAGTAACAAAGGTCATATACTCCCTCTGCGGTCGTGAGTTATGTGCCTCTTCAATTTTGCTTCTGAGATAGGATCTTATGGGTCCAATGTCGATATCTTAGCACATAGGTTGTTCATCTTCAAAAATAAGGATGAAATGGACAAGTCTCCTTGAGTTGCTTTCACCAACTCATTCTCAAGAAATTGTAGTCGTGCAACATTCTTCTTTTTGAACAAGCCATCCAAGGATGTCCATATCTCAACAGCTGGATGATATGCTATGATGTGGTTGAAGAGCTCAGGAAGGATAGCACGGTTGAGAGTGAACTTTTCCTTAGCATTTATTTTCTTCTTCACTTGCTCACCATTCCCTTCAGTAGCAATCACTGGTTGTTTGGCTTCTCCACCGACTACCTCACATAAATCCACTCCAAGAAGATAACTCTCCATGCAAGACTTCCACTTCTTAAAGTTAGTCTGCATTAGGAGCTCAATACCAAGACCTCTTATATAACCTCCTTCCATTGGTATTCCGCTGGTTAACTTGAACTTCCAGAAATCTCAAGCAAGATACTGAGGTTGATCACCGCTCAAGCCTTCTGTCCCTCTGATACCATGTTAAATTTTCTTAGATAAAATTCTAGAAGCGGGAATTAGGCGCAGGAACACATCAATCTTACCAAGCTAAGCAACCAGCAACGATAGAAGGCCAAGAAAATCTGGTATTAACAATCTTCTTACATGGCAAGGCATGATTTATCAGAAGACAAGATGGAGAAAAACAGAAACAAACAAGCAGCTGATGGTCACAAAAATGAGATCGCAAGAGACCACTCCAAATGCCAGACCGCATGGAAACCACTGAGGTCACGCGAACAGAACCTGATCAAAAACTTGCTTTCTGTTAGAGTGCCACCTCAGACCGCACGAACTACTGAATTATTGCTCTGTTTAAGAAAAAAACCTATCTGCACTTCTTGATCGAGTGACTGCAAGGTCGCATAACCACAGAAGCTGCCTGCAAACAGAAAAGAAAAAGTGCAAAAGCTATCCCCTGACCACAACTCTGATCGCCTGACCGCTAAGGTCGCCTGACCACTGAGCTTGCCACAAATAGTAGAAGAAATACAAGTCAGTTCGCCAAAGGAGAACTAGTTAATAAAAAATGGGAAAAAGCCAAAGAAGAAGATCGCTTTGAGACCGCACCACCTGCGAACACAACAAACAATTAACCAACTTCCACACCGCGCGGTCATAAATTATGAGATCGACAAAGGCAAAACCCGAGCTTAGTTCTTACAGTTCTCTTATTTACTTCTTAAAATTGACGGGCCCTGCACCTCTATTTATATGCACATAAGCAGATCTCGTCACCGCCCCAAAGAGATACAAACTGTTGAAATTGTTGAAGTGGAAGTTAGAGGACTTTTGGACCTGGGCGGTCTGGGAGGAGGTCGGGCGGTTTGACTTAACCGCATGACTTGGCGGTCTGCTGCTGCGGTCTGGCTTGTCTTAGCCTAGCTGTGGTCTCCTGGCTTGATCGCTGGTTTCTGGTCCAAGGCGGCTGATGGTGAAGGCCGCGCGGTCTGTCTCTGACCGCGTGGCGGGTTGTTCGTCTTCAGGTGCGCGCGGTCTGTGCGTGACCGTGTGGCGGGTTGTCTTCACGGCTGTGGCGGTCTGGTGTGACCGCACAGCTTGTTCCAGTTCTCTTCAGAATGCGGTCTGGTGGCTGACCGGGCTTTCTGGTGTTATTTGTGGACTAAGGGTCTTAGTCGCGCGGTCTCAGTTCGCGGTCTCAGGAGGAGTCTGGTATGCGAGCTGGACGTTATTCGCGGTCTCAGGTGGAGACCGGCATGCGGACCTGAGTTCACGGGTTGATGGCGAACTGGCTGTGTTCGCGGTCTCTGGCAAACACAGGAGGTGAACAGCTTCGGGCGGTCTGGCGATCCTTTGGAGTCGCGATCTGCTGTGAGAGTGGCGGTCTCTCATAGTTGATGTTGAAGCTGGCGAGTTCACCAAAATGAAGCAGGAGTTCTGTTGCTAATCGCGTGGTGTGACCGGTCAGGTCGCGTGGTCTGGAGGGTGGTGATCCTATCTCATAGGGTGGTGACTGGATCAGGTTCCACGCCTATAAATAGGAGCCACTGTAGCAGCAAATTTAGACACACCAAGTGTAAGCTGAGTTCGCTTCCTTCCTGCGGTCTGTATTTGTGTGACCGGACGGTCTGCTGATTGAATTCTTATTGTGCAGCTTCCGCGGATAGTGCGGGCAGCAGCGATCACCTCTTCCTCTGAAAGTGTTCGGGCGGTCTGCGGCTTGGAGTTGTGTTGCTGGAGTTCGGGAGAATCAGAAGGTCGGAAGGAAGGGTGCGGTCTGATCAGCGAGTTGGTGTTGTTCTGAGATCGGCGGCGGGCTGCGGTCTGGCGGGCTACGGTCTGGCAGGTTGCTGAGGTCGCAAGGGAGACCGCGCGGTCTCAAGTTGTCTTCAGCATTGTATCTTTTCCTTTGGTGTTTGTGCTGGCGAAATCATGTCTCGCCAAGCATGCCTTGCCTTGTAATTTGAAGTTGCTATCAATAAAGATCACTTGTTTGTCTCCATTTGCTTCTGGTTGTTTGGCTTGTGAACTCTAAGTTGACTAACTCATGATCGCTTCATAAAGATTCGGAAAATCTCACATAGTATCAGAGGCAGGTTGGAGTGGATAGAGCAGTGAGTGACCTAGAGTAGCCATCGCCTTTGTGAAGAAGGAACCAGTGGTAGAGCAATGGAAGCGAGGGGTCTTGGAATTGAGATGCTTACATCGACTAACTTCAAGAAGTGGAAGTCGTGTATGCAAAGCTATCTTCTAGGTGAGGACCTCTGGGAGGTAGTTGGAGGAGATCAGACGCAGGAAGTTGTCCCGGAAGGGGATAATGGGGCTGAGGTGAGAACTTGGAGGAGGACGAATGCGAAGGCAGAGTTCACTCTGAAGAGGGCAATTTCACCTGATCTGTTTGATCACATTCTGGGATGTGGATCAGCTGCGGAGATCTGGAGAGCCCTGGATGGGCTGTTTAACAAGAAGAATATAGCAAGGCTACAGTTCTTGGAGAATGAGCTGGCAAGGTCGGCTCAGGGTGATCTTTCTATCTCCACTTTCTTTCTGGAGATGAAGAACTTATGCGCTGAAATCTCAGCATTGGTTCCTGATGAGCCAATCTCTGAGGCGAAGCTGAAGAGGCACATCATTCGCGGCTTGCGGAAGGAATATGTTGCCTTTGTGATTTCGGTGCAGGGATGGGCAAATCAGCCGTCTCTATTGGAGCTGGAGAACTTGCTTGCATCGCAAGAAAGTTTAGCAAGGCAGATGGCGGGGGTGTCGGTGGCTGGGGGAGATGGCGAGGTGCTCTTCTCGGGGAAGAAGAAGAAGTGGGATAAGAAGAAGAAGACCGCTGGAGGAGGCTATGGGCCTTCAACTTCTGGGCAGCAGGAAAGGGGGTATGCTCCCAAGGCTGACGGGAAGAAGAAGGGTGAAGGTCCGAAGTGCTTCAAGTGTGGCAAGTATTGCCACATCAGGAAGGATTGCAAGGTGGTCACCCAAGCTGGGCATGCTGCTGAGAAGGAGGAAGTTGAGGCCAGGCACTTTGAAGGAGGTTGGGGAGGAGCCTTCTCGACTTCTGTTGGAGCTTCCGCTCCTATCAACTATCTGGAGGACTGGATCGTGGACTCGGAGTGTGGTCATCACCTCACTGGAGACGAGACAAAGCTTTCTTCTGCACAGCCCTATACAGGTAACAATGCAATCATTGCTGCTGATAATACTATACATCCAGTAGAGAAGGTGGGGGTTGTTTCTGTTGGAGTTACCATTGTGATCTAGAAGTGGTCAAACATGTAATCTCACTGCCAACGCGATATGAGCCTGCAGGGTCGCACATAAGAGCATGTGGAGAACTTGGAAGATTGACAGTGTTGGTAAAGGTTACCAATCACCATACAAAATGGGGTCCGGCAAATGTTGCTGTCAGAATTCGTCGAATATGATTCGTCTGAATTCGTCGAATGTGATTCGTAGAAACTCGACGAATGCTGATACCCGACGAATTGTTCCAGAAACCCTAAACTTGGCAAATGTTGCTGTCGGAATTCGTCGAATATGATTCGTCGGAATTCGTCGAATATGATTCATGGAAACTCGACGAATGCTGATACCCGACGAATTGTTCCAGAAACCCCAATTTTCTGTGGTCTGCGGATAGCGATTCTTGTAGGTCTTTTTATGCTTCGGGTATAAATAGAACCTATTTTAAGGGTTCCATAGAGGGTTACGCCAACAGGAAATTCAGCCGACGGAAGTGTTCCGCCTCCCGAACCCTAGTCGACGGAAGAAGTTCCGCTTCGCTCGCCTACGCAGATCGCATCGCCGGCGATCGTCACCGTGATTGTTCTTCCTGGAGCGAACCTAGCAGTTCGTGGAAGTGCAAGGTGCAGTCGTATTTCTCCCGGCTCGTGTGGATTGCCGCAGAGACGTAGACATTATTCTACGTATGGACTCTCGCACATCCGATGACAGGACTCTTCTTCTTGGAGCACCTAGGTTGGATTCGATCCAACTCCACTAAGGTAATTTATGCCTAGTATTTTTGATTAGCTTCTTGATTCAATGTTCATGGCCCGATCTAAACTCTTTTGGGTTGTTCTCTCTATTTCCGCTGCGCCTACATATGATGTATGGCTGTAGAAAACTCAACAGTGGTATCAGAGCGAGGTTACGGTCATGAATGTTGTTTCAGAAGTTAGGTTATTCCAGTACGTGCAAATCTAGGTATTTGGAAGCGTTCTAAATGTCAAGATTTCTTCCTGGAACATCAAAAGTTGATGATTTTTCCAAGGGAATTCGGTGGTGATTTTTTAAAAAAATTTGGACGGGGCACTGCCCCTTGGACCCCGCCAGGGGCGCGGCCCCTTGGACCCCCGCTAAGAATGTCTGGGATTTCATGGTAATTTCTAATTGTTAGAAATTGTTGTCTCCTTAGCAGTAACTGTCCCTCAAGTGGTTAATGAACACTTGTATTGTTTTGGATTTTGAATCCAACAATGAGAGACGAGCTTGTCTACTGCTTTAAGTCGAGTTGTCTTTGCCTTTGTCCAATGCATGTAAATCTGAAGATTTGGAAGAGTTCTAAATGTCCAGATTTAGCCCTATCGTCTATCAAAGGTTGATAGTCTTATTTTGTGCACATAAGGGATGCATGTGGATTTTTAGAAAGCTTGTTTTTCGATGGATGTGCACATTGATCAAATGTTGATCATGGTTAAGTGTTAACCTATTAATAAAAATCCCTTCATCAAATATTAAGTGTTCGGATGCCTTCCGATGGATGACACTCTTCCTGCCTCGATCGATGAAGTGTGGGCTTGCCAAAGCAAGGTGCATTAATCTATCTTGGTAAGGGTGCGAGCGGATAATTGTGATATCCCACTGTCGACATCGGGTCTAACTTAACTAGGTGACCTCAAAGGTTGAGTGCCTAGAGGCATAGGGTTGGCATGCAACATATGATGGATGCAAATAAGTAGTCATTCACCAACCATACAAGAGTTGCATGAGGATGCAATTGGCAAGCGTTGCCTACCTAAATAACTGCATAGTGAGAGAAAAGCCAAAGTTGACTCATTGTGTTGGTGAAATACGGCTCTTGTCCACTAAGAGAGTAGCTCGCATGGACTCTCCGAATTGATAGTGAGGGCTATCAATTTGAATAAAATAGTGGGAGTATTTAATTGAAGTCCAAATTAAAATAAATTGTATTTTGAAATTTTGGTACTGATTAAATTCTGCATGAATTCTTGTAGAATTCCATGGCAAGTGGTTCACATTCCACCTTGTCCCTGAGAGCTATCCTTGAGAAGGACAAGCTAAGTGGCATGAACTACATGGACTGGTACAGGAACCTGAGAATTGTTCTCAGGCAAGAGCGAAAGCTCTACGTCTTGGAATAAGAAGCCCCCGAGGTGCCGACCGGGAACTCGTCCCGTGTTGATAAGGATGCTTATAAGAAGTATACCGATGACGCCTTAGACGTCGAGTGCCTTATGCTTGCCACCATGAACTTTGAGCTTCAGAAGCAACACGGGAACATGGGGTGCAAGGAGATTGACGAGCACCTAAAGAAAATGTTTCAAGGGCAAGCTCGTCAAGAGAGGTTCGATGTCACGAAGGCATTATTTCAGTGCAAAATGGGAGCTCGAGACTCAGTTGGTACTCACGTACACAAGATGATTGGGTATATAGAGAACCTGGAAAGACTAGGTTTTCCTCTGGGTCAAGAGTTGGCCACAGATCTTATCCTGCAATCGTTGCCGGATGGTTATGAGCAGTTCGTCTTGAACTACAACATGAATGAAATAGACAAGACACTGCCCGAGCTCCTAGGCATGTTGCGAACTGCTGAGATAAACATTAAGAAGGCCAAGCCTGCTAGTCCCATATTGATGGTACATAAAGGCAAGGGTAAGGCCAAGGGCTTCAAGAAGACGAAGGTGGGACCTAAGTCACATCTTGAGCCCAAATCTTCTGCGCTGAAAAAGAAGAGCACCGTGAAGGAAGGGAAGTGCCACCACTGTGGTAAGGCTGGTCATTGGAGGAGGAATTGTCCTTCGTACATTGAGGGTCTGCAGAAAATGAAGGGAGGTATGACTTCCGCTTCGAATATTTACGTTATAGAGATAAACCTTTCTGCTCCTTCATCTTGGGTATTGGATACCGGATGTGGTTCTCACATTTGTACAAATGTGCAGGAATTGGGAAGGAGGAGACTGCTGAGTAAAGGAGAGGTGGATCTGCGCGTCGGCAATGGAGCAAGAGTTGCTGCTGTAGCTGTAGGGGTTAACCGTCTTTCTTTGCCTAGTGGGCTTGTAATAGAACTTAATAATTGTTATTTTGTTCCGGCCATAACTAGAAACATTATATCCATTTCATGCTTACACATGATTGGATTTTCTTTTATAATTAAGAACAATTGTTGTTCTATATTTAAGAATGATGTTTGTTATGCTGTAGCTCAATTGTTTAATGGTCTTTATGTTTTGAACCTGGACCATCCGATCTATAATGTAGATAATAATAAAAGACTGAGAACAAATGACTCAAATCTTACATATCTCTGGCATTGTCGTTTGGGCCATATAAACGAGAAGCGCATATCCAAGCTCCATAAAGATGGACTATTGGACTCATTTGATTATGAATCATTTGAGCGATGCGAGTCTTGTTTATTAGGCAAGATGACTAAAGCCCCTTTCACTGGTTATACTGAGAGGGATGAGGATCTTTTGGGTATAGTACATAGTGATGTATGCGGACCCATGAGTTTTATGGCTAGAGGTGGGTATTTCTACTTCGTTACATTTACTGATGATTTCAGTAGATACGGATACGTGTATCTTATGAAGTGCAAATCCGAAACTTTTGAAAAGTTCAAAGAGTTTAAGAATGAAGTGGAGAACCAATTGGGTAAAAAGGTTAAAGCACTCCGATCTGATCGAGGTGGCGAATACCTGAGTCATGAGTTCCGTGATCATCTGAAAGAGTGTGGTATTGTATCACAACTCACTCCACCTAGGACACCGCAGCATAATGGTGTGTCTGAGAGGAGAAATCGTACTCTATTAGACATGGTACGGTCGATGATGAGTCATGCAGACTTGCCTGTTTCCTTTTGGGGTTTTGCTTTAGAGACTGCTGCAATGACACTGAATCGCGCTTCGACGAAAACGGTTCTAAAGACACCATATGAGATATGGACTGGGAAGCGTCCTAGTATGTCATTCATTAAAATTTGGGGCTGTGAGGCATACGTACGACGTCAAATGCCTGACAAGCTGGAACCCAAATCAGATAAGTGTTATCTGGTGGGATATCCTAAGGAAATGAAAGGATATTACTTTTACCTACCGTCTGAGGGCAAAGTGTTTGTCGCAAGGACGGGTGTATTCTTGGAGAAAGAGTTCTTGTCAAGAAAGACGCAAAAGGTAGAACTTAAAGAAGTTCAAGAACCACATGTAGTGAATGAACCAGAATTGGATTCTGAGCCAGGACTACAAGATGTTGTAGCTAGAGAACCTGCTCAAGAGACACAAGTCCTACGTAGATCTGGTAGACCAAGATTTGAGCCTGAGAGATATGGATTTCTCGTGTCTCAAATAGGTAATGTGTTGCTTATGGATCATGATGATGAACCAGTGACCTACCAAGAGGCTATGAATGGACCGGACTCCGACAAATGGCTTGAGGCTATGAAATCCGAAATGGACTCCATGTATACAAACCAATTTTGGAACTTGGTGGAACCACCAGAAGGGGTACGACCCATAGGGTGCAAGTGGGTCTTCAAGAAGAAGACCGACATGGATGGGAATGTACAGACATTCAAAGGGCGACTGGTGGCTAAGGGTTTCAAGCAAATTCATGGTGTTGACTATGATGAGACTTTTTCCCTGTTGCCATGGTAAAGTCCATTAGGATTTTGCTTGCTATTGCTGCGTATTATGACTACGAGATCTGGCAGATGGATGTCAAAACGGCTTTCCTAAATGGAAACCTCCTTGAGGAAGTGTACATGACACAACCCGAGGGTTTTGTATCCCCAAATGAAGCCACTAAAATATGCAAGCTGAATAGGTTCATCTATGGATTGAAACAGTCCTCTAGAAGTTGGAATCTTCGTTTTGATGAGAAGATCAAAGAGTTTGGTTTTGTCAAGAATGAAGATGAACCGTGTGTTTACAAGCGAATCAGTGGGAGCATTGTTGTCTTCCTGATATTGTATATAAGTGACATACTGCTGATCGGGAATGACATACCTACTCTGAAAGTTGTTAAGAACAACCTAGGGAACTGCTTTTCTATGAAGGACTTGGGTGAAGCGACTTACATACTCGGTATTAAGATCTATAGAGATAGATCGAAGAAGTTGCTAGGTTTGACCCAGAGTATGTACATTGAGAAGGTGTTGAAGCGGTTCAACATGCTTGAGTCCAAGAAAGGATTTTTACCCATGTCTCATGGTGTGAATCTCTCTAAGAACCAGTGTCCAAAATCTTGTGAAGATGAGGATCGCATGAAGTTGATTCCATATGCTTCGGCAATTGGGTCAATCATGTATGCAATGTTATGTACTCGACCCGATGTCTCTTTTGCTTTGAGCATAACTAGCAGGTATCAGTCTGATCCCGGTGAATGTCACTGGATAGCCGTAAAGAATATCCTGAAGTACTTGAGAAGGACTAAGGATGTATTCTTGGTGTATGGTGGAGAGGAAGAGCTCGTTGTAAGTGGTTACACGGATGCCAACTTCCAAACTGATAGGGATGATTCGAAGTCTCAGTCAGGGTTTGTGTTTTGCCTGAAAGGAGGAGCTGTGAGCTGGAAGAGTTCCAAGCAAGAGATAGTTGCTGATTCTACAACTGAGGCCGAGTATATCGCTGCGGCTAATGCAGCGAAGGAGGCTGTGTGGATTAGGAAATTCATCGGCGAGCTAGATGTAGTTCCTAGCATTGTTGGTCCCGTAGTTCTATACTGTGATAACAATGGTGCAATTGCACAATCTAAGGAATCTAGATCCCATCAGCGCTCCAAGCACATACTTCGGCGGTTCCATCTTATTCGTGAGATTGTCGAACGAGGAGATGTGAACATTTGCAGAGTGCCGACTGAGGAGAATATTGCAAATCCATAGACAAAGCCTCTCGCGCAGAGAAAGCATGATGGTCATACTAGATCAATGGGTATACGATACCTGAGTGATCAACTCTAGTGGGAGTCTTGTGGGTTGTATATATTCTATTGGCTGTTTATTATTTATTCATATGATGAATTGTGTACCAATTATTTCTTTTTACAATTAATGGCAAATTCTTTTATTATGATATACTGTTTCTATATGATAGAATAAAATTCGTGATAAATACCCTTAGAATGTTCGCTTCCATAGGACATCAAGTACGTGACTTGAATGTGAGAGCCTATGATTTCGAAGCTTCATTCTTAAAAGGTCCCTGGTCAAGGTATCATCGTAGAATCTAAGGGTGATGATGATACATTAAGACTAGCATGTGTGTTGACTGATGACCGGCTCTCACAGGTCATGATATTGTGATATCAAGTCATCGCGTGGGTACTTGTTTGTGAACAAGTTGTACTGGACAGACCCAATCTGAGACTACTTTGTGGATTGTTACTTAAATGTGTCACAAGTAGGTCTCATTTGACTATGGTGTTGTGGTCCTTTGACCTGAAGTCACAACATTCATCGAGTGAGGAAGAGCATGCTTTGATTTCATCTAAAGTCTTCCTTGAAGAAGGTTGATGGTAAGGGTGGTCGTTGGGTACGTTACGAATCATTTGGATGTTTGGGTGTGAGCAGATATGGGATTTGTCCTCTTATATAACAGGAGTTGCATCCATGGGTCCCTTGATGGAATTGGACTGAGAAATGCATGGCCATGCTTGGTTGAGTCAATATGTGATATTGAGCTCACCATTCTCTGGAAGTCCATTCTAGATCAAGAAACTTGGATTGAGATATTATGAGGGTGACACGGTCCATGCCTCTAGTTCTTTCCGGATGTAAGGGACAAAGGGACAAAGACAACGCCGGAACATTGGTCATAAAGGCTTATGAGTTATGAACTCTTATTGCTTGGGGAGCAATGATGCATTGCTAGATGCCGCTCATTGTTTGTGAGGTTTTTGTTTGATACTTTCAAGATCAAGTGGGAGACTGTTGGAGTTACCATTGTGATCTAGAAGTGGTCAAACATGTAGTCTCACTGCCAACGCGATATGAGCCTGCAGGGTCGCACATAAGAGCATGTGGAGAAGTTGGAAGATTGACTGTGTTGGTAAAGGTTACCAATCACCATACAGAATGGGGTCCGACAAATGTTGTTGTCGGAATTCGTCGAATATGATTCGTCGGAATTCGTCGTATGTGATTCGTGGAAACTCGACGAATGTTGATACCCAACGAATTGTTCCAGAAACCCTAAACTCGGCAAATGTTGTTGTCGGAATTCGTCGAATATGATTCGTCGGAATTCGTCGAATTTGATTCGTGGAAACTCGACGAATGCTGATACCCGACGAATTGTTCCAGAAACCCCAATTTTCTGTGGTCTGCGGATAGCGATTCTTGTAGGTCTTTTTATGCTTCGGGTATAAATAGAACCTATTTTAAGGGTTCCATAGAGGGTTACGCCAACAAGAAATTCAGCCGACGGATGTGTTCCGCCTCCCGAACCCTAGTCGACGGAAGAAGTTCCGCTTCGCTCGCCTACGCAGATCGCATCGCCGACGATCGTCGCCGTGATTGTTCTTCCTGGAGCGAACCTAGCAGTTCATGGAAGTGCAAGGTGCAGTCCTATTTCTCCCGGCTCGTGTGGACTGCCGCAGAGACGTAGACATTATTCTACGTAAGGACTCTCGCACAGCCGACGACAGGACTCTTCTTCTTGGAGCACCTAGGTTGGATTCGATCCAACTCCACTAAGGTAATTTATGCCTAGTATTTTTAATTAGCTTCTTAATTCAAAGTTCATGGCCCGATCCAAACTCTTTTGGGTTGTTCTCTTTATTTCCGCTGCGCCTACATATGATGTATGGCTGTAGAAAACCCAACAGTTTCCTTGGGCAGTGATAGAGGGCCACTTACTTTGAAGAGTGTCTATCACGTGCCTGGTATGAGGAAAAACCTCTTCTCCGTGACCAACGCTGTAGACGCTGGGTATCACGTTCTGTTCGGCCCAACAGAAGTGAAGTTTCTACGCTATTTTGAGGCTGTAAAGGCCGAGGTCGTCCATGTCGGGAGACGGGCAAAGGACTTGTTCGTTTTATCGACAAGTTCCTACATCGACAAGATGAAGACGAATGATGGTGCCGTTATATGGCATGAGAGGTTGGGGCACGTAGGGATGGACAAGCTTAAAGCTATGGCGGTGAGAGGTCTGGTTAAGGGCCTGCTAAGTCTATCTTCCTACGGTGAAGGTCATGATTGCGCGGGATGTCAGTTCGGCAAGTCTCATCGACTACCGTTTGACAAGTCGCAGACAAGGAGTAGTGTGTCGTTGGAGTGCATCCACGGTGACTTAATGGGACCAACTGCTACCCCAAGCCTCGGAGGCAGCAGATATATGCTGGTGTTGATCGATGATTACACCAGATATGTCTGGGTATATTTCCTGAAGGAGAAGGCAAAGGCGTTTGCCAAATTTGTGGAGTTCAAGGAGCTCGTGGAGGGTCGGCTAGGACTGCGGGTGAAGAAGCTGAGGACTGACAACGGAGGAGAGTTCACCTCCAGTGAGTTTTCTACCTTTTGCAGGAAGGCAGGCATCCGGAGAGAGCTCACTTGTGCACATACTCCACAGCAGAACGGAGTTGCAGAACGGAAGATCTGTCATCTGACGGAGACCTGCAAGTGTTGGCTGCATGCCAAGAGTATCCCAAAGTCCTTCTAGGCGGAGGTAATGTCTTGTGCTGCCTACGTCATCAACAGGATGCCTTTAAGTCCCATCAACATGTTGACTCCGCATGAGATGATGTTCAAAGAGAAGCCAAGCGTTGCACACCTTAGAGTGTTTGGATCCACCTGCTAAGTGCATGTTCCAGATGCTCTTCGGACGAAGCTAGATGCGAAAGCAAGGAAGCTAGTCTTCGTGGGATACGATGAGCGGAAGATAGGATGGAAGTGCATGGACCCGGAGACGCGGAGATTTGTGGTATCTCGTGACGTAGTGTTCGATGAGGTGACATCCTACAAGGGGTCTTCTAATGTGGAGCTACCAGAGAGCAGGGTGGAAGTGCCAGAGAAAGCTGTGGAGGATCTTCAGGTGGAGCTACCTGTGTCACCAGGTGGTCCATCTCCTTCTAGTTCTGAGACGGGGGCTCCTGGTTTAGGGAGCAGGGGGAGCGATGCTCCTAGAACGTTTGGAAGAGGAGCTAGGGAAGAAGCAGCTGAAGATAATGCGGTTCAGGGGAAGGAGCTGAGGAGGTCGAAGCGAGCGATCGTCGCTCCTGATCGCTATAAAGGAGGAAACGCAGTGAGCTTCGTCTCATGTTTCTTCGCTGGTCCCTTGGATGAGAGGGAGCCGTCGAGCTTTGAGAAGGCCAGAGGCGTGAAGGAGTGGGACATTGCTATGCAAGAAGAGATGGCAGCTCTTGAGAAGAATGAGACCTGGTCTCTTGTGCCCAAGCCCAAGGGCACCACTCCTGTGACATGCAAGTGGGTTTACAAGCTCAAGAAGAAAGCTGACGGCAGCATCGAGTGGTACAAGGCTCGTCTTGTAGCTCGGGGGTTCTCGCAGCAATACGGTGAAGACTACGAGGAGACATTCAGTCCGGTGGCAAAAATGACTTCAGTTCGGTTCATCATTGCCTTGACGGCATTCAGTGGATGGGAGATTTGGCAGCTCGACGTCAAGAATGCTTTCTTGTACGGCGAGATTGACAAGGATATCTTCATGGTCCAGCCACCAGGATTTGTGTCTGAAGATTTTTCGGAGCATGTCTGCAAGCTGAAGAAGGCCCTGTATGGGTTGAAGCAAGCGCCGAGGGCGTGGTATGGGAAGATCGCAGAATATCTTCTATTCTGTGGATTTGGTGCTTCAAACTCAGACTCAAGTTTGTTCGTCAAGAAGAGCGGGGAGCTTCAAGTCATCGTGCTGCTATACGTCGACGATATGATCGTGACGGGGAACTCGAAGGAGGAGGTAGCGCAGCTTCGAGCCGAGATGACTATCAGGTTCGAGATGAAGGACTTAGGTGAGCTTCACCATTTCCTTGAACTCGAGGTGCAGAGGAAGGAAGGTGGAGTGCTGGTGACCCAGGCCGGATATACGGAGCGAATCGTGGAGCGATTCGGCATGAAGGAAGGGAAGTGCACTTCCACACCTCTTGAGAAGGCCACAAAACTTCGCAAGGATGAGGGGAGGATTCTACAAGATCCGTTGGTGTTCCGAGCTCTGGTTGGTAGCTTGATATATATGACGATCACGAGGCCGGATATTGCATATGCAGTTGGCAGAGTGAGTCGATATATGGCGGAGCCACGGGTACCTCATCTGCTAGCGGCCAAGAATATTTTGAAGTATGTCAAGGCGACCTCGGACATGGGTCTCCTATACAGGAGGGATGCGGGCTTCGAGGTGCACGGGTACATGGATGCTGACTACAGAGGAGATTCGGATGATCGGAAGTCGACGTCTGGATTCGTCTTCATGGCGGGTCCTACAGCTATATCATGGTGCAGCAAGAAGCAGGATTCCGTATCGGTCTCCACCACGGAAGCGGAATACAAGGCTTCGGCCTTGGTAGCTCAGGAAGCCATCTGGCTTAGGAGGTTGGTGGGAGACGTCCACAAGGAGGTTCGGGTGCCGACTCTACTACGCGGTGACAACGAGAGTGCTCTCAAACTGGTTACCAATCTAGTTTGTCACGCAAGGACCAAGCATATCGAGATCGAGCATCACTTCATACGGGAGAAGGTGCTGGAGGGATCTCTTTCGGTTGAGCATGTGCGGAGTGCGGACAACGTGGCAGACATCTTCACAAAGGCGCTGGCGAAGGGGCCGTTCACACGGCTAAGGAGCCTACTGGGGCTAGTTTCAACTTCCCACTTCAAGGGGGAGTGTTGAAATTGTTGAAGTGGAGGTTAGAGGACTTTTGGACCTGGGTGGTCTGGGAGGAGGTCGGGCGGTCTGACTTAACCGCATGACTTGGCGGTCTGCCGCTGCGGTCTGGCTTGTCTTAGCCTAGCTGTGGTCTCCTGGCTTGATCGTTGGTTTCTGGTCCAAGGCTGCTGAAGGTGAAGGCCGCGCGGTCTGTCTCTGACCGCGTGGCGGGTTGTTCGTCTTCAGGTGCGCGCGGTCTGTGCGTGACCGTGTGGCGGGTTGTCTTCAAGGCTGTGGCGGTCTGGTGTGACCGCACAGCTTGTTCCAGTTCTCTTCAGAATGCGTTCTGGTGGCTGACCGGGCTTTCTGGTGTTATTTGCGGACTAAGGGTCTTAGTCGCGCGGTCTCAGTTCGCGGTCTCAGGAGGAGACTGGTATGCGAGCTGGACGCTGTTCGCGGTCTCAGGTGGAGACCAGCATGCGGACTTGAGTTCGCGGGTTAATGGCGAACTGGCTGTGTTCGCGGTCTCTGGCGAACACAGGAGGTGAACAGCTTCGGGCGTTCTGGCGATCTCCTTTGGAGTCGCGATCTGCTGTGAGAGTGGCGGTCTCTCATAGTTGATGTTGAAGCTGGCGAGTTCACCAAAATGAAGCAGGAGTTCTGTTGCTGATCGCGCGGTGTGACCGGTCAGGTCGCGCGGTCTGGAGGGTGGTGATCCTATCTCATAGGGTGGTGACTGGATCAGGGTCCACGCCTATAAATAGGAGCCACTGTAGTAGCAAATTTAGACACACCAAGTGTAAGCTGAGTTCGCTTCTTTCCTGCGATCTGTATTTGTGTGACCGGGCGGTCTGCTGATTGAATTCTTATTGTGCAGCTTCTACAGATTGTGCGGGCAGCAGCGATCACCTCTTCCTCTGAAAGTGTTCGGGCGGTCTGCGGCTTGGAGTTGTGTTGCTGGAGTTCGGGAGAATCAGAAGGTCCGAAGGAATGGTGCGGTCTGATCAGCGAGTTGGTGTTGTTCTGAGATCGGCGGCAGGCTACGGTCTGGCGGGTTGCTGAGGTCGCAAGGGAGACCGCGCGGTCTCAAGTTGTCTTCAGCAATGTATCTTTTCCTTTGGTGTTTGTGCTGGCGAAATCATGTCTCGCCAAGCATGCCTTGCCTTGTAATTTGAAGTTGCTATCAATAAAGATCACTTGTTTGTCTCCATTTGCTTCTAGTTGTTTGGCTTGTGAACTCTAAGTTGACTAACTCATGCTCGCTTCATAAATATTCGAAAAATCTCACACAAACACCGCCTTATTAGATAGCGTGCGATCTTGACAAACCAGACCGATCAGTCACCAAACAGAAAGCTTCTTGAGCCCAACAAGATGAGACCTCGACTAGCAGCTAGAGAGAGCTCGCTTAGACTGCGCAGTCTCTGTGGTCTCGTACCCTTCAGACAACACAGCCTACTTCTACTCCACTTACA
Source organism: Dactylorhiza incarnata (assembly GCA_033032865.1). NCBI lineage: Eukaryota > Viridiplantae > Streptophyta > Magnoliopsida > Asparagales > Orchidaceae > Dactylorhiza > Dactylorhiza incarnata. Next base: position 9,135,014 of record JAWHQI010000011.1, on the reverse strand, counting down.
AAAAATTCAACAATTTTTGCACGCGCGTGTGCCCCATTCCCTCTTTTAAAGCCTTTTTTCAAGCAATCTAAATTTTCCTGTGCATTTTCCACGCGTGTGCGGTGTTCCATTTTTCTTCTTCCAAGGGAGGGTATCACTCCATAGTGTTTCCCCATCATCCTAAGCTCTAAATAAGGTGATCTCCACTCCATATTAGTCGGATTGCAAGGAAGAACGAGGGCATTGACGTGGACAACGTAGAAAATCGAGAAGACGGACTAGAGGTGGTGAGTGCTTCAGAGATCCTAGACGCAACCGATAAATGGACTATAGGACATGGATTGACAACCCAGTGCATCCTCCCATTTCTACGGCATTGTCTCGATCGTTGTTTGTATTTCTACCTTTATTTTCCTCTTTTAAAGTTGTATGGTATGAGATCACCTATACTTTGATGATGAACCTTGCTTAAACCTATTATAATTGTTATTAGCTTTCATTATGCTTTTATGAAAGTTCTTTTTGTTTATGCTTGGTGTGTGGAATCACTTTTGAATGATATGCCTATGATCTTGGTTAAACTTTGTGATGAGGTGTTTGCGACCCTCATTCCGCCGGTGCGACCCATTCCATCCGCATAGCGAAGCGGTGCATAGCAGCCCATGTAATCCACCCGCCTAGCCAAGAGGTGCTAACGGCCCTCAAACCTTTCCGCCAGTGTGAACCACTCCATCTGCTTGCCTTCTTGTCCATCCGCCCTTGCGAAGTAGTGCGTTCAAGGCCTACATAGTTTCCATCCCGCCTAGCGAAGCAGTATGCTCAAGGCCTACATAGGAGTAGTTTAGTTATTTTCTTTTATTTTCCATAATCCAATCCAAATCTCCCGCATTCCATTCGATTAAAGGACTTTGATCTCAAGTCCCTCCTCAATAGTTAACTCCTCCTTTCTGTGTTCCTTCGAGATTTGATACTCGGGGATTCGCTCCTCATTTTATATTACTTAAGTGATCGGTACACTGCCATTTCCTGCCGCAGACTCGCTACCGCCTATAGCGGTGTGCGCGATTTGCGCATCAAGTTTTTGGGTCGCAACGTCGCCAAAAACTTGATGCGCAAATCTCGCACACCGCTATAGGCGGTAGCGAGACTGCGACACGAAACGACAGTGTACTGATCGTTCAAGTAATATAAAACGAGGAGCGAATCTCCGAGTATCGAATCTCGAAGGAACACAGTAAAGTGGAGTTAACTTTTGAGGAAGGACTTGAGATCGAAGTCGGTTAGGTCAGATGGATGCGAAAGGGGGTGATTTGGTTTGTGGAAAATAAAGTAAAAGAACTAAATCAACTACTCCTATGCAGGCCTTGAGGGCACTGCTTCGCTAGGCGGGATGGAAACTACACGGGCCTCTATGCACCGATTCGTAAGGGCGGATGGACGAGTAGGCAAGCGGATGGAATGGTAAGTGTGGAATCGAACTGTGCAGGCCTTGAGCGCACTGCTTTGTTAGGCAAATGGATTACACGGGCCGCTATGCCACGCTTCGCTAGGTGGATGGACGAGTAGTCAAGCAGAATGGAAGAGTAGGCACACGGAATGGAAGAGTAGGCACACAGAATGGAATGGCGGGATGCAGAGTGGAATGGAGTGGGGTGGAATGGATTTGCTGGTGCACCGCAAATACACATATAAACGAAATACTTTCACAAAGAGATGAAATAAGGATTAACACAAGTTTAAATTATACATCATCACTAAAATGAGGATTACATTCATATACATCTACGCAAATAAGAGAAAAAGGCAAGAGATACGACCGAATCCGGAGGCTTGTTGTAGATTCACGGTAGTAATCGTCGAGTTGTCAATCCACGTCCTAGCTTGGTCCCAACTAACGTCCGGGGTAGAGGAGGGCTGTCACTTCCTCCCAATGGACCAGTCTTCTCCGGTAAACTACAATCCGGACACGTCCGATGCGAAGAACTCTTTGCTTGGCGATGAAGATGAGGGTGGAATCCTCTCCTTGAAGAGCTCGGATGATGGAGGTGGCCGAGAGGATGCTCCGGCTTTAGATTTGCAAGGAAATGATGGCCGGAGCTCCTCCTTAAGGTGGGCGGCGATGGAGCGGCGAAAATGGCAGAACTGGAACTCTTGGGCGCTGGAAAGAAGATCGATCCCCGATTAGGGCGAAAATCTGCGCTTTTATAGAAAATAATCAGAAATTTGGTCACGCACGGTCGAACGCACGACCGTGCGTGAATCGTGCGATATTAATCGAGAGCAAAGGCCAGGAAGAAAAAGCAGACACGCCCGTGCGTTTTACTCATGCACGGTCGAAGCCGACCGTGAGTAAAAACGCACGAGCAAATTCAGAAAACTCGAAATCCGGCAAACAACAGAAGATCGTGCGTTTTGTTCGCGCACGGTTGAGGCCAACCGTGCGTGAAGAAAACGCACGAGCGGGGCAGATCACCATATTGACCAGCCGATCTTTTCGCACGACCGTGCATCAAGTGAACGCACGACCGTGTGATTCATACAGGATGAATTCTGGGCAATATGGATGATCTGCCCACCTGCACAATGAAACCACACGCTGGGAACACACCTCCAGCACAAGTATAATAATAAAAAAAGAATGGGGAGCACAATGAGCTTGCCCCCAACAAAATAGTGCGCACTTGCACACTACAACGGGTCTAAATGAGCTCTTAAAGTGAAAGCGCGAACAAGTAAAATATAAGCAATTAAGAAGTGAAATTGAATTGCAAAAGTAGGAAAACTAGCCCAAATGAGTCCAGAAAAGTGTATATAAATGGGATACATCACGCGGGCACACACGCGCGTGCACGCATGCCTATTTGTATGTGTGCCCCATTTATGCTCATTTCGCCTGCTTGGGAACAATCTTAATTTATGCGTGCATTTTCCACGCACGCGTGTGCGCCCTATTTTCCATGATCGCAGACTTACGCATGTGCGTGCAAAATCGACGCACGAGCGTGCACCCTATTTTTGCTATGTAGTGGCTGCTCGCGATTTTGACAGGATCTGACCTCTTCTCTTCCATTTTCACTTCTCCTTCGCCCAAATCTCTAGGGTTATGTCCCTAGAGTCTTCTTCAACATCCCCAAATATTCCAAAGGTGTAGAAGGAAGATTCCAAGGTGCCATTGAAGCTCTTCTGTCAGAGCCCTTAATGTGGAGGTGATAGACTCGAGAGAATACATGACTAGGGGAAGGGGACAGCTTCTCCCATATCATGGAGGACAACCACAGTGGAGTTTGAAGAGCGGGTGGACCAAGCTATGATCTTCTACAAAGCAAAGGAAGAGTCTCTCATCTCCTCCGTATCTCGGAGTGGTAACTTTTAGTTTTACTCTCTCTCATTTGGATTGTTTGTAATCGTATTAGTGATACTCTCTAAAGCATCTACATGCCATGACCATTTGGTGTATATGTTCATAGGTTTATTTTCTATTATGGGTGATTTGGTGATAGTTGTGATTTTTTGTGTTGTGCTTATGATGATTGTTATTTGGTTGTGTGTGAGTGGTCGGGGTTGCATTTTCGTTAAGCTAGACATGAGCACAATGAGGTGTTAGGTTGGTCATTGCATTTGCATAGTGTAATGAGTGAGGCGGAGACTTGTGTCCCGCATTGTTGACCTCTGCAATTGAAAAGGTGTAATGGGTGATACTGTGTTTATGACCCATTGTGGTGTGACACAGTGCTTAAGACTCTTGGTGGTGCGATACGGTGCTTGCGACCCATGGTGGTGGGAATCAGTACTTACGACCCGCCTAGTTAGTCTAGTTTAGTTTATTTTCCGTCTGTTATGAAAACTAAACAAACCCCCACCCCCCACCCCCCACCACCACCGTTAAAAATGACTTAATACTTCTATCTTAAGTCTTTCTCCGAAGAATACTCCACCCTACCATGTTCTGCGTGATTCAATATTTGATGAGTCTCATTTATATAGTGATTTTCAGACTCATCTGGGCTTGTTTTCTTGCATTTTCACTACACTTTCAGTCCTTAATTGCTTATATTCTACCCGTACATGCTTTCACTTTAAGTGCAATGTTTTGGCCCATTGTGGTGTGCAATTGCGCACCATTTTGCTGGGGGTAAGCACATTGTGCTCCCCATTTTATTTCTGCTTATATACTTGTGTTGGAGGTGTGTTCCTAGCGATTGGTTGTGTTGTGCAGGTGGGCAGATCGTCCATATTGCCTGGAATTTACGTTTGCATAAATCGCACGGCCATGCATTTTCTTCACGCACGGTTGGCTACGACTGTGAGCGATGATCGGCTGGCAAATATGGTGTTCTGTCCCTACTTGTGCGATTTGTTCATGCACGGGCAGTTCACCCGTGCGTGAAGGAATCGCACGAGCCCCTCTGGTGGCTTGGATTTCATGCATTCTGGATTTGACCGTGCATTTTTATGCACGGTCGGCTTCGACCGTGCGTGAGTAAAACGTACGGGCGCGTCTGCTTCATCTTCCTAGGCTTTCTATTCTTTTAATATCGCACGGTCCATGCGCGGTCGTGTGTTCGACCGTGCGTGACCAATTTTTGACAAATTTTCTATAAAAGCTGCAGACTTCGCCCTAGACCAGATCGATCATCTTTTCCCGTGCCTAAGAGCTCCAGTTCTGCCCTTTTTTGCTGCTCCATCGCCGCCCACCTTCGGGAGGAGCTTCAGCCGCCATTCTCTTGCAAATCTAAAGTCGTAGCATCCTTTAGGCCTCCTCCATCATTCGTGCACTCCCAAGCTCCATTTCAAGAGCATTCTTGCTACACACGTGAAGTTCTCTGGTGAGGTTAGGATCAAAGAAGATTGATGGAGAAGATGGGATAGAGGTGGTGAGAGCTTCAGAGACCCCGGACGGCAGTTGGAGCACAAGCTTGGAGAAGGATTGAAAACCCTAGATTCCGGCCGTGAACCTCCGATGAGTCTCCGCCCTTTGGTTGTAATCTCACCCCCTTCATATTGTAGTTGTGTTTTCCTTTATCTTTTTTGTGTATGAACGATGATTGCTAAACCTTATTATTGCATTTAAGTTTATTTCATGTCTATGTGAAATTATCTTGTGGTTTATGCAAGTGAGAAGCGCCCCCATTCCACCATCCATTCTGCATGACTACTAATCCATTCCATGTTCCTACTCTTCCATCCGCCAAGCTAAGCGGTTATAATGGCCTGTATAATCCACCTCGACTCCGCCAGTGTGAACCATTCCATCCGCAAGCCTACTCTTCCATCCGCGCAGCGAAGCGGTGCATAGCGGCCCGTCTAATCTATCCGCCTATCCTAGAGGTGCTAACGACCCTCAAACCATTCCGCAGTTACACTCACCTCATCCGCTTGCCTTCTCATTCACCCGCCTTGCGAAGCAGTGCATAGCGGCCTACATAGTTTCCATCCACCTGGTGAAGCAGTTCATAGCAGCCTGCATAGCAGTAGTTTAGTTTCTTTTATTTTGCTTTCCATAATCCAAATCACCCCTTTTCTGCAATCCATCCGACCTAAAGGACTTCAATCTCAAGTCCTTCCTCCATAGATAACTCCACCTTACTGTGTTCGTTAGAGATTCGATACTTGAGTATTTACTCTCTCATTTTATATTACTTGAACGATCGGTACATTGCCGTGTCGCGCTGCAGTCTTGCTACCGCCTATAGCGGTGTGTAGGATTTGCGCATCAAGTATTTTGTGCCGTTGCCGGGGAACACAGTCGTGTGAGTTGTCGTAGAGGGAGACAAGAGATAGTAGTTCTTCCAGTGTGTATAGCCGCATTATTTTTTTTTGTTGCATTTTAATTATATACTATTAGTTTTTTGTTTTTATCCCTTCCTATTTTAGATTTTTAAAGCAAGTTTTTTTTCCAAGTGTAGTTATAATTGATTGTGTAGCTTTTCTATGCAAAGAACTTTGAATTTTGTTCTATCCATAATTTTTGTGCTATGGATTCTGTGCCTAAGCTTAGTTGTTATGACACTTTCTGCCAAGCTATTGACACCATAAATATTATGAATGATGAGTTGCGTAGGACTTTGCGATGTTTGATTTTTCATAATGTGGACCATGTCTTGAAGGATTGCCCTACTCTTCTTATGCCAAAAAGGAAGGAAGGCGATGATTGGGGCATCCGAATCGTATCCTCTTCTTTTTTCCATTGGCAACCCTTCATCCTCTGATGACATGTATGCAACACCACCTTGTCTATGGGGGACTGCCGCAGAATTTCCCATCAGAGTGCATGCTGATCCATACGATGACATTATCCCTACCACTTATTCTTTACCCGTGGAGGTAACTGCCTACTCACCCCTTGAGCTTAATTCTCGCATCGGCTCTTCCCTCCCTATGTATGGCTTCCCTCCTAGTGATGATGATCACTCATCTGTTGGCCAACAAGGAGAGGATTTCAAACTTATGGATGCAACTGATTTGGATGAGGAAAGTATTCTCTCCATCGGGGAGGCATTAGTGGATCTTTTTGCGGAGGAACCAAATCTTTTTGTTCCTCCAGTTTCTTTGCAAGATTTTTCTACACACATTTTTTATGATCCTATCTAAGTAAAGGAGTGGGGTGATGCTTCTGACTCGGAGGGTGCTCCAAAGTGGGATGAGGATGTCATTTTCCCCAAAGGGGAGGATGAATACTTTGAACACGATGGTGCACCCCGGTGGGATGATGAGGGTACTCTTTCTGATGAGGAGGTTTGCACTTCCTCATGGGATGAGGAGGTCCAACTCACAACCGAGGCCCTTGAGTTCTTGGGTTCCCCTTGCTATGATACTTACGATGATGACAGTGATCTATCCTTAGAACTTGCTTGGAGTGAGACCGGGACCACTCCCCCAATTGATTGTCATTTATGTCATTCTTCTTTTTTATTTCCTAACCACCTTTCTTTATCCGAGCCTGTGCAGGTTGAGTCTTCACAGGTACTTTAGGAGGACTTGGAGCATGATACTCAAGTCAATGATGAGCATATCCTCATATGTGAGGAGGTTGATCCCTCCTCCATAGTGGAAGCCTCACTCATTACCTTTTCCTCCTGCCACCTCTCTGAAGACAACACCTTGCTGGGCAAGGATTATTTTGGTGAGATGAGTGAGGATTCCTCCTCCTCGTCTTACTTTTTATTCCCTCTACCTGTGAAGAGCAGGTATTATTTATATTTAGGTAGCAGAGTAACTATTCTGTCACCATATCGATACCCGCTACCGACGCGTATATTAGAACAGTTACCTGTGGATTTCCTTTTTCATACTCCCATTATCTAAAACTCTAATAGTTTGGAATAAGTCATGCTGGGAGGACAATAACCCCAGTAGTAATCTTACATTTCCTGCATTTTTTTATTTCATCTATTTTAATTTAGTTAGTTGTATTTCATTTTAGTTTGTATATCTTCTTTTGTTTTGGCGGAGCTCACCCTTGTAGGTCCTTCTTCTGGATGGCGGATGCTGTGGCTTGGTCTTGGTTTGCATTCCAATCTTCTGGTATGCTCATTTCTGAGCATGGGTAACTTGTCTTCCCCTAGCCTTTTATTCCATTTTCATGGTTACATCATTTGCATTTATTGCTTAGATTAACTTTGTGGGAGAGCTGCTATGTGTTACCCACTGCACGTGCACATCTCAATGCATTCTAGAAGTATTTTATTTCAGTTATATATTATTTGTTCATCTTCACCACACACCATAACACCCACTTGAGCGCGTGCTGAACCAATAACGCGTCGTGAGTTGAATTCATTTCTTGTGTGTGATTTGGGAAAATTATTGTGTTGGCTTAAGATTGTGAGATGGAGTAAAATGTCGACTCCTGTAGTGTTTCTAGTCGAGTGCTCGTTTCTCACATAGAAATATGTGTAGAATTAATTTTTCTTTATGCATATAGTTTTATACTTTTTCTATTTGCGTAAATATTGTTTATGCTACTCAAAATTGGTGAATCCGGTGTGAATTTGACGGTAGCGTAGGGATATGTGTAGACATTTGCTAGATTCATATTGCTCGAGTTGGGAGGAAGGATTGTCTTTCTCGGTGGCGAAGAACTTGCCCCAAGCGACTCTTGAAGCATTGGCATAGGTTAGTTCAGTACGTGAGCATGATGTTGGCCATCATTTTGGCCAGGTTGAGCTTTGTGTACCATTCCTATCATTTATTCCTTGCTAGCCCCTTTTGTGCCTAACCCGTCTTTTCATTCAGATCCACCGCTTCTCCACCAAAGCCAAAAAGTCGATCCAAGTCGCATACCCAAAGCTGAGCTTTAGTTGTTTTCATATTTTTATTTTGGGAATGTTGATGTGGTGAATTACCTGTGGATATCAATGATTAAATGTGCTGGAAATAGTTGAAAAAAAAATGAAAAATGAAGAAAAAATTATGAAAAAGTTAAATTGAAAATCAATTTATGCAAATTTATATTAGGAGTAGGCGGTGCATACACCCATGTTTTCAAGTTCAAGTCTGGGGGAGTGATGCACCCACGTGTATTTTTGTTGCTGCATGGATAACTTATTTTTCTTTAGCTCACTTGTGATGCACCCACGTGTATTTTTGTTGCTGCATGGATAACTTATTTTTTAAGTCTGGGGGTGTGATGCGCCCATGTTTTCAAGGTGCATTGAAACCCCTTGTTTATCTTTGTTTACCTCGCCTAAACCTAAGCCCCATCGTTAACGTAAAAGTCCTATTGATTCGTGCATTTGAGTCAAACCAGTGTCGTGGAGAGAGTGCAAATAGGCAAGCTTATGGCAACCGACATTGATGGATTTCAATGGAGTTTTGATACACCCAAAATAGATTTACGTTTTAACGTAAGTGCACGTGTCGAATCAAGTAATATAAAGTGAGAAAAGATCGTTCCCTCGGAGAAGTGATTAATTTAGTGCTTGCAAGTACTAGCTCTACCTTTTCTTTAAATTCAAGCAAAAAAATTAGATTGAGTTTTTAATAATGAAAAATTAATAATAACAACAAAACTAAACAATGTTTACTTAGGATTATTCTTATCAACTTAATTGGAGAAATATTAGTTGGAGAAATAATCTTGTATATTGATTTCCTTTGCTAATTGTGATGATTTTTATGAAAGAATCTTTATGAAATGCTCGATTAACTATCTTGCAACAAATTGAAAGTGGAAAACATGATCTCTCAATCTATGAAATCCGTTTACCCCTTATTTCCCTATTTATCTCTAACTTAGGTAACAATAAAGAATAACATCAAGTACACAAATCAATGTTGCTAGCAAAAGATGATATCTCTTTCTACCTTTATGCTATATTGAAATTCATGATATACTTTCACCGCTCCTCTCTCGAATCTCGCAGTGCAGTAGAAAAATGGAAATTTTGGTTAAATATTTATGCGACTCCTCTCTCGAATCTTGCCGCGCAAAATAAAGCAATCATCTAGCCTGACTCCTCTCTCGAATCATGCCAAGCAAACTTTAAAGATTAACTTAAGCCAAACTTTCCAAGATCAAAATCATAAATTCGATAAAGATAGTATTTCAAACATCCATAAGAGAATTAGAATCTGAACATCATAACAAATCAAAGTACTCACAACATACAAGATCTATGAAATTAGTTCATGATGGAGGCATGAAACCAAATAAGAAAGATCTTACTAGACATGCTTAAGAGAGTCAAATGATGCAGGAAATTACACTCAAAGATGTGCACAATCCGTTGAAGATCTAGTCCAGTCTCCTTCTCCACTAGGGTTTTTCGCCAACCATAGTTCTCCTTCTCTCTAGAACTCTTTCTACCCCTCCAATTTCTTGCCCCCCTGATGGTTATTTTCTTCCCTTAAAAACGAGCACCAGCCTCCCAAGAGATGTGTCCTTCCATATTTGAAAATGGTGCAAATTCAAAATTTTGAATTTAATATCAGTCCAGAAGTTGTTATGAAATCCAAAATTGGATTTTATAACAACTTTGAGCAGGCCAAAATATTTAAGTCCAGCTTTTCTTCTCTGAGTCGATTTCTTCGGCGTTTCTAATAAGAGAACATATGATTTTAATCAAATGATCCATAATTGAAATAAACATAAATTTTATTTATAATTTATATTCATGTAGATCCTTTTTTTTGTTTATGATAAAATAATTAGTCAAAATAGAGAGCTAGATAACTTCTTTTTAAGAAGTTATCACACCTCCGCACTTAAACTTTTGCTAGTCCCTAGCAAAGATCATTCAAATTACTGGCTTGAATGAAGAACTAATTACATAACATAAATTCAAATGAGCTTTCATCCTTGTAAAAAAAATTAATCAAAGCGTACAATAGAAATTCGCTTTACTCAATTGATAAGCCTACAATCAACAAAAGTTCAATCATTCATAACTCCATTAGCTTGTTAAAAGATAAGCTCAAATAAGAATTTTAGTGCGGTGAGTGCTAAAAAGGAATTTACTCCCATGCAATATTTCTTATTGAACCTCTGCATTTATTGGAAAGAATAAGAATATGCTAAGCTATTGATTTTTGTTTCCACATGAGTTTGTAGTTCAATTGAATATTGGAATGACTTTGGCTTGGTTCAAAAATTATGGGTAACTTTGATAGTGGAATGACATTCCCTAGTTAGTACTCTTAGCAAGTTTACCATAATATGGGGTTTATCAACATATATATATAAATATATATATATATATATATATATATATATATATATATTCATAGTAGGGATCATTCCAAGTACAAGTGTGCATACCTAGGCCGCATATCACTATGATGCTTTTTTAAATATATATCACAGTTGGGATCATTCCAAGTATGTATACCAATACCTAGGCCACATATCACTATGAAATTTAACCATTTATTTTTATTTTTATTTTTGAAATTAAACACCCATAAATGGCTAACTTACTAGGATACAACTAGTAGGAACATAGGGAATTTAAGCATGGAATGGTGTATATCAAAGTGGTAAGGATATGGCTCAAAGTATTTAGTGGATGTTCGAAATGGATTAACTTCCTAAACTCATGTCATGACTTACATCGTTAACTCAGTTCTTGCTCACCCCTCCCTGGTATTTGCAGAAGTCAATATCAAAAATTGCCTTGGTCGTAAACAAAAATTGTGTGCATGAAATAATTGCCTTAAATGAGCATTATCCAAAAAATTCTTACTAACTTCAAATTCATGAATTGAACTCCTAAGATTGTATAACCATACCATCTAATTATCATTGAACACTTAAGTAACTTATTGATTAATAAAAACAAGAATAAAGATCATTAAATTCATGCATGGTTGATTTAATCTTCACTCAAGTGGTAGGGGTTATATTACGCCCACCTCCACACATAGGCTTTGCTAGTCCTAGCAAAGAAACTATATCATGCAAATACTTGAATGGAGCAATACATAAATATAATGAGAATCTAAATTGCGAAAGAAGAAACTCCCATGAATTGGATGTAATGGATTGGTTGTTCATGACTTCTTGTTTATACCCCCATGTTACTCCCACCCCCACACTTAATCAAAAAAGTAAGGCCTGCATACTTACAATTTCTAGAATGGATAGGCATTAAAGCATGAGAATCTATACTAAATAACAATCCTTAATAGAAAAAACATGCAAGCAGCAATATGTAATAATAAACAGCAATCCTTCAAACTAATAACATGTAAGCATCAATATGTAAGCAACACCTCAAAATAAAAGCATGATAATAAATATCATTAATTATAAATCACAATAAGCAGTGATCCTTAAGCAACACCTCAGAATACAATCATGATAATGAATATAATTTATCATAAATCACAATAAGCAGTCCTCAGGATTCACTAAAGTGCACCAATCATTAATAAGCATCCAATAAAAAGTAGTATAAAATAGTGTTATGCAAGTTAGAACAAAACCAACACCAACAAAAATGCATCACACCTAACATCATAGATGTATTCAACGAAAATAGCACACTAAGAAGCATTCAAGTTAGTCTAGCCTATTAGTTCATAGTATCAATATAGTTCATAGCATGTAATAAAAAACAATATCAAAATATAACCAAGTTTGTAGATAAGATAAAGAGAGGCCGATACAGCTAATCCTCCTCATTATCGCCTTTGTCTTCTTCTTCCCCGTCGACTTCCTTGGATTCATCATCTTCTTCTTCTTCATCATCATCTTCTTCATCGCTAATGTCCTCATCTTCAAAACCTTCTTCTTCGTATTCCGATTTGCTTTCCACGTCGGCCTTTGACAACCATGCCGATGGATCCAACCTAAGTCGATCCCTCGACATCAAGATACCCTGGCTGTCCCATTTGCCTGAAATTCTTAGATTAGGAGATGGGATTGGAATTTTAGCTTTCAACATCAATTGAACTTCGTTAGCCCAAAGATCCTGCAATTGTGACTCAAAATAAAGATGCTGGTATCGTTGATATTCTTTTAGGTATTCTCAATTTCCCATCATTTTATTTGTTGCATTTTCCAAATCTGCCATGGGGAGTCCAAGGCATTCGGGCTCAGCCGCCGGTGGATTGATGAATGAATCCGCCCCATTACTTTTGGCTACCTTAACTTTTACCTCTATAACAGTCTTGGTGATATGGTGTTTCACTTGTGTGATTAAATCTTCAGCATTCTCCACTACCCCGGCATTTCGACATAGGTCGGTGATAAGATTCGGGAACCACAAATGCTTAGGCTTCTCTTCATCAATCTTTTGCCGCAGTTGTACACTGATAATTTTTCCTAGATCAAACTGCATCCCCGTCATAATTCCAAAGAGCAGAGCAAACCTATCCATGGTGACACTATTTGAATGGTGGGTGGGCATGATGCTCGCATTCATAAAGAGTAACCAAACCTTTGCTTCCCATTTTAAATAAGTAACCTTTATTGCTTTTCTTGCTTGGCTGACCCATTCTGGTTGTGGTGTGCAACAAACTATCCTTACCATCTCCTGTAGACTGACGTTGGTCAGAATTTCTATATAATCAGGGAAATCCTGATATTCAAGGTTGAACATGTCACTTATGGAAGCCACGAAAAAATTTATCTCTTTCCCTCTTATGGTTACGATTTCCCCACCCTTACTCTTCGCATTTGCATAAAATTCATAGACTAATGGAAGTATAGCTTCTGACCTAGGATGACAAAAAGAATCCCATTTTAGAGTTTCAATTTGGTCAGCGTAACTCATTCTCCATGCCTTCTTCTCTAAAACCTCTCTCATACATGCAAGGTATTTCCTTCAGAAGTTGGAATCATTTCTTAGCCGATGGATTAGAAAAATTTTCAGCTTGCTTGGCTACCTTCTTCCCTTGCCCCTCTAATTTCGACTCTTACAAGAATCAGCCTAAATCAAAAATGATGCTAAGAAGAAATCGACCTAGAACAAATTATACTACTCATCATGAGGGAGAAGGCTAGGGTATTACCTCCATTTGCGCTCCAGCCACCTCCTTTCTCTGATGGAGATGCACCATCGACTCGCTGATCTTCGATGACGTCCTAGCCGAACTCGCCTGCCGCTATTTTTATGATCACCTCCGCCTCTCTATGCAAGAACGGCTGCGCTGCTGCACGAAATCGCCAGTCGCTTGCTGTTTCGTGAAATCACCAGGTGATCGTTGTTCTACTTTTCCTAAACCCAGCCGTCGGTTCGGGTTTTTGAGGGAGTTAATTATATTAGGAAATGGGAGGTTAGATTAGGATGGGAGGTTAATTAGGAGAAAAATGAGTTATGCCTAATATAATTGCTGCCTTAATTTGCATTAAGGCACGGTCGAACCGCCGGAGCGCCGGTTCGATTGAACCGGTCCCAAACCGCTGAACTGCGGCATTGCTGAAGAAGAATGCAGAGCGGCAGTTCTTATGACCATTAATTTTGGATGTTGTAACATTCAACTTAGAAAAAATTTCAGGCTCCAAAATGCTGAATTGCGGAATTCTTGAAGAAAAAAATCAGAGCGCCGAATGTCATAACAAATATTTTTAGATGTTGCAACATTCAACTTAGAATTTTTTTTTTATTTTTAGCCGAATTTTTCTAGTCGAATTCTTCTTCTATACCCTATTGGTCATCATCTTGTGGCTTTCCTCTCTCCACTCACATATCATTTACTAAGTTACAAGAATATAAATCTTATATATATTATATTATATGGGTTGCCTCCCAATAAGCGGCTTATTTAACACGTCCCGGCAGGACGTTCTTCACGCAACTAGTCATTGAAATTTTATGACCATCGCATCACGATGATCATTCCCCTCGTAATACTCCTTGAATCATTATCCATTCACCTTGAATATCGAACCATCCTTCTCGTTACAGATTATTACCACCCCAAACTGAAATACTTCCTTGACTCGAAATGGACCAGACCATCTAGATTTCAGTTTTCTAGGGAATAACAGTAGTCGTGAGTTGTATAAATGGACTAATTGTCCTACCCTAAATTCTCTTTTCTGCACTCTAGAATCGTGCCATTTCTTTGATCTCTCTTTATATAACCTAGCATTCTCGTATGCATTGAATCTAATCTCGTCCAATTCATTGAGGTGCAACAGTCTATTCTTACCCGCCTCTTGAAAATCAAAATTTAATTTCTTTATTGCGAGTAAGCTTTATGTTCTAATTCTACGGGAAGATGGCACGACTTTCCATATATCATCTTATAAGGAGTCACTCCTATGGGTGTCTTAAATGCAGTTTGATATGCCCATAATGCATCATTTAGTTTCATTGACCAGTCCTTACGATTTGTGCTCACCATCTTCTCAAGAATTGACTTGATTTCCCCGTTTGAGACTTCAACCAAGCCATTAGTTTGCGAGTGATATGCAAGGGCGACTTTATGCGTTACACCATATTTTTTTAAAAGTATTTTAAATTGTGAATTACAGAAATGTGACCCTCCATCACTGATTATTGCTCTCGGTGTACCAAACCTAGTAAAGATGTTGGACTTTATAAATTTTAGTACTACCGACGCATCGTTCTTTTGCATGGCTATGGATTCCACACATTTTGAAACATAATCCACCGCTAATAAAATATATAAATTCCCATTTAAATTCACAAAGGGTCCCATAAAATCGATACCCCCGTCAAAATTTTCAACTTCAAAGAGGTTATTCAAAGGCATGCTCGCTCCCCGATGGATGTTCCCCATCTTTTGACATCGGTCACATTTCCTGACAAACATATGTACATCCTTAAATAAAGTCGGCTAGTAAAAACAGCCTCTAATACTTTCATAGCAGTCTGCTCCCCCATAAAGTGACCTCTGTAAGGTGATGCATGAGATTTTTCTAGAACATTGTGTACCTCTTCTTCTGATACACACCTACGGATCACTTGATCAGCACAAATTATAAACATATATGGAGCATCCCAAAGATAAAATTTCACTTGGTGAAGAAATCATTTCCTTTGCTGATAATCCATATTTGGCGGGAATACGTTACTTACTATAAAGTTAACGAAATCTGCGTACCAAGGAGTGCTACAAATGTCTGATACTGCTAGTAATCGCTCATCAGGAAAGTTTTCGCTAATCTCAATGTGCATATTTTACTCTCTTTCATTATCTAGTCATGATAAATGGTCGGCTACTGGATTCTCTACTCCCTTTCAATCCTTAATCTCTAAATCAAATTCTTATAGAAGGAGGACCCATCTAATGAGCCTAGGCTTTGCGTCCTTTTTATCAACTAAATACCTTATTGCTGAATGATCTGTATAAACTATAACCTTGAAGTTTATCAAATACGAGCGGAATTTATCAAAGGCGGATACAACAACTAATAATTCCTTTTCCGTGGTGATATAGTTTATTTGAGCATGCATAAGCATTTTGCTAGCATAGTAGATGGTGTGGAAAACCTTATTCTGCAGTTGCCCTAGGACTGCTCCTACCGCAAAGTTTCTAGCATCACACATAATAGAGAATGGTAATGACCAATCAGGAGCAATGATGACCGACGATGAAATCAGACTTTGTTTTAAGATGTTGAATACTTCAAGACATTCCTCATTGAAAACAAAAGGACTATCCATTTCAAGTAAATGACTTAGAGGTTTAGAAATTTTTGAAAAGTTCTTTATAAATCGCCGGTAGAATCCTGCATGACCTAAGAAACTACGAATTCCCTTAACATTTGATGGTGGTGGGAGTTTTTCAATGACTTCTATCTTTGTTCTGTCTACTTCTAAGCCCCTTTTAGACACCTTATGGCCAAGCACAATACCCTATCGTACCATGAAATGACACTTCTCCCAGTTGAGAATCAAATTGGCTTGTACACATTTATCTAAAGCTTTCTTTAATACTTCTACACATTCATCAAAAGATTTCCCAAACACAGAAAAGTCATCCATAAAAATCTCAATACCATCATCTATTAAATCCGCGAAAATAGAGATCATGCAACGCTGAAATGTAGCGGGGGCATTACATAATCCAAATGGCATTTTTCGAAATGCGAATGTTCCATAGGGGCATGTAAATGTAGTTTTCTCTTGATCTTCTAGTGCCACCATAATCTTGTTTTACTCGGAATATCTATCCAAGAAACAAAAGTACTCATTACCTGCCAATCTATCCAATACCTGATCGATGAATGGTAACGGGAAATGATCTTTTCTAGTTGATTTGTTCAATTTCCGGTAGTCCATACATATTCTCCACCCTGTTACAGTTCGAGTGGGTATAAATTCATTATTTTCATTTTTCACAATCGTGATACCTCCTTTCTTCGGCACACATTGGATAGGACTGACCCATTTACTTTCGTAGATAGGGTAGATAATACCCGCGTCTAACCACTTGATTATCTCCTTCATGACTACCTCTTTCATGGGTAGGCTAAGTCTTCATTGAGGTTCAATAGATTCTTTTGATTCTTCTTCCAACAAGAATTTATGCATACATATTGATGGACTAATTCCTCGAATATCAGCAATTGTCCACCCCATTGTACCCTTAAATTCACGAAGCACCTTAAGCAGTTTTTCTTCATTTCTTTCTTCTAAAGATGAGTCAATAAAGACAGGTAAAGTGTTCCCTTCTCCAAGAAAGACATATTTTAAATTTTCAGGTAAGGGCTTTAACTCTAGTGTTGGTGGATCAAGAATAGATGGCTTCATTATTGTTGATTCGCTTGACCTATTTAATACTTCAAACTTCTTACTAAAAGGCAAACGTTCATAAGTGTCTAACGCCTTCACACATTCGACTATGCCTAAATCTTCTTCATCCAATTCTTCATTTGTTAAAATGCTTAAAAGATGATGCTCTAGATCATCTTGATAATGCATCAATGGAGTGGGCACATCTACTTCTGTAATAGAATAACATCCCTCTTCGTCGTTAAGAAATTTCATGGCTTTAAGAATGTTAAATGATACAGCCTCATCGTTGACTCGCATTATTAATTCAACTTTTTGGACATCTATAAGTGTTAGTCCCGTAGCTAGAAATGGTCTTCCTAGAATGATAGGAACATGCTTGTCCGCATCCATGTCTAGCACAACAAAATCGGTTGGGAAGATAAATTTCTTAACTTTAACCAACACGTCTTCAACAATTCCCTTAGGAAATACTAAGGATCTATCGGCCAATTGAAGAGTGAGAGATGTTGGTGTAATCTCTCCTAAGCCTAATTTTGTATAAATAGATAGCGGCATCAAATTGATGCTAGAACCCAAATCACACAATGCTCTCCCGACAAATTTCACTCCTATTGAACATGGTATTGTAAAGCTACTAGGATCTTTTAATTTTTATGGTAATTTCTTTTGTACTATTGCACTGCACTCTTCGGTTAATTCCACTACCTCCTTATCAATGAATTTTCTTTTCTTAGACAAAATGTCTTTCATGAACTTGACATAACTAGGCATTTGTTCAAGTGCTTCGGCAAATGGGTTGTTTATAGTCAATTTCTTAAAGATATCCATAAACTTCTGAAATTGTTTATCAAGCTTAGTTTTCGCTAGCCTAGATGGAAATGGTGGTGGAGGATAAATAATTTCTTTCTTTTTATTTTTTGGTTGTGCAATCTCCACTACATCTGTTTCCTTATTTTCTATTAGTTGTTCTTCTTGTGATTGATTTGAATGGATAGTTTTCTCTCTTTGTTCCTCCTCTCTAGCTTTTTCTAACAACCCATCTCCACTAGAAATTTCTACTCCACCCCTTAAAGTGATAGCCTTACAATTACTAGTTTGTTCATCTCTTATAGGATTAGGTGTTGTATCCGAAGGTAACGATCCAATTGGTCATTGGCTTAATGAATTTGCTAGTTGACACAAAGTGGTTTCTAAAGATCTTAAGGAGGATTCAATGCCTCCTATTCTAGACTCATTCTTTTGAAACATTCCTATAATCATTTCATCAGTCAATTTCCTAGGATGTGGGTGTTTGGAGGATCGTTTTGCATTTGAGTTGGATTTTGATTGAAACTCGGTGGTTGATTCATTCCTTGATTATTTTTCCACGAAAAATTAGGATGATTTCGTAATTCTGGATGATAATGAATTGCAAAACTCATTGGCATTTGTCTTTGTTGTCCCCCCAAATAATTTGCTTCCTCGGTTATTTGATTAAGTTGTTCCGCGGTAATTGATGCACTAGGTGTAGGTGTAGATAAATAGTCTAACCTTTTATTAATCAGATTGAATTAGGATGTCATTTGTGCGGCCAAGGATGTGATTTGATCAACTTGATGGATTCCAGCCACATTACTATTTCCTTGTCTTTCATAAGCTTGATAATTACTAGATGTGAGATCTTCTAATATAGTATAACCTTCTTCCGAATATTTCTTCATTAAAGAACCCCCAACGGCTCCGTCTAATAAAATCATAGTTGCAGTTTGTAACCCATTATAAAACGTTGAGACTTGTTGGTGTTGGTGTAACCCGTGATGCGGACATTTCCTTAATAACTCTTTAAACTGCTCCCAAGCATCATATAGAGTTTCGCCATGAGTTTGCATAAATGTGGTTATATCCCTAATTAGCTTAGCAGTCTTAGAAGGCGGAAAATATTTACCCAAAAAATTTTCCACTAATCGATCCCATGTAGTTATAGATTCATGTGGTAATGAATTTAGCCAATCTTTTGTTCGACCTTCTAAGAAAAATGGAAATAGCATTAAATAAATTGATTCTTCAGTTGCTCCATTAAATTTAAACATAAACCCAAATAGATGGGGTCAATGCCTCTGTGCAAAGCTTGAAGTCCTCTATCTCTTCATCTAGGGTCACTAAGTCTTTCTTAACCTCCTTAGATAAGAAGGTCAAGAAGGGGGAGAAGTTAGATGAAGAGCTGCTCTCCAGTCACAAATCTCTCTCACACAAATCCCCTCAAACATCAAAATTTGATAGTCCTGCTCTGCTTAAGACCATTGGGAATGAAAAGTACCTGAGCTACATACTAATGAACAGATAACAGATGTACTTTTATATCAAGAGAAGCTGAACAATAAGTAGTTGTATTTCAAAGGGAGGCAAGTAGAGTAGAAAAAGATGTTGAAAAGGAAGCTATTGAAACAGCAAGAGACCTGAAGGAACCTTCAACTCAGGGGGAGCCAAATGCTGATATGGCTGAAGCTAATACTGAAACTGAAAAAGAAATTGAGAAGGAAGCTCAGGGTCAGGGGCAGCTAAATGTAGAAGTTGAAAAAGAAAAAGAACTGAAGGAACCCTCAACTCAGGGGGAGCAGACTGCTTTGAATCAGGGGGAGCTGAATGAACATCTTGCTGAAGAGCATGAAGAGGAAGGGCAACTCACCCCTATAAGAAGACCTGATCTCCCTTTAGTATTCTCTAGGAAGAGAAAAACTCATCCTACTCCTCCTAAGTAACTTTTTGCAAACAACATAAGTAGTTTACAATTCTGATCCTTATTCTCTGAAAATGATTTTGTATGTGAATATACATGTCTTTCCTTTCTTCTGATTACCTAATATATCTCTTTTCTATAAATATGCTTTGATGTGTTGATTAAAGCTGATAAAATTCTCTCTCTGATCAGGGTTAAGACAAATAGGGGGAGATTGTTGGGGAAATGATTTATCTTAACCCCTAGAAATGAGTAGTAAATGAGTTCTCAGAGTGAAAAATTAGTTTAAGTAAATACGCATCGAATAGTAATCAACGCAGCGTCGAAGTGTAGTCGACGTACCTCTCAAAATGAGTCGAAGTAACTCTAAACAGAATTTGACGTAACCGTAATCGACGTAACTCTGATTTCTAATCGATGCACGTCGATTTCTATGACATTCAAAAATGCGCCAGATCTCTTTCCTTTCTTTCTGTAGATCTAAATTTATGGAATTATATTATTCTCTTATAGCCGTTCAGAATTAAATCTTTCCTTCTAATTGACTCTTGGCTAATTTGATTAAGATTATTATGGATGTTATATGAAAATTGAATGACTTCTTTCCTTCTACAGAAATATTAATTGTGGAAGATTTCTCTTTTACCATTTCTCTATGAACTAATTGATTATTCTCCTATAGCAATATTTTTGAATAACCAGAGCTATAAATATACAAGGAGGTCGGCAAAGAAAAAGAACAAGTGATCCACTCCATTTCTGAAAAAGAGGAAAAGCTCCCAAGAGAGAAGAAAGAGAAAATTGAGAAAAGTGAAAGAGTGATGCAGCAAGAAAAAGCCTTCTTCTTCTTCTACTACCTTCTGAAGTCATACTGCTGCAAATTTCTGAAAGCTCTCACTGAAAGAGAGAAAGGCCTACAATCTCCTTTTCACTATAGAAGAGAGATTACATTCACTATACTTGTGCTTCTAATCTTCTTGCTAGGAAGAAGATTCCTTCTTGCATAAATTGTTTCTTATTCTTGTTCTTCTTCTTGTTCTTATTCTTCTTCTTTTTCTCATTCTTATCCTTATTTCAATTTCAATAGTGTAAAAGAGTTTTAAGAATCTCTCTTCAAAAAATTCGATTGTAGTGGTTCTAAGAGTCTCCTTATCAAAAGACTAAGGCTGGTTCTAAGAGTCTCCTTAACAAAAGACTCAGTACAAGATAGTGAATTCCTACCAAGGGGGTAGAAGCGTGGACAACCCAAAGTTTGGGGAAGCACTATATTTCTTTGTGTTGTGCTATGATTTTCTTATTGCTATTTGTTTCTTTATTTGCTTAATTCTTGTTGGTGTGTGGAAAGCTTAAATCTGTGAATATTACATATATATATATATATATATATATATATTTGTTAACTTTGCACAAAATATTTTTAAATCTCTATTCACCCCCTTAGAGAATTCTAGTGAGGTTAACTGTGCACTTTCAAACTACACGATTATAATAGAATATGGAATAAAAATAAAATTAACAATAATGAAACTCCCTATATGAGATCTCTGAAGTTGAGGATGAAGGATCGTTGTAGCATAAGCGAGGTTGAAGCAATCGTTCTTCGGATGCAGCGTGGTGGCTTCCTTCTCCAGAAATCCTCTTTGAATTTGAGTGGGAGATGAACTTTCGGCAGAATAGCAGCTCTGGAAATATGGCACAAGTAATCTCTCTGGAAGCACTAGCTGAAACGAGAGAGAGCCCATCATTTTATACAACTTGGAGATAGCGCCTGGGGTAGCTCCTAGCGCCTGCGGTAGCGTTCGTGTGGAGCGATTGCGAAACTGTCGGTGGCTTGACGCTGTGCACGAATTTGAGATAGCGCCAAGCGGTAGCGCTAGCGCTGGCGGTAGCGAAAACTGTCGGTGTCATGGCAGAACGAACTTTCATCGTTCGGAGCTTCAAGTTCGTCGAACGAAAATTTCGTCGAACAGAGCCAAATTCGTCGAACGAAATTTCGTCGAACGAAATTTCGTCGAATGAAATTTTCGTCGACCTAACTTTTCGCCGAACGCAACTTCAATTTCGTCGGACGGCTAGCACCTGGCAGTAGCGCTAGCGCCAGCGGTAGTGCATTATTCCAGATTTTTTTAATTCTGCTGCTTTCTACCTGTGGAGTATTACACCTATAGTTCCTGCACACTATAAACACACAAAATACAAGATCAAATACAATTTGGTATTTGTTATTCTCAAACAAAGGGATGTGACACACATGTCCAACAATCTCCCCCTTTTGATAATAACAAATCCTCTTAGCAAGAAATCAACAATAGTGTTTATAGTATAAGATAAGCAAGATGATAGTGCAACTATAGTATATGATAAGCATGATAATGTGCATACTCCCCCTATCTTAATGCTCCCCTACATAAATGCAATTTATGTTTTACTCCCCTAAATGATAGTACATGAATTATTCTCCCCTTAATATTCTATATTTCTCCTATATATATTTCTTCAATTAATCTCCCCCTTTTGGTATTATCAAAAGAAGGTGGGGTGAGGGTAGTAAGGAGGCATTTCTTATTAATGATAAAGCATGATCGAGCTTTTTAATATAGATAATGATAAAGATTTTAAGCATAGTATATAAGAGATTTCAAAAAAAAAATAAGAGTTGTAAGCAAGCGGAAGATTATAAGAAACATTTTTTTGTAAGCATGAAAAAGCATAAGTAAAAATATGAGTTATAGTTCAAAATTGAAAGATGTTTTAATCTTTTTGAAATCTCAAAGTTTTTCATTAAGATACCAAGCATGAAATGAACATATCAAAAAGAGATTATACTACAATGTTACTTAATTTTAAGTTCAAGAGATACCAAAACATTGTAGAGATCATGCTAGGTTATCTAGTGCATTTCTTATATAAAGAGTAGTACAGATAAAATAATAGAATCCAATACTCATGAGAAGAAGTGTTATGAAAAATAATGATGTGCACATAAGTGTATTTTGGGCAATGTTAACAATTGATTTAAATCAACAAAATACAAGACATATGTAAAGTAAAGTGCACAATAAAACACAAGTATATTACTTTCACATACTTTAATGCACACTAT
The DNA here is from genome assembly GCA_033032865.1 of Dactylorhiza incarnata. Classification (NCBI taxonomy): domain Eukaryota; kingdom Viridiplantae; phylum Streptophyta; class Magnoliopsida; order Asparagales; family Orchidaceae; genus Dactylorhiza; species Dactylorhiza incarnata. The sequence goes on along the minus strand of JAWHQI010000011.1, from coordinate 9,112,063 downwards.
TTTTATAAAAAGTGGTGTATTAATCAAGGGTTGCACAAGATACTTTACTATTCTTTCCAAGGTGATAAACCTCAGAATGCTTATGAAGACTTATCAGGAGATTCAAGTAGTGCTTGGTGGAGTTATAGTTGTCTACATATATAATTTTTTTGTTCACATTTGTGAGACAACATTCTCCGAATACACTTGTTTTGCAAACCCAAATTTTTAACTTAACCACTTTTCTAAATTTCATAAGTGCAATTCAAATGTAGTGTAGGCAAATAAATTAATGCAAGTTTTAATTCATTGTACAAATACAATACACAAGCAAGCATTTTGAGATTTAGACACACATGTTGATTACCAAAATAAGTGAGTGAAAGGTATCATTATCAATCATAATACATTTACTCATACTTAGAGGCATGCTAAGCTTAGTTCTACACATATTTTTCAATACAATTGATGCACTTTAAATAGATATATCAAAGCATGATAAGCAAAACAATGTTCATAGTAATGTCAAGGAATAAATTTTAACATTGTAAATAATTCTAAATAATAGAATTCATTCATGCTTGATATTAACAATAAAGATCATACAGTTTTTTTGTGGTTTTTAAAATTTTTTAATGAAATAAAAACAGAAAAATCACACAATCATATTTTTGTATTTTTGAATTTTAAATTTTTGTAGTTGATTTTTCATAATGCAAATAAAACAAAAATAAAATAGACAGAAACACAAATAAATTAGTACACATAAACTAACATATTTTTCTTGATTTTTAGAAATTTTAAAAAACAGAAAATTCACAAACCCACGCTAGCGCCGACGCTAGTGATAGCGCGGCAAACAGTACACAATTTTTTAAGAATTTTAAATTTTTGATTTTTGATATTGCTTAGGGGTCTTAAGAGTAGTTGATAGGTAAGATTTAGGATGTAAATAATATTCTCCAAATTCTACGAACTATAGGCAAGAGCACCTATCGGTCATAGCATAGGATATTTAAAACAAATAAATATCAAGTGTCGTATTCCACGGGTCTGTTGATTACTTCTACTCACGCAAATTAATATTATTTTATCGAAAGTAAAATAGAGTTTTGTAAATAATTAAAAGAAGAAAAACATTTGATCGGGAATCCTTCTTAAGTAAAATATTTCATAAATCTAGAATTCGGAAGAAATCAATTTAGACAAACTTGACCGTGGAGGTTCCCAAAATATGATAGAACCTCTCTCGAGAGAACTACCACCTAACCTTAGGTTGATCGATTAAGACCCCTCGGCCAGTCGAAACCCCTAAGCTTGCTTTATGATGTGAGCCCCACTATTGGATTTGACTCCAATCCGGAAGATTTGCGACACCCTCTCTCGAGGAGTGCGAACAATTCTTTCTACCGATGAGCGATCTACCGTATTTAAGGATCTCTTGATACACTAAAATATGGATCAAACTTGATTATCATACCCTAGAAATATGAAACCAAAAATTGCAAATCAACGGTAAATCTTAGTTTTCAAAATCCAAACAATGAATAAAAGATTATGAAATATAAAAGCTTAGGAATTCATCCGATCAAATGCTACAAAATTAGCTACTCATGATTAAAGAAAAAGAACATTTTATAACTAAGAAAGAAGAATTACAATTGCTGGGAAAGTAAATCTAAAATAGGAAATAAAAGGACAAGACATAAAATAAAGTTACACTAAAAATGCAGGAAAACTATACTAGAAATGATCCAATCGAAGCATGGACTGGATGCCCATCACTTTGGCAGCAGCAGGCTTTTATAGGCAGAAAATTGGTGAGTCACGCCCTTGGTCACGCCCGTGACCAAGGGCGTGTAAGCTGCGTAACTGCGTATTGAAAGCCCGGGAACGTTGAGGAAGAGAAACAACCAAAAATCAATTGCATGGCAGGTCACGGCCTCGGTCACGCCCGTGACCAAGGGCGTGTCTTGAACGGGTCTGGAAACGGCGGGAAACAGCGCGATCTGGAGTTATTCTGGCAGTTGCGGGAAGGGTCACCCCCTAGGTCATGTCCGTGACATAGAGTCACGCCCGTGACCTGGGGCGTGTAGGCTGGAAATGATGTGACGGCGTGTTCTGGCAGCTAGAAGATGGCTGGGTTGAGTCATGGCCGTGACTTGATGTCACGCCCTTGGTCATGGCCGTGACCGAGGGCGTGTAATACTAAATTGGGCTGGCGGCATGATCTGGCAGATGTAAGATGGCTGGGTTGAGTCATGGCCGTGACTTAAAGTCACGCCCTTGGTCATGGCCGTGACCAAGGGCGTGTACTGAAGATTTTTGCATACTTGTTCCATTCTTTCCCCTGAACATGGCTGTGAGCTTAAATTTGCTATTAGCAGCCCCAGATTACCTGAAAACACAAAATAAAGTGAATTAGATATATATTAAACTAAAATTATATAAAAACTAATTAATTACTACTAAAATACTATATAAAATAACTATAAATAATGCACCATCAAATACCCCCATACTTAAGCTTTTGCTATTCCAGAGCAAAAACTAATTTATAAGTACGAGAAGAATTTATAGGACATTTCCAAAAAGATTTACTTCTAATTATGTACTCCAAATCTTATAAAACTCATGTCAAAATAAGTTAAGAAATTAAAATTCAGATTTATAAGAAATAATTTATAATTCATAAATTGAGATGAGTAGAATAAATATTAGTTTCAAAATTCTCTAACTAAATCTTCATAAACAAAATTGCATTGAATTAAGTAAAATAACCAAGATTAAAATTATAGAAACTTTAAACATCATTAGAAACTTTTAGAAAACTACAAAATATTAACTATGCTCTCTCAAAAATATCTTAGGATAAGCAAATAAACTTGGCTAATTGGGGTAAAGTTGGCATTGAAGAAGTTACTTTGCATATAGGAAATGATGAATTTTATCCTCTCATTTCCATCTTTTTTTAATTTCTTCTTCTTTTTCTTATATCCCAAATGTATATGTTTAGGAGTGATGAATTTTATCCTCTCAACTCCATGCCATATAATCTTTTACTAATTTGGGTGCATATGTTTAGGAATGATGAATTTTATCCTCTCATTTCCATGACATATGATCTTTTCAAATATTTTTTTTATATGCCAAATAAAAGGGTTAAACAAAAAGGTAGGGGAAGGGCTAGGGTTTAAAGGCTACAAAAATTCCAAAGAAATATTTTAAGAGCATAGAAAATAAATTGAGCAATCTATAAGAAACTATGAGTTCAAGTTAATATAAGTAAAATCTAAAGATATTTAACACAATTACTACAAAATTGAATTATGATATTTTAAAGAGAGAAAGTAAAACTAAGAAATATTCTAAACAAATCAAAATAATGAAAAACTCATTAAATCAAATTCATCTAAAAATTAAATCTAACATATTTTGAAGAGAAATATATGATTTAAAAATTCATAAAAAGAAAACTCTTAAAAAAAAACCTATAAAGACAACTCATAATTAAAATTAATTTTGCATAAATAAAGTTTGGAGAATTTTAATATTACAAAATTTATCTTATTGGAAAAATAGTTTTTTTTATAAGTTTTTTTTAAACATTTTAAAATAAAACAATTTTTTTTTGTATTTTTCACATTTTTAAATCAAAATTGCAACAGAAAACAAAGAAACAATTTTTTTATGATTTTTAACATGTTTTCAAAATTTTTTTTTTGATTTTTTTATAAAAATAAACATTAGAGAACACCCCCCCCATACTTAAAGATAAACATTGTCTCCAATGTTTATAAATAAGAATGAAAAGGCCAAACAGGAAAAGAAAATGCATAAAATAAAAGAAAAATAGCAAAAATATAAAGATAAGCTAGGGGTGCCTCCCAAGAGCGCTTTGTTTAACGTCTTTTAGCTAGACGTTAAGGGTTAGCTAAAAGGATATTCAAATTGAAAATGCACAGGCAACTCCCTTAATTCACGCTGAGGTGAAAATGCCGAAAACTGTTGCCCGACGACTCCTCCGCTATAATCCTGATTCTTTTGTTTTCCGTTAGCGCGAAATTGTGAATCCAAATTACCTATACATACCTTAGGTAATTTGGATTGCTGGAGATGAGCGGCAAATGGATCGGTGAAGACGTTTGGTTGCACCGGCTCATCCTCTACATGAAAATCGTTAGAAGAAAAAGAATCAAAATTAAGCGAGTCAGAAAATATTTCACAAGGAGAAGTTTCTTGTGAAAACACATGATTAAGCTCCGGTTGTTCATTTTCAAAAATAAAATTCGTATCCAAAAATTTATTTGAAATTCCAAGTGGACTAAATTCATAGGACACAATATTTTCATGAATTTCACTTTCAAAGTGAATAATTGGCGAGAGAGAAAATTCATGAAAAATAGGAGGAGATTCGGGCGGAGGAGGTGAAGAAACATGTTCTTCATCAATTTCGTCCGGTGTCTCCATGACTCTTTTAAATTCGTGGTAAAGAAGTTCTTCTTGAGCTTGGGTATAAATATTTAAATTTTGATAAATAGAATCTGGAGAATACCCAAGAGTAGAAGAAAAAGAATTTTGTGGGGTAAAAGAAGAGGAATGAAAATCTTGATTGACTGAATTTCCTTCATCGCACCGAAAACTATCCGGGTGATCTTGCCACCATGAATAATTAATATCGGAGCAAGAAGAAATATTATTAGTATCGGAAAAATCATTCGCATGAAAACTAGATGAATTATTTTCATCAAAGTTTGAATAATTATTTTCATAAATAAACTCAAAATTATTTCCATAAGAAAAAGTTTGAGAGTAAAAATTAATATAACAATCCTCACTTCGATGCGGTGCTCCACAAAAATTACAATTAACTTGGCGCTTTCGTGCGGCTTCCAAAAGGTTGACTTTATTTTGAAGCTCGACAACTTTGGCGGCCAATTGAGATAACATTTTTGAAGAAAGAAAATTGAACAACCGTCCCTTAATAGAATGAAATTTGAAAATAAATCAAAAAGAGAAATGGGGGCAGAGAAAGAGATTGATAAAAGTAATAAAATTCACGCTTTCAAAATATCAACAAAAATATATCCCCGGCAACGGCGCCAAAAACTTGATAGGTAAGATTTAGGATGTAAATAATATTCTCCAAATTCTACGAACTATTGGCAAGAGCACCTATCGGTCATAGCATAGGATATTTAAAACAAATAAATATCAAGTGTCGTATTCCACGGGTCTGTTGATTACTTCTACTCACGCAAATTAATATTATTTTATCGAAAGTAAAATAGAGTTTTGTAAATAATTAAAAGAAGAAAAACATTTGATCGGGAATCCTTCTTAAGTAAAATATTTCATAAATCTAGAATTCGGAAGAAATCAATTTAGACAAACTTGACCGTGGAGGTTCCCAAAATATGATAGAACCTCTCTCGAGAGAACTACCACCTAACCTTAGGTTGATCGATTAAGACCCCTCGGCCAGTCGAAACCCCTAAGCTTGCTTTATGATGTGAGCCCCACTATTGGATTTGACTCCAATCCGAAAGATTTGCGACACCCTCTCTCGAGGAGTGCGAACAATTCTTTCTACCGATGAGCGATCTACCGTATTTAAGGATCTCTCGATACACTAAAATATGGATCAAACTTGATTATCATACCCTAGAAATATGAAACAAAAAATTGCAAATCAACGGTAAATCTTAGTTTTCAAAATCCAAACAATGAATAAAAGATTATGAAATATAAAAGCTTAGGAATTCATCCGATCAAATGCTACAAAATTAGCTACTCATGATTAAAGAAAAAGAACATTTTATAACTAAGAAAGAAGAATTACAATTGCTGGGAAAGTAAATCTAAAATAGGAAATAAAAGGACAAGACATAAAATAAAGTTACACTAAAAATGCAGGAAAACTATACTAGAAATGATCCAATCGAAGCATGGACTGGATGCCCATCACTTTGGCAGCAGCAGGCTTTTATAGGCAGAAAATTGGTGAGTCACGCCCTTGGTCACGCCCGTGACCAAGGGCGTGTAAGCTGCGTAACTGCGTATTGAAAGCCCGGGAACGTTGAGGAAGAGAAACCGCCAAAAATCAATTGCATGGCGGGTCACGACCTCGGTCACGCCCGTGACCAAGGGCGTGTCTTGAACGGGTCTGGAAACGGCGGGAAACAGCGCGATCTGGAGTTATTCTGGTAGTTGCGGGAAGGGTCACCCCCTAGGTCATGGCCGTGACATAGAGTCACGCCCGTGACCTGGGGCGTGTAGGCTGGAAATGATGTGACGGCGTGTTCTGGCAGCTAGAAGATGGCTGGGTTGAGTCATGGCCGTGACTTGATGTCACGCCCTTGGTCATGGCCGTGACCGAGGGCGTGTAATACTAAATTGGGCTGGCGGCATGATCTGGCAGATGTAAGATGGCTGGGTTGAGTCATGGCCATGACTTAAAGTCACGCCCTTGGTCATGGCCGTGACCAAGGGCGTGTACTGAAGATTTTTGCATACTTGTTCCATTCTTTCCCCTGAACATGGCTGTGAGCTTAAATTTGCTATTAGCAGTCGCAGATTACCTGAAAACACAAAATAAAGCGAATTAGATATATATTAAACTAAAATTATATAAAAACTAATTAATTACTACTAAAATACTATATAAAATAACTATAAATAATGCACTATCAGTAGTCTTATGCAGAAATTGTGTAATATTCAGAGATGTCTTGATTGCTCAAATTGCATATAACATTAGCGTTTTACATGTTATTTATCCTAAGATGTCTAAGACTCCTAATTCTAACCTTAACATTTGAAACCTTGCATCGAGAAGAGGTTTAGTAAATATATCACCAAGTTGAGAGTCCGTGCCAATGAAACTAATCCTTACATTTTCTTTTTTAATGTGATCCCTTATGAAATGATGACGCACATCTATATGTTTGGATCTAGAGTGGTGTACCGGATTATTTGTGAGATCAATGGCACTTTTGTTGTCACATTTTAGTTCAATATTTTTTAGATGAAAACCAAAGTCCTCTAAAGTTTGGCTCATCCATAGTGCTTGTGCACAACAACTCCTTAATGCAATGTATTCGGCCTCCGTGGTGGAGAGTGCAACCGAATTTTGTTTCCTACTAGACCATGCAACTAATGAAGGTCCTAGAAAATGACAAGTACCACTAGTGCTTTTTATATCAAGTGAACAACCGACATAGTCTGAATCGGAGTAGCCGTGAAGTGTAAATGAATTGTTGTGTGGGTACCATAATCCTAATCTAGATGACCTAATGAGATATCTAAAAAAATTGTTTTACCGCTTTTAAATGAGATTCTTTTGGATTGGCTTAAAATCGAGCACATAAACATACGGCAAACTTAATATCGGGTCTAGTTGCACTTAGATAAAGTAGAGATCCTATCATACCTCTATATAAAGTTTGATCTATAGAAATTCCTGATTCACCTTTTCCTAATTTTAGTGATGCACTCATTGGTGTAGAAGCATGTTTAAGGTTTTCAAATCCAAAACGTTTAAGCATATCATGGACATATTTAGTTTGACATACAAAGATACCATCAATTCTTTCTGATATTTGAAAACCAAGGAAATAAGAAAGTTCTCCTACAAGACTCATTTCAAATTCATTTTTCATCACTAAAATAACTTCTTACACATCTCTTCATTAGTAGATACAAAAATAATATCATCAACATATATTTGTAAAATAATTATATCATCATTGTTGTGCTTAATGAAGAGAGTATTATCTGCACTTCCCATAATATAACCGTGCTTTAATAAAAATGTTTAGAAAAACCATTAGAAAAGCACTTTTCACATCCATTTGAAATTATTTTATTCTTTTAAAGCTTGCAAATGCTAGAAAGATTCTTATTGACTCTAATCTAGCAACGGGTGCAAAAGATTCATCAAAATCTATCCCCTCAATTTGAGAATATCCTTGTGCTACTAATCGTGCTTTATTTCTAGATATTCTTGACTCACCATCTAATTTATTTTTAAAAATCCATTTTTCACCTACAACCGGGTGATTAGATGGTCTTTCAACTAATTTCCAAACATTATGTCGCTCAAATTGTTCTAACTCTTCATTCATAGCCAAAAACCAAAATTCATCATTTAAAGCAGTAGAAACATTTTTTGGTTCTATTTTGGAAACAAAACAAATATTTAAAAAAGATTCATGAAGAGAAGAGCGAGTTCTTACCCCGATGGATGGTTCACCAATTATAAGTTCCCGTGGATGACCCTTTGTGAATTTTAAGACGCTTGGAGGTACATATTCATCTTTCTTGGCCTCCTCTTCTTCTTCTTTGGAAGGTTCTTCATCACCATGCTCCAAAGGAGGTAATAAATCATCCTCTTTGCCTGCGGAAAGTCTTTCTATACAAGGAACAAGCTCATCAAATTTCACATTAATTGACTCTTCAACTTTTCTAGTTCTTTTATTAAAAACTCTATAAGCTTTACTAGTTGAAGACTATCCAAGAAATGTTCCTTCATCACATTTTTCATCAAACTTTCCCAAGCTATCTTTTGTATTTAAAATAAAGCATTTACAACCGAAAACTTTGAAGTAAGATAAATTAGGATTCTTTTGAAAATAAAGTTCATATGGTGTGAGATTTAAAGATGGGCGAAGCATGATTCTATTTATAACATAACATGATGTGTTTACGGCTTCGGCCCAAAAGGACTTAGGTAATTTATATTCACATAACATAGTGCGTGCTAGCTCTTAAAGTGTCCTATTCTTTCTTTCTACAACACCATTTTGTTGTGGTGTGCGTGGTGCGGAGAACTCATGTTTTATGCCTAACATATCACAATAAGATGTAAATTTTTCATTTTCAAATTCTCCTCCATGATCCGAGGGAATGCATTTAATTTTTAAATCACTTTCATTTTGAATACGAGTACATAATTTTGAAAATTCACAAAACGCTTCGGATTTGGATGAGAGAAATATTGTCCAACAATATCTAGAAAAATCATCTATTAAAACATATGTATATAATCTACCACCAAGACTTGCGGTGCTAACGGGACCAAAAAGATCCATATGAATTAATTGCAAAGGTCTTGTAGTAGAAATAACATTTTTACTTTTGAAAGAGGATCTAGTAATTTTACCTTTTTGACATGGTGAACAAAGTGAAGGTAAATTTCCATTTAATCTAGGCAATCATCTAATTAAATCTCTTTTGGCAAGTTTTACAATAAGTTTTGTGCTAGCATGTCCTAGCCTTCTATGCCAAAGTTCAAGTTCATCATTTTTGGTAATAAAACATTTTAAAGATGATTTTGAAAGATCATGAAATGAAACTATATAAACATTGTGTAATCTTGGCGCAGTTAGTAAAATATTGTTTGTAATAGGATTAGATATTTTGCATAGATTAGTAGAAGATTCAAATAACATATCTAATCCTTTATCACATAATTGGCTAATAGAAATTAAATTATGTTTTAATCCTTTCACATAAAGAACATTAGATATAGTAAAGGATTTGTTACCAACTGTACCAATTCCCATGATCCTTCCTTTTCCGTTATCACCAAACGTCACGATCCCTCCCTTCTTCTTTTCTAGGCTAAGGAACTTTGCTTTATTGCCCGTCATGTGCTTGGAGCATCCTGAATCCAAGTACCACACATCTTCATTATCCTTAGCCTGCCTGCACATCTAGAAAGAAGATGAGAGTAAAGATCCGGATACCCAACTGGTACCACCCATAGAATAAGTGGAAGCCTTAGGTACCCAGATTTGTTTTAAAGCATTTTATTTTATTCTCCTGCAAGAACTAGATGTGTGACCTAACCTATAACAGTTTGCGCATGAAATAAAGGGGGTTGAGACCCTTTTCTGGAATATGTTCTTGCTGGAATAAGTTGGATTTACAGAAGAAAAACATTTTGAAAAAGAAAATTCAAGTTTCTGGTATGAGGTGCTAGTGCCGGCGTTAGTGGCTAGCGCCGGGCGGTAGCCCTCACCTCGATATCTGAGCCCAAATTTTTTAGAACCATGGCACTGGTTCCCTAAAATCATTTCCACAGATTTTTGGCCTATTCCAAATTTTTTAATCGCCATGGTGAGATCATGAACTTGTGCTTTAAGTGAAGAGTTTTCTTTCACAAGCATGACACACCAATTTTCAAAACCTTTTTTATTATTTTTTATTTGCAAAAGAGAGGCTTCTAATTTCCTTTCTAATTCCCCCTTCTCTTTTGTAAGAGTTTTGGCATGAGAGAGGGCTTTAGAAAGTGACTCTTCAATATCTTTTGCCAATTTAGTGGAGTGATCACACTCTTGGCAAGAAACCTTTCTCTTTTCTAAAACAATTATCTTTTTGGAAAGCTTTTGATTTTCTTTAATAAGAGATTCATTTTCACGATTTAATAAAATACTATCTTTCATATATTTATCAAAAGCTTTGCAAGTTTCAAGGAATTCATTAAAGAGTTCATCATAAGTGGGAGGATTTACATCAGTGTCACTAGGAACACTGGTGTCGTCGCCGTCATTTCCATGTCCCATGAGGCACGTGTTTGCTTCCTCATCTTTGCTTGATGAAGACCCGCTTGATTCTTCGGAGGAGGAGGAAGAGGAGTCATCCCATGTCTTTGCCTTTAGCACCTTCCTCTTTTCTTTCCCTTTGTGTCGTTTCTCCTTTTTCTCCTTCAAGAATTTTGGGCATTGGCTCCTTATGTGCCCCGTCTTCCTACAATGATAGCATTCCGGTGGAGGTATCTCTTCTTCATTGTCGCTCTCTTTTTCCTTCTTTGAAGATGACCCTTTCCATCTTTCACCCTTTTGGAAATATTTTCGAAAGGTGTTTCTCCTTTCCGGATTGCGCATTAATTTTCGGAAGTTCTTCACCAAAAGGCTTTCTTCATCTTCATCCTTATCCTCTTGGCACTCTTTCTTTGATTTTAGTGCCAACGCCTTCTTCTTTGACTCCTTGTTGTATTCGTCAAATTGGATTTTGAGTTCTACCTCATGGGTTTTGAGATTCCCAATGAGGCTCTCAACTTGGAGCGTCCTTAGATTGTGCGATTCTGAAATGGTCGTCACCTTCGGGTTGAATTTTGGAGGAAGGGAACGAAGGATCTTTCGGACCAAGTCGCCATTTGAGAAGGTCTTTCCAAGAGCTTTTGAGGCATTAGCGATCTTGGTGAAGCGCGTGTACATACCATCAACATCATCGCTTTCATCCATTCGGAATTTTTCATATTCCGACTCCAGTTGGAAAAGCTTGGAATCTTTAACTTGCGATGTACCTTCATGAGTAACTTCCAAATGATTCCAAATTTCATATGCAGTAGTACATGCAGAAATTCTATTAAATTCATTTCTATCTAACACAAAAAATAGAGCATTCATGGCTTTTGCGTTATTTTTACATTTGAGTTTATCCCGATCATCCCATTTATCTTTGGGTTTTTCTAACATAACCCCTCCAACTACAAATGTAGGAGGAGTGTATTCTTCCTCTACCATGTTCTAAACCTCAATATCTAGGGTCATTAGAAAAGAACGCATCCTATTTTTCCAATAATTATAATCTGACCCGGTAAAGAGTGGAGGTCTACTAATTCCCTGACCCTCGGAAAAAGCGAGATCATAAGACGCCATTATTCCTGGTTTTTAAACCGTTTGGAATAACCTGCTCTGATACCACTTGTTGGATCTTATGGCGCCCTTAGGGGGGGGGGTGAATAAGGGAATAAAAATCTTTGATAATTTTTACTAAATTTGTTTAGAGATAATTAGAATGAAATAATCAATTTAACTTAAAGTAGGAAACAATTGTAATTTGCAATATTATAAATTATGCCAAATAATAGAAATCAAGTAAACACATAAAGAGACATGATTATATTATATGAAAAAAAGTGTTTACAAAAATTGATTTCAATAGCGCTTGAAATCAAAGGCGAATAAAGTAATACAATTTTTCCTTTTCTATACCGACTTGTATCCCCACAAATTGGTTGGCTTTAGCCTATCCTGCCTCGGATAAGGCCTCAAGGCGTTCTAGCCAATCCTTCCCCGGATATGGCATCGAGCCCCCTAGATCTAATCACCTAGAACTAGTCGCCAACACAAGGCGAATTTCCCACTAAGTCCTACCCAGACCTAGTCGCCAACGCAAGGCGAATTAACTACACGATTACAATAGAATATGGAATGAAAATAAAATTAACAATAATGAAACTCCCTATATGAGATCTCTGAAGTTGAGGATGAAGGATCGTTGTAGCATAAGCGAGGTTGAAGTGATCGTTCTTCGGATGCAGCGTGGTGGCTTCCTTCTCCAGAAATCCTCTTTGAATTTGAGTGGGAGATGAACTTTCGGCAGAGTAGCAACTCTGGAAATATGGCACAAGTAATCTCTCTGGAAGCACTAGCTAAAACGAGAGAGAGCCCATCATTTTATACAACTTGGAGATAGCGCCTGTGGTAGCTCCTAGCGCCTGCGGTAGCGTTCGTGTGGAGCGGTGATGAGTCCTTATCATATACACATTTATGGACTCATCTGGGCCGCTTTTCGAGTCATTCCACTGCACTTTAGCCCTGTTTCAGCTCATATTGGTCATTCTATGCTAGGTGCACTTCTTGGCCTAATTTGGTGTGTTTTTATGCTTATTCTCTTTTGATAGCCTTATCGTTTTGTTGAGTGCCACTTTCAGTGGCCTGATTAGCATTTCTGTAGAAACAGGAGTCGTGCAGGTGTTCCCGGTACAATTCTGTACAGGAACACTGCGCACGATCACTGGTTCGTGGTCGTGCGCCGCTGATCGTGTGCACTTAACCCTTTTTTTGAGTTCTGTCTCGGACAGTGCGCACGACCACCTACGATAGTGCGCACGACCACCGGTCATGCGCCGCTGTTCGTGCGCACTTAACATCAATTTTATGAGTTCTGTTTCGACCAGTGCGCACGACCACCTACGATAGTGCGCACGACCACCGGTCGTGCGCCACTGGTCGTGCGAACATGGTATTTTATAAATTTCTTACATTGCAGGCTCCACCCAGGCAGGCGCACGATCACAGAACTCCAGCGCGCATGACCACTGGTCGTGCGCCAATGACCGTGCGCAGTATTTTCTCCAGTGCCTATATAATGTCCTGATCCGCAAATTAGGGATAATCCAGTTCCGGGAGCGCGATTTCCAGTCCGTACACCGCCTTTTTCCACTTCCAGCCACCTCCACCTCATCTGCTCTGCAAGGGGAAGTTATCTCTAGCCATTCTAAGCATTCCTCTATCATCCGGAAGCATTCTCCGCCATCCGCAAGCACTTAAGCAAGCTGTCTCCATTTTTGTGCGGTGAGAAGGATAGCAATCCTGAGGTAGAAGACGACGGAAGCACGTGGAGAGGTCGTGACAGTCTCTCAACGCCGGAAGCACAGTCCGCCCGAGTCCGGAGGTAGCTTGACAAACTACCATTCCGGCCGTGAACGGCCGCTAGTCTTCGTCCATTGGTTGATTTCTTCCTCCCCCCTTTGTTGTACTTCTTTGAATCATTTAAACTTGAATATCATGATGTTTAGTTTAAATGCAATGGTTGTTTCTTCTCTGTTCTTCAGTATTTGCTTGTGATACGTCTCACCTCCACTCACTCACTCACGCACTCATCGTGTTCGATTCGCGTTAGCAAGAGCTAACGACGATTTGCGAAGAGGTGTTTGTGACCCTCACTCTCCGCACTAGTGATTACTTCATTCGCATGCGCACCGTCCATCCGCCTCACGAAGCTCGGCATCGCGGCCGTTGCATCCATCTCACCTTGTGAAGCGGTGATTCCGACCCGCATTTCTTTTATTGTTGTTAACGGTAGGAAACCAAATCAAAACCCCACTTTCTGTGTTTGTTCCCGCTTGTGTAACAATTGTCACACAACGCAATTCGTTCACCCAACCTGCATTCCTCAAGAGACCGACACTCGGGGATCCTATTCCCAACATTTATTACTTGCGCGACCGGTGCACTTGCCGAATAAATCGCATCAAGTTTTTGGCGTCGTTGCCGGGGAATGTTCAGGCGTGTAACGTCGTGAGTTGTGAACTTTTGTTACAAGAGCAGTTGTTTTTTATTTTCTTTGTTTTGTTTTCTCTTGGTTGTGATTATGCATGCAGAGACAAGAACTTGTACCCTTTGATCCCGAGATCGAACGGACCGCTCGCGCACGAAGGTGCGTAGCAGCCGTACAAGCGGTAATGGGTGACAACATAAACCCAGATGATGCTGAACCAACAGTGCCCAACGTGGAGCAGCACCATCCTGGAGATGAGCAAGAGGTAGTTAGGCCTCGGCCCCGAACGATGAGAGATTATACCACTCCGACAGCTGGGAGTGTGTATCCTGGGTTCGGTCCCAACATTATGAACAACCAGTTTGAGATCAAACCTACGATCTTGAACATCATCCGGAACAATGCTAAGTTTTCCGGGATGGCCAGTGAAGATCCACACCTGCACCTGGCAGAGTTTTCTGATATCTGCGGAACTTTCCGCTACGCTGGGATTCCTGACGATACAGTCAAGCTGCGACTGTTCCTATTCTCACTTCGCGACAAGGCCAAAGTGTGGCTCCATTCTATTCCTCCTGGGACCGCTGCGACTTGGGATGCTCTCGCATCCAAGTTCTGGCCAAATTCCACCCCGTTGATAAAATTGTGAGCCTGCGGCGGGAGATCGCCACCTTTCGCCAAGCTGACCAAGAGACCCTTGTCGAGGCGTGGGAGCGCCTTAATGATCTTCTCCGCCGCTGCCCGAACCACGAGCTCCAAACTTGGAACGTGGTAGAGACATTCTACTTCGCGATCGAGCCCAACTACTGGGCGATGATCGATGCTGCTGCGGGTGGTACTCTAATGAACCATACTCCAGAGGAGGCTCTTCGAATTCTGCAAGACACCGCCTCCCACAGCACATTTTGGACTGCCGGGAGGAATGCACCAAGAAGCGCCCGTGGTCTCTTCGTGGTCGATTCACTCCCGCCTACATCCGCACCGGCTGCTGTCATTACGTGTGAAGGATGTGGAGGCGGAGGACACCTCGCGTATGAATGTTTGGGCAATGATTTATCAGGTGACTTCTCGCACTTTTCTTTAAATGAATCTGTTAATTTTGTTGGTAATCAACCTAAGGGGGTGCCGTTTAATAACACGTATCATCCGGGAGTGAGAAGTCACCCAAACTTCTCATGGAACCCCAACGCATCTGGCCAACGATGGGCACCGGGGCAGCATCAAAACGATGCCTACGCCTCCGGGAGCCAAACAAGGCCACCTCACCCGGAATATAACCAAGGCCCCCCAGCTCCCAAAAAGAGTAACTTAGAGGAGATGATGGAAAAATTTATGCAAGCGGCTAACTCAAACATGGTTAACCAAACCGCATTCATGCGGAACTTGGAAACACAGCTGGGCCAATTGGCCCAAGTGCTCACCGAGCGGTCGCATGGGACTCTTCCTAGTAACACCGAAAAAACCCAATAGACCAAGGGAAGACTCTTGGCGATGCGGAAGTGGGTCAGCCGCGTGAGTTAGTAATTTCCTGTTCCATTAATAAAATTGAAACTAAGGCTTTGTGTGATTCCGGCTCCTCCCGCAACGTCATAGCTTTGCAAGACGTTGATAAATTGCAACTTGAAATTAACACGGAGGACCGGAAATCTCTTGTTCTCGCAAATGGCACCATCATACAATCGGAAGGGGAAGTTAAAAATGTAGAGGTTATAGTTGAGGGGACAATGGTGGTTGCTGATTTTCAAGTGTTAGGACCCCGGGAGAATCACTCCATCCCTATCTTGGGTGTACCGTTCTTGAAAGAGAGCGGTGCCACCCTTGATTTCTCTGCGGGTTGTGTCCTCCTACCCAATAAGGTACCTTTGCCCACTTGCCCCAAGACTATAACTAAAACATCCATTTGCCACCCTCCTTTTATTTTTGATGAATCACTGAGTTGTGCAGGGGATAACAAAGATAATGGATCATCTGAAGGAGAAAAGGAAGAGTTCCAGTCAAGCGGAGAGGAAAAAGTAGATTCTCGGAGGAACTATGATTCCAAGAGGGAGGAGGACAGCAGTCCTGAACATATTGAGCTGAACTTGATTCGGGATGACATCCCATTATTCTCTTGCATTGAATCATGTAATAAACTAGTTAAGCGTTCCATCTCTTGGGTTGATCCGGTCGTCACTGCGGCGACGGAAGTGACGCCACCCACTACTAAGTTGGGAGAATCTGAAAACATTCAACGTTGGCAGTCTCCGACTGTCGCTAAACTTAAACAAGAGAAGCGTCTGTGCGATGCGCGCTCTGCCGCTCTCCGTGGCAAGAGGGCGGAGGTCAGGGGAACACTGGGTGACACCAGTGTTGGCCCTAAAGCCTTCACCTCCCGCCTTCAAGCTACGGGAGACGGGCACCATAAAAGCGCCTACAGCTGATTTTCTGTTTATCTCTTATTTTGTGAAACTCTCTTTTTCATGCACTTTTTATTTAAATCTCTGCACTCTTTAAACAATTATAATACAGGTATTTGGTCCAGCTTAAGGACATAAAATAAAAGCGCTGCTGGGAGACAACCCAGATTTGCTGATTTCTGTTTTCCTAACATGTTTCAATTCAGTTTTTATATATTTTTGCTGCTTTTAGTTGTGCCGTTTGCAGGTGTGCTTTGTCCTTTGTGATGGCGGAAGCTGCGGATTGCTCACGAAATTAACGCCAATCGTCTGGTATGCTCAATTCTGAGCATTGGGTAACACTTCTTCCCCCTAGCTTTCAGTTTTTGTGATGTAATGTTGAGATTAAGTCTGGGGGAGAGCACGTTGTTATCCACTTTGCGCACGAGTTGCACCGCATGCTAGAAGATTGTTTAAATTTTTCGTTGCCATCACCATTATTCCATGCTTCATTCACCACTTCACCCACATAAGCGCGCGCTTACCTAATTGTTGCGCTTCCGAATAAATTATTTTTGTTTGGAATATGAATTAGGGTGTTAGCTTAGGAATTACTATTTGGAGTGCGATGTTGACTCGCGTAGTGTTCTAGTCGCATCCGCATGCTATAGTAGAATTTGAGTAAAACTAGATTATCTCTATGCGTTTAATTTATGATTAGTATTTTCGCGTAGTTCTAGATTTGTTATACTCAAATGGTGAATGTGAACGAAATTGGCGATAACCCGGTGTTGTGTGTATACGAGCACTAGTTGTGTGTTGCTCGAGTCGGGAGGAAGGTTTACCTTTCTCGTGGGTTAAGAACTTGCCCCAAACGACTCTTGAAGCATGGGTGCGAGCGATTCCTTGAGTTAAATGTGATGTAGGCCACCTTTTGGCTAGTTTGAGCCTTGTCTTTCCCTGTCCTATTCGCTCACCTTTGCAAGCCAACATTTGCGCCTACCACTTCTTTGTTTCAGCTCCTCTTCCATTCACCAAATCCTAAAAAAAGCTTATCCTACTTTCGCAACCAAATTGCTGCTCAACTGCATGCATGTTCTTGATTTGGTGTGATGTTTGGAATCTGTGTGATGTGAAGGAAAAATAAGTTTTATTTGCTGATTATGAACCAACCGGAGGATAAGAAAAAGAAAAAAAATATGTTATTGAAATGAAATTCTAAAAAAAAAAATTGTATTGAAAAGAAATCCTCCCGAGCGTAATAGAAAATCTGTTGGTATTTGTGACGTAGGCCATGTGCACACCTCGTTTTCATGATAAGTCTGTGGGTGTGTCATACGAGCTTTGTTCTTGGTTTTGTTTGGTGCAGCGTTCCGTTGACTCATTTGGTTGTGTAGCCTTCGTCTTTATCCCTGAATATCATACCGCAACCTAAGCCCCAATATGATCCTAAAGTCCTATTAATTTATCTCATGAGTTTGCTAGCGCCGTGGAGAGAGTGTGACCGGGCAAGCTTATGGTTCACGACGTTGATGGATTTCAGCGGAGTTATTCCTGAACCCCGATTTTGTGCAACACACTCCTTAGTGGCTTGTTACTTTCACACCGGGCATGATCGTTCAAGTTCTTCACAATTCACCAACTGAGTATTGATAAATCTTTATTTACGCTCTAATACTTTTGTAAGTTAGTTAGCATAGTTAGAATCTCTTTTTACTAAATTTCTATTAGCATGCTTTTGTTACTTCGCACCGTACTCCTTTGTGTAATTTTCTTTGTTAACTACCATTTTCACGCTCCGCCGAATTCGTTTGCTCGGGACGCGCAAACAGGTAAGTCTGGGGGTGTGATGAGTCCTGATTATATACACATTTATGGACTCATCTGGGCCGCTTTTCGAGTCATTCCACTGCACTTTAGCCCTGTTTCAGCTCATATTGGTCATTCTATGCTAGGTGCACTTCTTGGCCTAATTTGGTGTGTTTTTATGCTTATTCTCTTTTGATAGCCTTATCGTTTTGTTGAGTGCCACTTTTAGAGGCCTGATTAGCATTTCTGTAGAAACAGGAGTCGTGCAGGTGTTCGCGGTACAATTCTGTACAGGAACACTGCGCACAATCACTGGTTCTATTGCGCAGGACCACTGGTCGTGCGCCGCTGATCGTGTGCACTTAACCCTTTTTTTTTAGTTATGTCTCGGACAGTGCGCACGACCACCTACGATAGTGCGCACGACCACCGGTCGTGCGCCGCTGTTCGTGCGCACTTAACATCAATTTTATGAGTTCTGTTTCGACCAGTGCGCACGACCACCTACGATAGTGCGCACGACCACCGGTTGTGCGCCACTGGTCGTGCGCCACTAGTCATGCGAACATGGTATTTTATAAATTTCTTGCATTGCAGGCTCCACCCTGGAAGACGCACGATCATAGAACTCCAGCGCGCACGACCACTGGTCGTGCGCCAATGACCGTGCGCAGTATTTTCGCCAGCGCCTATATAATGTCCTGATCCGCAAATTAGGGATAATCCGGTTCCGGGAGCGCGATTTCCAGTCCGTACGCCGCCGTTTTCCACTTCCAGCCACCTCCAACTCATCTCCTCCGCAAGGGGAAGTTATCTCTGGCCATTCTAAGCATTCCTCTATCGTCCGGAAGCATTCGCCGCCATCCGCAAGCACTCAAGCAAGCTGTCTCCATTTTTGTGCGGTGAGAAGGATAGAAATCCTGAGGTAGAAGACGACAGAAGCACGTGGAGAGGTCGTGATAGTCTCGCAACGCCGGAAGCACAGTCCGCCCGAGTCTGGAGGTAGCTTGACAAACTACCATTCCGGCCGTGAACGGCCGCTAGTCTTCGTCCATTGGTTGATTTCTTCCTCCCCCCTTTGTTGTACTTCTTTGAATCATTTAAACTTGAATATCATGATGTTTAGTTTAAATGCAATAGTTGTTTCTTCTCTGTTCTTCAGTATTTGCTTGTGATACATCTCACCTCCACTCACTCACGCACTCATCGTGTTCGATTCGCGTTAGCAAGAGCTAACAGCGATTTGCGAAGAGGTGTTTGCGACCCTCACTCTCCGCACTAGTGATCACTTCATTCGCATGCACACCGTCCATCCGCCTCACGAAGCTCGGCATCGCGGTCGTTGCATCCATCTCACCTTGTGAAGCGGTGATTTCGACCCGCATTTCAATTATTGTTGTTAACGGTAGGAAACAAAATCAAAACCCCACTTTCCGTGTTTGTTCCCGCTTGTGTAACAATTGTCACACAACGCAATTCGTTCACCCAACCTGCATTCCTCAAGATACCGACACTCGGGGATCCTATTCCCAACATTTATTACTTGCACGACCGGTGCACTTGCCGAATAAATCGCATCAAGAGGTTGCGAAACTGTCGACGGCGTGGCGCTGTGCAGGAATTTGAGATAGCGCCAGGCGGTAGCGCTAGCGCTGGTGGTAGCAAAAACTGTCGGTGTCATGGCAGAACGAAATTTCATCGATCGGAGCTTCAAGTTCGTCGAACGAAAATTTCGTCGAACGGAGCCAAATTCGTCGAACGGAATTTTCGTCGACCTAACTTTTCGTCGAACGTAGCTTCAATTTCGTTGGACGGCTAGCGCCTGGCGGCAGCGCTAGCGCCGGCGGTAGTGCATTATTCCAGATTTTTTTAATTCTGCTGCTTTCTACCTGTGGAGTATTGCACCTATAGTTCCTGCATACTATAAACACACAAAATATATTATCAAATACAATTTGTGATTTGTTATTCTCAAACAAAGGGATGTGACACACATGTCCAACAACTAGTCTGTTTCTTGCTGCTCCGTAAAATTAGTCTCCTGCCTAGGAATTGACAAGTCCCGCTTGTACTCTTCTTATCTTCCTTGTAACCTGCAAAGTCTGCATCTGAAAATCCAATTAGTTCAAAATCATTGTTTCTAGGGTACCAAAGGCCAAGATGTTGAATGCCCTTAAGGTATCTTAAGATCCTCTTTGCAGCTTAGTAATGAGATTCCTTAGGGCATGCTTGATACCTAGCACAAACACATGTGTCATACATAATATCGGGTCTACTAGTAGTCAGATATAATAGGGATCCAATGATACATCTATACATGGATTCATCTAAGGGTTTTCCCTTCTCATCCTTGTCCAGGGAAATGTTTGACCCCATGGGAGTTTTTATGGTGGAGGCTGACTCCATCCCAAACTTCTTAATAAGCTCCCTGGTGTACTTAGTCTGAGAGATAAATATCCCTTCATCAGACTGTTTCACTTGGAGGCCAAAAAAGTACTTGAGCTCTCCCATACTGCTCATATCAAACTCCCCCTTCATAAGGTTGTCAAACCTTTTGCAAAGGTTGTCATCACTAGACCCAAAAATTATGGCATCTACATAAATTTTGACTAGGAGACACTTGCCCATTGTTTCCCTAAGAAACAATATACTATCTATCTTTCCCCTCAAGAATTTGTCCTCGATGAGAAAGCTAGACAAGGTCTCATACCTTAGAGGCTTGCTTTAGACCATATAAAGCTTTCTTAAGTAAATAAACATAAGAGGTTAGAGTTGGATGAACAAAACCTGAGGGCTGCTCCATATATACCTCTTCCTTCAGATTTCCATTGAGGAATGTAGAATTTACATCCATTTGGTAGACCTTGAACCTCTTGTGGGCAGCATAGGCAAGGAATAACCTTATGGCCTCTAACCTTGCAACAGGGGAAAAGGTTTGGTCAAAGTATATTCCTTCTTCTTGCATGTACCCTTTGGATACCAATCTTGATTGTTCTTGATTATGACACCATTCTCATCTAACTTGTTCCTATAAATCCACTTGGTGGCAATTATGTTATGTCCTTGTGTTTTTGGCACCAACTTCCATACCTTGCACCTTTAGAATTGTTGTAGCTCCTCTAGCATAGCTTGAATCCAGGAGGTGTCTTGGTTTACTTCCTCAAACTTCTTAAGCTCAACCTAAGATAGGAAGCTTAGGAATAGAGCTTCATTGTGAGCCCTGCTTCTGGTGATCACACCTTGGTTCTCATCTCCAATAATCAGGTTCCTTGGATGATCCCTTAGATGCCTGGTTGTTGCAGGCAACCTGTCAGCATCCTGTTGTACTTCTTCTAAAGCAGTTATTTCTTCAGCAGTCTGATCATCTTCATCTTGAATAGTGTCAATCTCTGAAATGATTCTACTGGATCTAGGTTTGGCTTGTATAGACAGCTCTTGCATATTCTGATCATTTTCTGTTAAGAAAGAAGAACTGGACTAGCCCTTGTAAAGTAGGCTACTATCATCAAAGACAACATGCATAGAATCCTCAACTACATGAGTCTTCTTGTTGAATCTATAGGCTCTACTATGAGAGATATATCGAACAAGAACACCAACATTGCATTTTTTAGCAAACTTTGTAAGTTAAAAATTTTCATTGTTTAAAATGTAGCATTTGCAACCAAAGATTCTAAAATATGAAATTGTTGATTGTTTGCCTTTCAGAACTTCATAAGGGGTTTTCCCATGGGCCTTAATGATTGATGCTCTATTCAGAACATAACAAGCTGTATTGACTGCCTCAGCCCAGAAATATTCTAGGAGTGAAGAGTCACTAAGCAATGTTTTGTCAGCCTCTATCAAGGTCATATTCCTTCTCTCTACCACTCCATTCTGTTATGGAGTTCTGGGAGAGGAGAACTCTTGGGTGATACAAAATTCTTGACAAAACTTTGTCATGAAACCAGATTAAAATTCTGTACCATGGTCAGTTCTAGTTTTGACCACAGTACATTGTAATTCATTATGAATTGCCTTGACATAGTTTATAAAGATATCTAAAGTATCAGATTTCTTTGTAAGGAAGAATACCCAAGTATACTTTGAGTGATCATCAACAATCACAAGAGTATATTGCTTTCAACCTAAGCTCTGAATGAGCAAAAGACCAAACAAGTCCATATGCAACAGATATAGACATTTTTCAATGTCTTTGGAGCCAGAGCTTGTAAAGGTGGCCCTAGTTTGCTAACCCATTCGGCATGCATGACAGGGACCACTTTAACACATTTTAAATTTGGACTATTCCTAACAAGGTTTTTAGAAAATAATCTATACATTGTCTTGTAGTTAATGTGGGCAAGTCTCTTATGCCATTGAACACACAAAGACTTACTCTCATTAGCTACAAGAAACATAGGAGATAAAGAACCATTTCAAATAAAATCTAAGCAATAAACATTCCCACTCCTAGTTCCTGAGAGAATGACCTCTAAGTCAATTGACTTTTTGATCAAGCACGTGTCATTGTGGAATTCAATGACACAGCCCAAGTAACATAGTTGACTTATACTTATAAGGTTTTGATGCAACCCTTCAAAATATGCTACCCTTGTTATTGAAACTATGCCATTGGTAATCATACCATATCCTTTGGCGACTCCTGTATCAGAACCTCCAAAGGTGACTTTTGGTCTATTCTTCAAAGTAGTATAATCCTACAGAAGACTCCTTGCTCCTATCATGTGACTTAAGAACCCACTATCCAAGTACCATATATGATTTAGATGGGTACTTGAATTATCCTGCAAGATAGATTTCACTTAGCCTTAGGTGCCCAATTAATTTTGGGCCCAAGGTACTTGTTAGCTCAATAATGAACACTTCTACCTACAACAGCCTTTGAAGGAAAGTTCTTTTTTGCAATAGGCACATTAGGGTTGTGCCAACAATCAATCGCAAAGTGTCCCACTTTACCACAACACCAACACTCATGGATGTTGTACCTTCTTTTCTGAACATTTCTTGAAGTGGATGCCCTCTGATAATTAGTCCTTGTTGATTTTATCTGCTTGACATCAACAGATGTCAGCTTGGAAGCTGACATAATGTTGATGGCTTCAGATATGATCAAGTGAGAGTTTATTATAGGATGGCCACCGGCCTGCTTCTTTGCTGAAAGGGATTGGGAAGATGTTGCTTCCTTACCCTTGAATGTGGGGGCTGAAGCACCAAATACAATGTTCCATGATGGGCCATTTAAATTTCCTCATGGGGAGCTTTCAAAACACTAATCCCCATGCCATTTCTCCTACCATAGTTAGTAGCATTCCCCTTACTATAGGAGCTTCCATTATTCCAGTGACCATACATTCTGTTCTGGTCATACCTGTTAGAGGGAAGCAGCACTTTTTGAAATGTGGTATGAGGCTTTACTTCAGCCTTGCTCTTTACTTTATTCCCTGCATCTACTGCCCCTTCATTGAAACCCAATCCCCTCCTATTTGTTTGAGAGGAGAAGGTGTCAATGATGGGTAGTACTGATTTGGGCTTAGAGAATTTAGCTACTAAGCTTTTCTCCTTGAGAAGCTTCTCTTCAAGATCCTTGATGATCTTGTTCTTCTGGCATATGGTGCTCAGTTTGATAATTGTAATTCCATTCAACTGGCAAATTTCTCTACTCATCTGAGCTAGCTGGGTAGCAAACTCGGTGCATTCAGGATTTGCCTGCTGAAGGGAAGCAATTTCTAAAGTTTTCCTCTTGTCTGGCTTCTTGCTCTTTTTTAGAGCTTCTAAGAGGGCACCATAATTGTCAATCAATTGATTGACATCATCCTCTGATTCTGAACCATTTCCATCACTTGATGAACATGTTTCAAAATCAGGACCTGTCTCATATTTAGTAGAAGAAATAGGTTGAGTGAATACATGTTCAGGATCTGAGTCATCCTAACTGTCTCCACCATCATATATGTCCATTAAGCCACAACATCCACTAACATCCTCATCCTCCTCAGTGTCACTATCAGAGTGTGATAGAGGGGCCCTGATGCAT
Organism: Dactylorhiza incarnata; assembly: GCA_033032865.1. Taxonomy (NCBI): domain Eukaryota; kingdom Viridiplantae; phylum Streptophyta; class Magnoliopsida; order Asparagales; family Orchidaceae; genus Dactylorhiza; species Dactylorhiza incarnata. The sequence goes on along the minus strand of JAWHQI010000011.1, from coordinate 9,087,793 downwards.
ATCCTTTCAGATGGGTAGTCCTCATCCTCAGCAGTTGTAAATAGCCATATGTAGGCTTCTTCATCTTTATCAGAATCTGAGGATGAAGATTTAGATTCACTCCAGCTTCTTTCCTTCTTGTCCAGGAAAGACTTTTCAACTTCCTGCCTTTTTGGTGATGCTTCTTATCATCTTTTTCCTTTCTTTTAACTGGACAGTCAGGTATAACAAGTCCATGTTTGCTGCAATAATAACAAACAATATTACTTGAATTATGTTTAACAGGTTTAGATTCATACTTGTCACACTTGGGGTGCAGCCTCCCAGATCTACTATACTCCTTCTTGGGTTGTGAAGATGAGTAAGGTTTGTTCTTCCACTTCTTTCTCTTCATCAACTTCTTGAAGTGCCTTGAGAAGGCAACAAACTCCCCATCTGACAGGGAGCTGTCAGATGTGTTGGGTTCATAAATTTCTGAGCCAGCTTGCCTTCTTGGAGGAGAGGGAACTCTCTCCTTACTCTTCTTGTATACTTCAACTTTGAGAGCCACAAATCTCTCCTTTGCATGAGTCCTGGTAGTGGTTACCTCCTCCATTCTTGCAGATAGTTGCATCTCATATGAGAGTAGCTTTCCAAACAGTGTGTGGGGAGGAGTATCAGTAAGCTTGGCCCCTTCTCTGATGGCACATATTTTTGTGTCCCAATCTCTAGTTAGAGACCTTAGTAACTTATCATTCAGTTAATAATTGTTGAAGACCCTTTCATAAGTCTTCATCTCATTAACCGCCCAGAAGAATCATTCATAGAACATATCTATGCTTTCCAGGTTGTGTTGTCTGAAGGCTCCATACTCCTAATTGAGGAGGGATTTCTTATCATTTCTTACCTCTGTAGTACCTTTCATATACACAATGAGTGTATCTCACATCTCCTTGGCTATTTCCTAGTGCACCAAGTTTTGGAAGGTGGAATAATCAATTGCACTTACTATGATATTTTGATCTCTCTTATCCATAGTAGCAAGGGCAATTTCATCCTTGGACATTTCAGTATATGTCTTGGGCACTAACCTAGATGGATCTATAGTGGAGGCCTTTAGGAACACAAAATGACCTTCCTTCACTGTGATGTAGATCCTAGGGTCGGAGGCTTCCATAAATAGCCTCACCCTTTCATTTCATATGCCAAAGGATTCCTTCCTACATATAGGCAGCTTCATGGAGCCTATCTCCTTCTGAATTGCAGGGGCAGCCATAAAGCAGTAGTAGACTATACCTTTTAGGATCTGGTCAGACGGTTAAGTCTTTTTTGACCAACCTACCTCTCTGATATCACTTGATAGTTTACCTGGTAGTAGTCTAACTAACCTAGAGGGGGGAAGGGGGTGAATAGGTTCGTATGCTTTTTCTACTTATATTGGACTATTTTAGATGTTCTAGTAAGTTAGAATAAAGCACACAGAAAACACTCAGCTGTTTATAGTGGTTCCCCAAGACAGTGTGTCTATGGGTAGTCCACTTTCCCTCTACACCTTTCTAACAGTGTGTTAGATAAGACAAACTCCTCCAAAACACATCTCAATGAGCTTACAACACAAATCCCTCAGGATCTCTCTGGTTTTCTCCAAAACCCTACCTCAGGCCAGCAGCCCTACCACTCAGAGTTCTCCAACTCCTAGAGCTCAAAACCCCTCCTGGTTTCCTACCTCAGGCCTATCAAGAAGCCCTACCTCAGATCTCCATTGAAATCCTACAGCTCAGGCTGGGAGTATAGCCCTACAATCTCAAGCACACAATCCCTACAAACTCAGAAACTCTGCCCTACCACTCAGGCACAAAAGCCTTATAGCTCAGACACACATGCCCTACACACTCAGAAGAATAAAGTTCCTACAGAATATTATGATTATACTTTTTTCAACAGAAGACAATATAAGTAAGCCTTTCAGCTTGTTCCTCTGTTGTTGAACACAACAGATGTTGTCTTGAAGCAGGACTGGATAGCAACAGCTTTTGTCCTTCCTTCTTCTGATCTTCTTCTTTAGTAGATGGAAGAAGATCTTCTTGTTCTGTTGAATCAAACCAGCTGGAACAAACTTTCTCTCTTGGATTTGTCTGCCTTCAGCTTGAGAGAGAGATCACTATTCAGAAAGAAGATGAAGATTATTCTTTTGCTCACAGCAATGTTCTTCCCGATAAAACTGTAGTCCTTCTTTTGACCTAACACCTTATTTTATACTCTATGCAATCTGCACGGGTCTAAGACATGCTTATTCACTGCATGGACAAGAATAAAAAACATTATCTTTCTTTCTTGTCACTTGCGCCAAAAAAATCCGGCTAAAGAGATAGGCTCCAGTTTCTGCGGTAGAATAGACTTCGTCTCAGTGGATCCAATGAGGAAGATAGTCTTCTCAGCAGTTTTCTCTATATGAAGCTCAGTTGAGATAGACTCCTTCTAAGCGGCAAAACAACTATGACTCAGCGATTCAGTTGAGACCAGACTGTTGTCTCAGTAGTTTTGACAGTGAAAACTAAAGTCCTATTCCAATATTTGGAATGACTTAAGCCTGCATAAACACGATATAGAGAGGACTTATCAAATACAATATGTACTTAACATTAAGTGTAATTCATCTTCAAATCTAGGGAACATTGAGGGGCAATATTCCCAACACCAAGAAACTCTAGGGAAAATGAAATCAGAATGAATCGGGAGATTTTATATTTATGCAAATTACAGTGGCTGGATAATTACTAACGCTGGCGGTAGCATAAATTTTGTAGCTAGGGTCGCATCATTAGCATACTTTGTGATTAGAGAAACTTATGGTCATGGGTTCAATGCTCTTTTCAGACTATTTGCTCTACAACATGTGTCACATACATATACTCAATCGAAGTGAAAAATAATATTTTAGACTTTTGTGCCAAACTTGCAAAACCACATAGTGTGTGTATTCTTGTCTGATATTTTAGCTCTAATATATAACCCATACACAAAACAATTATAATCAGGCAAAAATTTAAAAACACACATTTTTTCTTGAAAACACAACGACTTTTACTAGCGTGCGGTGGTAAGTTGTTTCAGCTGGGGGTAGTCTAAGAATGCTGACTTTGCTGTTTATTTTAAAAAGTTTTGTAGTTATATTCATTTCCTATTTTCTCTAAAGACTAAAACAACAACAACAAAATCTATAAAACCAATAAAATCAAACAAAATATGTTTCTTTTTTATATCAAAAATCAACTACAAAATTAAAAATAAACTAAAAACACAAAAATATGGTTTCAATTGTTTTTTATATTATCTTTAAAAATTCAAAAATTTATAAAAACTGGTTGATATTCATTGAAATGTTTAAAGGATGATTATGTTTATCTTTTCTAGATTAAAATGCATTGTTAAATTCTAATTTCAAGTATCTTAAAATATTATTTTGTGTCATGCCTTGAACATTATCTTGTAATGTGCAATGAAATTCATTATTGAAATCATTTGTAGGATTGCTTAACATGCCTCTAAGTATGAGTAATATTTTATATTTGATAATGGTTTACTCACTCACATCTTAGTTAATCTTCATATGACTTTAATCTTATTCTTACATGACTGTGTAGTGAAACAACTTAACATTTTTAGATGTGTGATTAGTTTACCTACACCACAATGATAATCTCTTTCAAGCACCAATATTTGAAGAAGTGTGTTCTTTCAAAAAAACTCCATGTTTGCAAAAATAAGTGAATTCGGAGAACTTTGTCATCAAACCAAAATTCAAATGAATAAATGACAAAGATAACTCCACCAAGCACTACTCACCCTTTGATAAGTCTTATTGAGCATTGTCAGGTTTAGCACCTTGGAGAGAATTGTAAAGTGTCTCGTGCAAACTTTTTTATACACTACTTCTTCTTGTACACTGGATCACAACTAAATTAAAGAAAACATAATATATGTGATCTTCAAAACACTACTTTGCACCCTGATAAGTCTTAATAAGCGTTGTTTATGTAGAGCACCTTGGTAGTTGTACTACTTTTCATTTGCATGGAAAACAAATTTTAACTTTATGGGTGGAAGTAATTCTAAAAATGCATTTTCAATAATGTTGTGTTCATTTCATTATGCATATCATGTGTTTTGATTAAATCATTTGTATACTCTTATCAAAAACACTATTTGTAAGCAGCATTATCTCTTATAAAACTTCTACTCATGAGTATTGGTCTCTAATGCATATCTACATTTTTTACAATCGTTAGTAGATATACTAGATAATATTGCATGATCTCTACAGTGTAGAAGTTTACTTGCTTTATGAATTTCAAACATTGTATCTTTCTATCTTGTCTTAATAAAGTAGTTCATGCTAACATTTTTTAAACTTACTTTTCGCTATGCCTTGTATACTCAATCTTGATTATTTACTCTCTAAACAAGTGCTATTATGTTTTGTTAGCAAGTGATATTGGAATTCAATTAATAAAACATATATTTTTACTAGACTAAAACTCTTACTCATTTACTATGCTTAAAACTCCTATAAAGATATTCATTTACAAAATCTTGAAACAAGCTTTCCACTATTCTTACTACTTGTTTGCTCGATCATGAATACTTTTCTTACCCAACAAGTGGTTATTGTTTACCAAACTATTGATTCTTTACTCTTTCAAATCAACTTTCTTCTGTTCATTCGCCATGTGCTATCACTAATTGGAAAATCATTGTTATGTTCATTCCGTCTCTACATTAAAAAATATATTAACTCTTTAACGATATATTTTCTCTCCACCCTCTTTTGATAATACCAAAAGGGGGAGAATAACTTTGAAATAAATTCACACTTAAGGGGATTCATATTTAAGGGGAGTAAAATACATAGGATGCTTTAATGTAGGGTGAACTCATATGGGGGGAGCATCTATATAGGGGGAGCACAAGCATTCTATCACTTTTTTTTTCTATAAACACAATTATTATATTTGAATGATTTCTTTCTAAGAGGATTTGTTATTATCAAAAGGGAGAGTTTGTTGGAACATGCTTTCCACTTCTCTTGGTTTGAGAATAACAAATCCCATTGTATTTAATCAAATTTGTCATTAGTTTATAGTGTGGAGGAATTAAATCTCCCAGGCACCCATAAGTATGAAAAGGAAAGATAATGATTCGCTATCACTACGATGCTTTGTTGTTAACGCAGTGTGGTAACACTACCGATGTCGGTAGCTTTTGCATAATTGGAAACATCATCAAGACGGAAATATCATCAAGAAAGAAATGTGACGGGACTCAAATATAACATGTATTATAGCGGCGCATTAAGGCTAATGCCCGACGGAAACTTATGGCAATCTCTCCATCATGCTGCTGATTGAGGAGCGAAAGAGGAAGGAGATCTGTCGACTAGGAATGAAATATCACTAATATGACACATTAGTAATACCACGGCGCAGTAGGAAGGGCTACCTATTTTGGAGCAAAAATGTTGCCTAAGATGACTCAATCTGTATGCCAGCCTATTGCCGACAGAGGCTACTGCCCAGTGGTAGCACTAGCGCTGGCGCTAGGATCCGAGTCTATTTAAAGAGCTGTCCTCCTCCTTTTAGTGGGCCGATACACGAAGAATCAAAAGCTACAACTCCTGAACTTTCGTGTGAGCCTCCTCCTTGAAGCCAAGAGAACTCCATCAATGCTCATGAATGCTAAGAACTTTAAGACTGATTGATCACACCTACAACATCTTCAAGTTCAATCTTTGAGGGAGGTTTTGATGTTTTAGTTTTTCTTATTATTGATTGTAACTCTCATTTTTATCGATAGAGAAATTCACCCATGTTTGCGACTAGGGCCTTGCGGGGACTGGGGAGAATTCACCGCGTGGGTATGGCGACTAGGTCTAGGGTTAGATCTAGGGGCATCTCGAGGCCTTATCTGGGGAGAGATAAGCTAGAGCCAACCGGTACTTGGGAGAAGGGTCGGTATAGAAATCCAAAAGGGTTTTACATACGCCTCAATTGCAAGCATCGTTAGGAACAAGTTTCGTAATCATTCTTAAAGAAATAATATTCTCATTATCTCCAGTATTGATTCTTTCTCTTTGATCCTTGAAATCTAAACGAAAAGGAAGTTCAAAGCCACTAACGTCGAGTGGTACCTCTACCGCTAACAGTAGCAACAGAGTCTCCATCTCTCTTTCTTTGAGCACTACTGTCCCGTAAAAGTATAAAGCATTGTCTTAAGTGAAATAATTCGTTAAATATATTAAACATATATTTGAAATTGCACTTAAGCACTAATGATTTTAAAACCCTTATTCACCCCCCCCCCCCCCCCCCCCCCCCCCCCCCCCTCTAAGACTGCTTACAGATCCAACTTGCTAGTTCCTTATGCGCCATCTGAAAGGGTGTTCAGGACACCGGTCGAGCTCCAGGGATAAGCTCGATTTGGAAGTCAACTTCTCACAGTGGAGGCAACCCTGTAAGAGACTTGGGAAAGATGTCTGGGAAGTCACAAACAACTGAAACCTTTACTAGTACTTTGGTCTCATCCTCCATCTTACAGTATATTAAGAATACTTTGTCTATCTTCCTGACTACTTTGGCGGTCTGTGTAGAAGTTAATATTATGCGAGAGATGGAGGGTATAGCTTTTAATGTGACGAATTGGCCATCTGGGTCTTGAAGGTAGATTTCCCTGGTCGAGCAATTAATTTGAGCCTTGTGCTCAACCAACCAATCCATTCCCAGAATGATGTCAAATCCAATTATCGCTAAAACAATTGCATAGACTTCGAATTCCAGGTTCCCTTAAAGGGCTTGAAACGAACATTTCTCGGTAGAGGTCATATCTGATCCATCTAGAAGCCATATTTGTATAGACATTCTGTCTGATTGGATGGCATTGGTTTTTGAAGAGATAAAGTCTCGTGACATAAATGAGTGTGTAGATCCCGTATCGAACAAAGTTTTCGCAGGTTGACCCTCTACAATAAGTAACCCTAAAAAGGTTTACTACATATATATTTACAAGTCCTATTTTAATGATAACAACATCCAACTATAAGAGGGGTACAAACATGGATAAACTAGAAATATATATTGATAACTACATTTGGAGTGTGTCCATGTTGTAAGTCCAGAGCGTAAGCCTCTAGAGGTCTGTAAGTCCAGATTGTAAGCCTCTAGAGGTGCGGCTCTTACGTTCCTCTGCAGCTCTCTCCTATGTGGTCGGTCTCTCTGACCTCCTTGACCGTGGCATCTGCAATCAGCAATAGCTCTATGGACGGCTCTTAATCTTCTCCTTCCCACGGCCTGTGGGCAGAAGGCTCGGATGTGTCAAGGCTGGTGGCATATAAAACAATTCCATGCAAAGGAACATCTCATTGTGGTATGGGTGCCTGCTGTGGCGGTGCTTGTGGAGGAACAGGTGCTTGTTGCAGTGCTGGTAGGGACATTGGTCTATGCTGGGGCAGCTAAGGGGGCGGCTGTGATGGACGATATGGGTGGTGGCAATGGTGCTACCTCCTATCATGGAGCTATCAACGGGGATCAACCTCCTTCTTCCATCCTTGCAGTGCAGTTGGTGCCTCCTCATGTATCCTATGTCGCTAAACTACCATAACCTGGTACATCTCCAACGTTGCAGCGTGTGTCGCAATATTGTAAAAGGGCATTTGATCTACCATAATAAGGGGTTGGCAGAGTTCATCCCGCAGTCCTCTATAGAATCTCACAACCCTATCTCTATCAATTAATGCTAGTATCCCTGCGAAATAGGCTAGATATGTAAACTGTCGCTGGTACTCATGTACTATCATACCGCCGTGACATATCTGCAGGTAGCTCTCGTGCAACTAGGCTCAGTCAGCATCGGTTATAAAGTGCTCTAGGAAGACGTCTGAGAACTCCCCCCCCCCCCCCCCCCCCCCCCCCGTAGGATGTTGCTAAGTGGTCGCCCTATGAAGGTGGAGTGGATGGCTTCCCGCCACCAATCGCGGGCATACTCCTCAAGTAGTGTCACCACTAAGTAAAGTGCACACACTGTCGGTCATCTCATCCTTACAAGTAGCTCCTCCACTCGCTTTACCCATTCCTTGTTGTGCATCACTGTCACAGAAAGCAAAAATTGTGCATCGCTGTCAGAGAATGTAGGATATAAATAAGTAGTTATTTAATAAAAACTCTACTATCTAGTACGAAACCCAACAGGTGTTGACAACCTGCAATAACACCCTATGTCGACATAGTTTGACCCTTCCTCTTCCAACGGGGTAGCTAACCATACGGGCCTCATCGATGTGGCAAATCAGTGATAGTGGACGATCCTGCCACATTTGGGTGTGTTCATACCGCACTACCCAGACCCTAATGTATAGCATGGTGTACTCATTGATGTAAGCTACATCCGACGAAAATGAGGATCCAGCTAACTAGTGGAGGGACTCAGCGGGCCATAAAATAAACACAAGCTCTCGGGGTACACTCTCCCCAGTGCCTAGAGACATCAACCTTCCCGTACCAGTATGCATGGTATACGGGCATGATCTACCTGCCACTTTAATCGCAAATCAATTTATAAACATTTTAATAAGGAAGCAGCCTGCACCTTTCGGGTCTGTGGTTGCTTGCAATACTTGACATGAAATAATTCGGGCATGCGACCATCTTACATAAGGCTTGATCGTACCGCTCAACTTTAAACAAGGAGCATGGCGATCAAGTAGGCCCATTAATTTAGGGTTAGCCTTGGAGGACTACTCCATCTCCAAGTTAACCCTACCTAATGTCCACAACAGGCTAAACCACTTAACAGAGCAGGACCCAAAACGAAGGTGCTAAAATGAAAGCATTAGTAAATTGCAATAAATAAAGTGATGTAAAAGAATTGTCGTAAGTAGATTGTTGACATAAAATGCAGGAATAAAGAGCAGTAATAAGTGCGGAATTAAAGAGAACAGTAAACAAGCAGTAAGTAAAGTTCTTCTATTCGCAACTCCATCTCCGTTTAAAGGAGTCTTCTCCATTTCAAGGAGGCTTCTCCGTTCCAAGGAGGGTTCTCCATTCCCAGAAGGAATCTCCGTTCCAAGGAGGCTTCTCCGTTCCTAGGATGCTTTTTCATTCAAAGGAGACTTCTCCATTCCAAGGAGGCTTCTCCATTCCAAGGAGGATATTCAAGCGTCTCTAGCGGATTCTAAGTATTATGGACCGTTTTAGGATCTGCCAAGCTCCAAGTTATTCGAACCTGATTATGTTGTGCCATTTCTTAAAATCATTATCAAGTTGTGATTCCTTCGAGGGATCGATGGTTTGTCTAAGCCCATGTTTTTTCCTTAATTACGAGGCTTTCCGCTTATATTATGAATTTCTGATTTAACACAAATAATTCAAATCATCGCGAGAGCTTATTATCAACCTCAACGATTTTATCGGGGCATTCCGAATTCATGATTTCCGGCCGATGTTATTTTCCTCGAATTTCTTCTGAACCCCTTTAATATCCGTTAATTACCAAAGCAACCAGAAAATTGTAAAATTAAAATCAAAGGTTAGGGGTGCCCCAACTTACACCCCATAATTTTCTCATGCCACTTTGAGGTCTGATTTTTTCTCTAATAAATTAGACATCCCAAACAATTCATTATTTTTAATTTTTAAAAATACTTGTGTAATAAAAAATTCCTCAAACTTTTCTAGGGGCTTTGTAGCTTCACCACTCATCCCTCGTAAATTTTTCATATATAACAAGTTTTCTAAAAAATCAACATCAATTGTTTGCCACCAATTTAATTACACAAAGTAGTTATTTATCTTTAGAAATCACCAAAAATTAACTGCTGGTGTGAATCTTCACCATAGATCTATGTTATTTTTAGGGTGATGTTATATACAAACCGCTTTTGGCTATATACAAACCCTCACTATATACAAACCAGTACAAATATAATTTTGTTATACACAAACCTAATGGTTATATACAAACCAATACAAAATTAAAAAAAATTAATTTTTTTTATTAGCTAAAAACTTTAAAATTAAAGGTGACTCCAAAACAATTTCCTCTCATCAAAATAGAAAGCATGCAATATCAATTATATTCGTTGTTTCAAAACATTCCAATTACAACGAGTAGAGACTTGGAATCGCCTTCATGTTACAACCCCAACATTTTGGATTGTGTTCGAAAAGTTAGATATTACAAAACCTGAAAATACCTGCACAAGGAAAATAAGAAATCATGTATTTTTCACAACAAATGATCATTTATAAGTACAATTTCATCATTCTCACCTTCAAGAACCCAAAAAATTGTTATATGTTTATGAATACATATAGTTCTGTTGAACCCAAAATATTGTTAGATCCTGTAATCCACACACAAAAATTAGATACATACAGATTTACTAAATATAAAGTAAAAATATATATATTTTTGCTAACCTTTTGAGTTAGAAGATGTCCACCTTTACTATCTCACTTGACGGGCGCATTTGTTGATTTGGAGTTGGTAATCGAGATTTGTATATTTCCTCCCATTTGCTTGCTATTGGATCATGATGTTGTCTCCAATAAGAAATAATATGTGGTAGAGGACACCCTTCGTGCATCACCAACTGTATGAAATGATTTCCATCTATATAACCCATTGCAACTAACCGTTGTGAAGGTGGCGGTGGCGAATTCATTGGAAGAAATGTGAGACTTTGAACTTTAGAAATTTGGACAAAAGCTATATTATAGCATGAGGCCACCACAATCCCCATGTCCGGCATGGACATCCATTTATCTGGGGGGGCCGGTAGCTCAGTACAATGAAGAGAGGATAATAATTCTTGCCACCTCTCCTTCCCAAAAAGTTTAGTATACATGCTCTCTTTAACCTTTAATTCATTGGAAAGATCCAACCGTACTTGTGCCCAATTTTCACCCATATCTAATGCGCGGCCAACAACACGAAATCCACAATGACCATCCCCAATGACATTAATGACCTCTTTGATGTGCTCCGCTAAATGTATTGGCATTTGCTTACAAACTTCAATGTAGAAACGCTGACTTGAAGTAAGTGTAGGTGTCCTCAAATGGTAGTCGGTCCTCTTTTTTGGTAATGCTTTCTTTTTTGCTTGTATGTTTTCTTCTTTCAAAACATGTTCAAATAAAGAAGGATCACGTTTTGTAGATTTAGGATCATCTTTCAACCTTTTGTAGCTTCCCCTTGGTCTTCCCTTTAAACTCAAAGGAACCTTTGGCTCTCTTGTTTGCGATGAAGTTGGATCCATTATCTCTCTTAGTTTTCTTTTTATTTCTTCCTTTTGTTCACTAGAAGTTTCATTAAACCTTCTATTAATACCTTCAAATTCTGCTGCGATGTCATCTGAAATATGAACCTCGGACTTTTCCTTTAATGATAATTGCTTCCAATGGTGATGTATCATGCATAAAGGAAATGAGGTTGATTGAGTAATATATGGCACTAACTCATGAGCACAAGGCAATCCCATAGAATATCTTATCTTGTGTGGACACTCCCATGCTTGGTAATAATTTGATGCCTTGACTTTATCTTCTTCTTCTTTGATGAATTTTAATGCAGTAAGTGATACACAACCAACAAGACTTGTATAGAGTGGGCCAGTATACAGAGTGCTAACTTGGATCACACTATGCCCAAATGATCTCTTTATGTCGGTGTGTTGGATAGTAATCATTTGGTCAAATTTTTTCCATACGGTTGTTAAATTTCCAATAGAGACCTCTAGAAATTTTTTTAATAAAGAATGTCCACTCTCTACCCGATTGGTAGTAACATTTCCCAAGTGTAAATATTTGTCTATCCAAGCTGACACGAAGTATTCTTTGTAGGGTTCAATCCATGTACTGACGACATAAGAGAATACTTTTGGATTTTTTTCTGCATAGCCAATTAGCAATAAGTTGAACTCATTGTTGAACTCTACCTCTGTTTTTGCATTCATTAATTTTTGCCATTTGCCCAAAAATTGATCACACTCAATACCTTTGGTAAATAACTTTCTACAATGTGCCAGTATGTTTCTATGAATATGTACTTGACATAGTAAATTTTTAGACTGAGGAAAAACAACCTTGATAGCATTCATTAAAGCCAACTCTCTATCTGTCAATAGAACAAGTGGTAAGGAACATGCATCCAAAATCGATTTAAAGCATTCAAGAGCCCAACAATAGCTTTGTTCTGTCTCATCTGGCATAAATATAAACGTCCCAAAAAACGATTGATTTGTAGAAGTGACCCCAACAATCGATAATAAAGGCATCCGATATCTATTGGTTTTGTATGTGCAATCCAACTGAAATACTGATGGAAACATCCGACATAACTTTATAGAGAAAGGATGTGAAAAAAACATGCTTTGTAGTTGCGAACTATCCTCTTTCACTCTGCTATAACAAACATACCCAGCATCTGTAACACATTTATAAAGAAATTGAATTGGTGTTCTGCCTCCCAACTCATTCTTGTGAACTGCAGCTCTATGATTATAAATTGTCCTTATTGTTGTTGTATTTGCTGGGTTCTTTTTCTTAAGAGATGAAAGGATTTTGCGGGGTTTAACACCCGAGGCATACATACTCCCAACAAAAGTTTCTTCATTTTTATCCAACCTACCAGCAAATGAATGTGCCTCTAAGTGTACAGAACCATGATTGTGTTTCCCACACAACACCTCAACTCTCCATTCATCCACACAAATATCCTTCTGCCCTCTTACTTGAAATGGACAACCACATTTTTTTGAAGTGGTCTTACGCATATTTTTCCTCACTTGTTTAGGATTGTCACGATTATATCCAGCTCTATCACATCCCAAAAGAACACGTGGTCGTGGTCTACTTGTTACTTTATCAGAACCTAATATTGTCACAACATAACTCAAACTTCTACCAATATTTCGTACCCAATCAATCAATTCTTCCTTAGACGCAAAAATTGAATTTGTTTCGAAGAACGACGTCACATCTACATATTGAAAGTCACAACAAAAAATAACTAACTATATTGTACACAATCTACACAATGAACAAACACAAAATTTAGGTATAGTAGACAATACCATATTCCGGAATAGGGCAAGGAATTTCCACATAATCTGACTCCGTTGCTCCAATTGACAATACTTTTTCCTAAGCACACAAAAGAGGAATTAGAGGAATTAGAACCACCAAAATCCTACTTCTAGCAATGAAAAAGTTGAAATCAAGCAATGAACATCTCACCTCTTGCAAATCAATGTTGCTAGAACCACCAAAATCTGAAGAGAAATCCACCGGTTGAAGGGAGATCGGACGGTGCAACTTAGGGGAATGTTGCGAAATCGGGTCTCCGAAAGAGGGATGTTCAGAGCTCACCTAAATGGAACAACAAAATATATTCAATAACAGTTATCTAGGGTTTCCAAGAGAGAAATAAAAAGGAAGAAAATGGATTTAGGGTTTTAGGAAAACCTTGCATCCATGGCCAAATGAGGAAGCACTGGAAAGGGAGAGGTCGACGACCATGGCTTCACCGTCGGCCATGGAGAGGAGAGGCGGCGGCGGCTTCATTTTTCCGTGTGAATCAAGGTCGGCCATGGCGTCTTCAAGGTCGATGGAGACGGAGAAGGAATCGCGTCGAGCCATGGCGTCTTCAAGGTCGGCCATGGAGAGGGCTCGCCGAATGGGGAGGGAGCTCGCCGGAGGGGGAAGGAGGAGGGGCGGCGCTGTCGAAGAAGAGTCGATGGAGACGGAGAAGGAATCGCGTCGAGCGGCTGGAGGATCGGGTGGAGGAAGAACCGAATAATAGATTTTAGGTTATATTTTAGGGTTTTATTTGGTTTGTATTTAGTGTTTTAAAACACCTAAAATAATGAAAAAAATTGGTTTATGTATAGCCATATTTGGTTTGTCTATAACATCACCCTATTTTTATCAGAACTAAATAATCAAGATAAAGCCTCTATTGATTTTTAAAACAGAGATAATGGCACCTTTTAATTACTTACAAATATGAAACATCCTCAAAAATTATCATGAATTTTACTATGGCTGGGTGCTCCCTTATATTTGTTGCAAAAATGTTTTCTGAGGCTGTTGGGCAATTTCAAGCCCACTACTAATTTTATACCTTAACGTAAGATTACCTAAAAATATTAATACCGCTTCATAAAATGCTAAATAATTACAGAGTAAACATACAAGCCATAAATACCCCCAACATTTTTCTCAGAATTTTGTAATCCTTCTAAAGTTCTCTATAAATTAAATTAGTAATATTTAGGGGGTTTTATTTTCTGAAAAAAAAATTGAAGGCTGGTCTTACTGTTACGAACATCTTTTATGTTCAAAGCTTCTAGATTCGAGCATTTTATTAAAACCAGAAAAATAGATTTCCTTGAATTGTTAAGAGCAACCCAGAGCCTAGGATTTCAATTGTGATTATCGGCTGAGATCGAGCCGCATTCTGCTAGAACAGTGCCCTCCCCCACAGCGGATCTATTGCAGATCTGTTGTGGGGCTAGTGATTAGGTTGAGGAATTTAAGGAAACAACAGTCATCCGATTACCGTGGCGGTGGCCGAAAGCTATCGTGCTTCCGCCACAGCTAGCTGGTCGTTGGGGTGCAGCGCCACCACCTCTGAATGACTCATCGGTGGTCGGTGCCCCTTCCGGCAGTCTGGCATATTTACATAATTTGTTTACATCTGCTCTCATTTTGGTCTGGCATGTATAACCACCCTTAGGAGTTATACGATGGCCGGAGAATTTTTACTTTAGTGATTCTCTCCTTATAAAACTGTTGATGTTACCGCTCCATTTACATATTGCCTATACATGTATATATTCTTTAGCAATTGTGCTAACTCTCCTTGCAGGTATCCTTTCTGGTACACATTAGGGGTTGGGGAGGAGCGTGGATTTACTTAGTCTGTTGTGGCTAATGTACTCAAACATTACTATTTTAGAACCTGATTCCCATACTGATGAAGCAGGAGTGAATGGATGAGTGTAGACATGCCCACACATACAAGGAGTTCCCTGAGCCAGCTTAGACGATTAATGAGGATGTGAGGGTGTACTACCTTGAGGAGAGGAGAGGATGAGATCTCTTTTTGGACTTGAAGTTTTGTCATTATATCATGATAAGGATGATTATCACTGTCAGACATTTTATGCCCATATGCGGGATTTCATTATGATTTATATACTTTATCATGCTAGTATGTTCTATGATGTATTGCTTCTGCATAATTTTATACTATGTGAAAGTTTCTTAATGATGTATTGCCTTACAAGGCGAAGGTTCCGACAATTGGATCGTGGGTCAGGTAGGAGGGGTGGATCATCTACCGAACACGAACCTTTTGGAGGGACGTTCGCCTTGGGCATAAGTATCTCCTATGATTTTACAAACGGGATCTTTACCACTTGTATGGCGAAAAGATTGACATCTTTACTGACCATAGGAGCCTTAAGTACCTATTAAATCAGATGGAGTTGAATATGCGACAAAGGAGGTCGATAGAGTTCTTTGCTGACTACACCTTTGGCATCCACTATACTATTAGGAAGGGTAATATGGTTGCAAACACGCTGAGCCGGCGGGTTCCAACACAAGCAAGTTGGATTGCAGCACATGATGAGCGAATAATTCATGACATGGAGTCCCTTGATAGGATACAACAACTACAACATGCTTGAATTAGACAGAGGTCCAATATGGCATTGATAACTGAGTTAGGTAGGCTTTAGGGCTTGATGAGATCATGAAGCATTATGTAGAAGAGACCGTAGAAGGGTCCAATGTCGAGCTTTTCTTCAAATATGTTCTTCTTTAGATGGATAGCAGGTTGTTTCGAAATGAATTGATGTATGAAGCTCACTTCACCAAATAATCGATTCATCCTAAGAGAACAAAGATATACATGGGCATGAAGAAGCTATTCTGATGGTCGGACATGAAGAAATACATTGCCATTTAAGTTGCGAACTGTCACACTTGCGCCCTTGTGAAAGTTGAGTGTCAAAGGCCTGGTGGGTTTCTGATGTTTTTTCCAATTCTGGAGTTGAAGATTGACGACATATTGATGGACTTCGTGTATAGATAATTGAGGTTGCAACATGGCAATGACTCCATTTGGGTGGTTGTTGATCATTTAACAATGGTATCGCACTTCATTCCAAACCAAAAAGATGATTCTATGGAGAAGCTAGCAAAGTTGTATGTTGACAACATAGTATGATTGCATGATGTTCCCAGTAGTATTGTAAGTGATCGAGATGGGCATTTTACATTGAATGATTGGAGGATTATTCACCACATATTGGGTACCAAGCTAAAGTTAAGCACGACTTTTCATTCATAAATGGATGGGCAGGCCAAGAGGACTAACTAGACCATGGAGGATATGCTCCAGATGTGCGCATTGAATTTTGTAAAGAGATGGGAAGACCACCTTTATATGATTGAATTCATTTACAACAACATCTACCAAGAAAGAATTTGGATGGCACACTTCATTTTGAACCATGATAGATGAACTTATTAATCCTCTAGAGAAAGAAAGTCTTCAGATCTAGAGAAGATGATCATGTCGAATGCTTTAAATCTCTCAAAACTTCTTGAGGAAGAAGAAGAGATGGGAGAGATGAGAGAAAGATATCAATTTTGAGATTACTTATTTATTATTTATATATCTCCTTGTTGTCTTCAATCATAATAGGAATATGTGTGTGTGTGTGTGTGTATGTGTATGTGTGCGTTTGTCTGTGTGTGTGTGTGTGTGTGTGTGTGTGTGTGTGTGTGTGTGTGTGTGTCTGTGTGTCTGTGTCTGTGTCTGTGTCTGTGTCTTTGTGTGTGTGTGTGTGTGTCTGTGTGTGTCTGTGTGTGTGTGTCTGTGTCTGTGTTTGTGTGTCTGTGTCTGTGTATGTGCATGTTTTTGAGTGTGTGTGTTTTTGTGTGTGTCTGTGTGTCTGTGTGTGCGTCTGTGTGTGCGTCTGTGTGTGTGTGTGTGTGTGTGTGTGTGTGTGTGTGTGTGTGCGTGTGTTTGTGTGAATGTGTGTGTGTCTGTGTGTGTTTGTGCTTCCTAACAAATCACTTGTCATATGTGACTCAATCAGAATGAAAACCTTTCTTAATTGGATCGTCAACTGTCACAATTAAATCAGAATCATTGCCTTAAACTGCTCAATCTGTATTCAAAAATATTCTATATAGAAGTCGACGCAAGGCTTCTTGAACATTAACAACTAGTCGGTGTAAGCTGAGATATATAGAGCATGGATATCTCAATGTATGCAGTTATACTTATGCTTTGACTTCTTTAAAACATGTCGACACAAGGAAGTATAACTGTTTGTTTTCATGTGTGGACTACTAGTCGAAGCACAGAGTAAACTATTCTTATTGTACGTCGACATCTCCTCATATACTTTTGATCGTACGTCGACATCTCCTCAAATCACAAAATTTTACTTAGTCTTACTTTGACTTCCTAAGTGCACTGATTCTTTGTTTGGCCACTGAATGACTTTGGACTTATACTAATCAAGATTCCATCTATACATATAGGAATTTTAACTTATATCAATTTAATAACCTGATATGTCAAATTGTAAATGGATGTTTCCTAACAATCTCCACTTATTTGATATATCGGGTTTTAGAAGTTAAGTGATTTCAAAAATAAGAAAAAAACATAGACTTTGAGATAGATACAGAAATAAACATAGAGAGTAGATAGACAAAATGATTTATGCACCACCACCCCTCCCCATTTTATTCCTTAATATATTGTCATCATAAAGCCTTTGCATTTGAATAAAAGATAGAAAAAGAGAAGATACATTAAGAAGAAAGAAGGTTATAACTTCACTTAAGCTTATTCAGAAATGCAGATAGTAGAAATAAGCTCTTTTTGAGTATCTTCAACACAATCACAATGCATCCTTCTAGCAAGTTCTGGATGCTCCCGAATCATTCTACAAACATGATATGAATTTTCTAAATCTTGTTCAGCGTTCCAATGTGCTCCTTTAACTGTATAACCTTTTTCAATAATCAAGGTTGTCAACTCATCAATATATTCAATTTCATTGCCAGGAATAATTGTTCAAGAATTGTTGATTCAGAAACAGTTGGCTCTTTAGGCATATTAGGAATAACTAGAGAGTTAAAAGACTTTATGAATTCCACTGGTGGTGGTCGAGGTTTACCATCAGGATCTTTTAATCTCTTAACATTGGGAATATAATCATCTGAGTCATAACCCAGGCCTAATCTTTTATCCCACTGAATGGCTTCCACAACATATGCACATGGAGTTTTGTATTTGTAGGCTCCTAAGTTGAATAGCATGCTGGGAGTTTAATATTTGATCTCCTTGGATTTCCATTTTTGAAGGATTTCAACAAATTCAGCTCTCTTTGTACTCCTGGTCGACAGCAATGGCAAGAGGGATCACTCGCGTGGCCAATAGGGCAGTTCCTGAGAAACGTGTAAATCTAGACCTCGTTAACCTGCCTGATGGCAACCTGCCGCATCCCAAGATAGTCGTAGTCGTGTCAGTTCTGCCAGAGTCGGCAAGTGACCAACCTCCCATGCATCAGGAGGCACTGGTGGGCAAACCTTTGATGGGAGAGGTGGGGACCATAATCGGATCCCCCATCCAATCTACTCAAATCCTCTCCATCGCTTAGCATGGGAGGGGCCATGTGTACAAGAAGGTGTGTCATGACACTACTATCCACTTTGGATATGAATACTTGAGAGGGACACGGTTCCCACAACAGGACCCCTTTGTCATCAGCACAGGGATCAGAGACCCTTACTTTCGCTTCATGATGATCCTTGTAGACAATGGGAGATCGGTTGATGTTCAGTACATGTCCACACTCAAGAGCATGAGACTTACCCAGGAATGTTTTGATCCTGCGGCAGAGCCAGTGTACCAATTCGATAATCGCCACGTCCTAGTACAGGGCATGATCACTCTCCAAATGGTGATGGTCGAGTTTCTAAGGCAAGTGACCCATGGCATTCAATTTATGGTTGCGGATTCTGACTCCTCCTATAATGCCATCTTTGGCAGACCTCTCTAGGACACGTTCAGAGCAATCGCCTCTATACTACACCTGGCGATGAAGTTCATAACCCATAGTGTCTTAGGCATTGTCCAAGGGGATTAGGAGGCAGCGCGGACCTATTATCTGAAGCAAGCTTAGGCAGGACATGGAACGGCCCTCCACATTGACACCTTCATTCTTTGGGATGAGGCCACGCAATAATGGTGCATGCCAGTTGAAGGCCTCGTGGAAATTCTGCTTGTCATTGGGGATTCGACCCGTATGGTGAATATTGGGTTGCTTTTGTCCCCCAAAGAGCGGGAGGAGTATGTAGACTTCATCCAAACAAACCAGGATGTGTTCGCGTGGAGCCTAGAAGACATGTCTAGGGTAGATCCACAGGTAATATCTCATTCATTAATATTAATCCAATGGGCAAACCCGTAATCTAAAAAAAGGGTAACTTTGTCCCAGTACAGCTCCAGGCTATCGAGTAAGAAATGGAAAACCTCCTAGGAGCGTGATTCATTTGTGAAATAAAGTATCCCACTTGACTCGCCAATGTAGTGATGGTAGAACGACTATGGGAAGTGGCAAAGGTGTGTAGATTACAACAATCTCAACCAAACCTATCCAAAATATAGCATCCCGCTCCCTCTAATTGATCAGCTCGTTGTCGCTACCGCCAGTCACGAGCTCCTCAGTTTCATTGATTCTTTCTCATGGTTCAATCAAATTTGAATGAATCCCTCCGACGAAGAATACACCACTTTTAGGATGTATAAGGGGTGTACTACTACAGGATAATTTCATTTGGACTCAAGAACACTGGTGCAACGTACCAAAGGTCGATGAATAAAGTGTTCAAGGATCTCATCGAGCAATCCATGGAAGTATATGTTGACGAAATGTTGGTTAAAAGCGTTCGCAGATGTCAACACCTGGAAGAAATAGACCAGTATTTTCAGCTCCTCCACAATTTTTAGATGAGGCTCAACCCCTCCTAGTGCTCATTTGGCATGATAGTAAGAAATTTCTTGGGTTTCATGGTAACGTAGCGGGGAAGGGAGGCTATGATGCCAAGAAAATCAAAAGATTGGGAAAATGTTGCCTCCTCACACTATTAAGGAAATTCAGTGCCTCAATGAGAGAATAGATACGAACTCTCACTTCTTGGATCAAACATGGGACAAATACCTCACTTTCTTCAAAGATCTTTGTGGGACTTATAGCACAAGGTTCCAATGGATGGATGAGTGCCAGGATGCCTTTGAGCTTCTCAAACAGTACCTAGCCTCTCCCCCATTACTCTCAAAGCATGTCACTGGAGAAGCCATTTACTTATAACTCGCAGTATCGACGCATGCTCTCAGTTTGGTTCTAGTTAAAGAGGAAGGAGGGGTCCAGCACCCAGTATAATATCTCTACAAGGTCCTGACCAACACTGAGAACAGGTACCCTGTGGCTGACAAGACAGCCTTGTCCCTAGTATGTTCCACAAGGAAGCTCAAGCCGTATTTCCAAGATCATACTATCAAAGTGCTCACCCAACTGTCGTTACACATGATCCACCAGAAGCCGAAAGTATCTGGGTGACTAGTCAAGTGAGCAGTCAAGCTCAGCGAGTTTGACATCCAGTTTCTATCGAGGCCCCATATCAAATCGCAAGTATTATACGACTTCGTGGTGGAGTGCACTCTCCCTCCAGAGGCCGCTCTCGGCCCTGACAACTTATATCTTGCACCTTGAGCCTTATACATCGATGGGGAATCAGGGGATGAGGGGGCCGCCGCATGACTGTCACTGGTGAGTCCTGTGTAACACAATGCCAGTACAAACAATATAACAATAGGTCTGATCGGGACCCCACGCCATATTGAACACACTAGCTAGGTGTTAATAAGATGATAAACAGAAAAGAACTACACGATAGTATAAACAAAGCTTACGCAGAAGCTTTCAATAAACATTTAAATTAGAGTATCCACCTACTCAGGAATGTCAAGTAAAGGGTTATGGACTTAAGGCCTAACATTCAGCAAATGTAACCAACTCAAAAGCATACATCGGCACGCAAGCCGACAATACATGGAAAGCAGTTAAAATAGGATGGCCTTCAAGGGCCAACACAACAATCGGCTTCAACCCGCAATTTCCCGCTTGGCTCACCAGCACTTACACCATCCACAAATAAGAGGTAAATGAGGGTCAGCTATGAGCTGACCACAAACTGCGTAATGATCCCACCCCCTCCTCCCCCACACCCCACACCCCACACCCCGGACATTCTAGTCGGCTCAGGGGCGTGGCACCGCTAACCTGCAAGCAAGTCGTACATGCAATATGAAATTCAATAAAGAAAGTGCATCTACTATACACATGGTGAGGTTTCAAGCACAATCAATCTTCTAGGTTGAGAATCAAAGAAAGGGGAACCTAGGTATGCACATGATGTTGGTAAGGTTCACTCGGAGGATCCCCATAACCGCCTAAGAAACCGCATGAGGCTAACATAACATAAATTCATTGCAACACAAATGTGGGTACTCACGACCACATATTTCATACACACAAGGCATGCCTCCAAAGTACTCCTTCATGAGCACCAAGAACACCCTAAGTTACACAACCTTATGTGAGAAAAGAGCTTTTGGCCAATATTGGTGAACACCTTCCCTGGCCTCTCCCATGATCGTACGTCATACAAGAGGTTAAGACCTCTCACCGTTCAGCTTTGCCCGTGCTCTAGTCATTGTGATCCAACTGCACGATGCAGGTACAGCTTTGCCTCTGCCCATAAGGGTTTAAAACACATAAGTGCTACTCACAAGAAAAGTTACGCACCTAATTCTTACAAGAGGACATAGGCTTCGCAAATACAACCAACGAAGGAGGTCCAAGACAACTCTACTTCAAAAATTTTGGTGAAGGTTTGCGTTCAACCACAACCCAAGCATGGGTCTTCCAATAGGCTCTCCAAAAGACACCTAAAACACAAGTCCCGCATTTAAAATGGCATATCTCATGGATTCATTCCCTAGCACACATTTTAGGCTTAACGTAAATGTATGTCACAAATCAAGCATCACCGATCTGGGCTAGCGGCCACGGGTAGGCTTCACATAAAATGCCTAAATATGTATGACTACCAGAAATATACATGAAATATATGTCGGGGATTGACACAATAGACCCGGAGTTCCGAAGAGCTACAGAGATTCCTACACTTCACTAATTAGTGAAAGAGACAACCCTATTCAAGCATAGAAAAAAGGGATGAAAGGACCAAAACACATCCTAAAACCGGAAGGAATGATCGTTACCCTTGCCGGTCTCTTTGGTGGCATGAGAATCCAAGATTTCAGTCGGATAGAAAGAACCACACCAGGTTGCTCTCCGTGGATCTGGGAACGGTTCTCGATTTAGAGCTCTTGAGCTCTATTAATGGAAAAAATAGTCCTTCTCGTCTTCCCCGCTTTTCTTCTATCTCGAGCTTGGAGAGAGAGTTGGCTAAAAAGTGTCCTAATCTTTTTCTCCAAGTGCCTTTATATAGCACGGACCAAGACCCCAACATTAGGTTTAAATCCCCTGTGAAAATAGATGTCCGCTGTCCGTCAAAATGAAATATACAAAAATGCATATCTGACTATGTCGTCGAGTTACTCGATGGCACAGATTTATCTGTGTCATCGAGTCCTCTCCACGACACATGATTAAGGTTGTGTTATCGAGTGGTCTCCATGACAAGCCTTTCCCGGCCATGTCATCGAGTCCACTTGATGACACAGAGCTTGTGTCGTCGAGTGCTCTCGATGACACTCCTCTTTTGGCTGTGTTGTCGAGACCACTCGACGACACACGATAGAGAAATTCCTGTAAGCCCAGTAACTTGGATTTTCACCATTTTGGGAAAATGGGGTGTTGCAACTCCACCTCCCTTAAAAGAATTTCGTCCAAAAATTTCAAAGTAAAGTACTAAAATAAATTACACCTAAGAGAAACAGATCGGGGTACTCCACAAGCATAGTCTGCTCTCTTTCCCAAGAGAGTTCCTCTCTCCCGTAATTATTCCAACGGACCTTTACCATCCTGATGTATTTGTTTCACAACTGTCTGACTTCGGTGTCCTCGATGCAGATAGGCCTAAATTTCATCGCTAGCCCACCATCTACCGGCACTTCGTCAACCGTAACAATATGTGTATGCTCCTTCACAACCTTTCTCAACACTTAAATGTGAAATACATCATGCAGACCGCTTAGCTCTGTAGATAGAGCAAGTTGGTATGCAACTTCATTGATGCGCTCCAAGATCTCAAATGGTTCTACGTACATTGGACTTAGCTTTTTCAAGCGTCGGATCCATGATAATCCTTTGAATGATTTGATTTTCAAGTAAACTCAGTCACCAACGGAGAACTCGATGTTCCGGTGATTTGCATTGTAATACTTTGCCTGCCTACCCTGGGCAATTAGCAACCGCTCTCATATTGCCCGGATTGATGTATTTGCTTCATCCATGTCTTTACGCTTCAACAACTTCGTGTCGCCCATTTTCGCCCAAGCCAAAGGCATACAACACTTTCTACCATAAAGGGCTCCGAAGGGTGCCATTTTAATACTCTCTTGGTAGCAGTTGTCGAAGGAAAATTCAATCATATAGAGGTGGTCCTCTCATATCCTTAAGAAATCTAAGTTGCACATCCGGATCATGTCTTCCATTGTCCTATTGGTCCTCTCGGTCTGGCCATCCGTTTATGGGAGAAGGTCGTGCCAAGATTTAGCTTGGTACCCAATAGTTGGTGAATTAGCTTCCAATCATTTGATGTGAAACACCCATCTCGATCACTTACGACGCTACAGGGAACTCCGTGCAATTGTACAATATTATCAACGTATAGTTTGGCTAGCTTTTCCACAGAATCATCTTTTTAATTCAAAATGAAGTGCGATACATTCGTAAAATGGCCTACGATCACCCAAATGGTGTCGTTTCCATGCTGCGATCCAGCAATCCATGCACAAAATCCATTGAAATATCGTCGAACTTCCATTCCAAAATCAACAAAGACAATAGAAACCCACCAGGTCTTTGACATTCAGTCTTCACCAATGATCAAGTATGACACTTGCCACGTAGAGAGCACTGTATTTCTTCATACCCGGCCACCAAAAGAGTTTCTTCATGTCCATGTACATCTTTGTGCTCTCCGGGTGAATCGAGTACTTGGTAAAGTGAGCCTCGTAGATCAACTCTTCCCATAATTTGGCAACCTTTGGGACGCACTGTCTTGCATTCTTCCATAAAAGACCATCCTGGAAAGAGAATTTAGCGTTAGACCCATCAACAGTCTCCGCTTTATAGCGTTTCATGCTTACATCTAGTTCCAAAGCTTGTCAAACTCGGTTGACATGGTCATATTAAACTTTTGTCTAGTTCAATCATGTTGAAGTAGACGCTCTCCTATCGACACAAGAGATCTCTAAGGACTCTAGATCACATATCAGACGCTCATCATGCATCAAAATCCAATTTGCTTGCACGGGAGCCCGCTGACTCAACGCGTCTGCAACAATATTTCCCTTCTCGGGAGTATAATGAATATCAAAGGTATATTCCCCAAGGAACTCCATCCACCTACTTTGTTGCATATTAAACTCCCTCTAATTTAACAGGTACTTTAGGCTCTTGTGGTCCATAAAGATGTCAATCTTTATGCCATATAAGTAGTGCCGCCATATATTAAGATCAAATACCACGACCGCTAACTCCAATTCGTAGACCGGGTAGTTCCTCTCATATTCCTTCAACTGATGGGAGCCATAAGCAATAACATTTCTGAATTGTACCAGGACCCAACCCAAGTCGCTCCCTGAGGCGTCGCTATATATCTTGTAGCCTTCCGTACCACTTGGTGAGCATAAGATGGGTATCGTGGTCAGATGACTCTTCAGCTCCTCAAAAGCTCATGAGCACTCAGGCGACCAAGCGAACTTCTGATCATTCCTAGTCAACTAATTAGTGAGAGGAAGTGACCTCGAAAAGTTCTCCATGAAGATCTTATAGTAGCCGGCAAGTCCTAAGAAGCTTTGGACTTTTGCCACATTTTTCAATAAATGCCACTCTCGAATTTCCACTATCCTCAACGGATCGACTGTGATTCCCTCACCACTAATAACATGACCAAGGAACACCACCGGCGATAGACAAAACTCGCATTTGGAGAACTTGGCATATAGATGACTCCTCCTCAATGTGCTCAAAACTACGTGCAGATGCTCTGCATGCTCCTCTGTTAGGAACAGTGCCCAGCAGTGTTCCTGATTTGAAGAAGTGCTCAGCTCAATGATAAGTACAAATTGTTTCTAATGTCATATCTAGTTCATGCTTGCAGAGATAAGACAATATGACCAGTACTTCAATAACCTGCCTAAGTATAATATCGTCGAAAAAGGCTAGACATATCGTCAACAAGTATAGGCACATCATTGAAATAATGGGCAAAGCAAAGAAGAATGATTGTATCTGAAGTCGTCGAAAAGGATCAAGCGTATCGTCGACAATAGCAGGCACATCGTCAACAACATGCATAGCAAGTCAAAATGGTGATATCGTTGAGACATCTACCCGATGATATCAGAAAGTCAAGATGAAGAAGAAGACTAAAAGATGTTGACAATATCGTCGACAAGAAGCCTTGACGTCGATAAGGCTAAGGAAGAACATATGTCGTCAATATGAAGCCCCAATGTCGATAAGGCTAAGGAAGAACAGATGTCGTCGACAAGAATCCCTGACGTCGATAAGGCTACAGAAGAACATATGTCGTCGACAAGAAGCCTTGTCGTCGGAAAGGCTAAGCAAGACTGATGCTGATGACATCGTCGTAAAGAAGGTGTGACATCGAGAAGACTAAAGAAGGTCATATAAAGACAGGCAATTACTGAAGTACAGTCAGTCGACATGATATCAATTATGTCGTCGACAAGATAAGGTGGTTTCAACGATATTGGGCAGACAAGGAGTTCTCGCCGATATCAGTTTGATGACTTCGTGTCGTCTTAAGCTTGAGTGCAGAAGTAATGTCCAGTATCATCGATATATCACCATCTGATGAAGAATTGAAGAAGAAACCAGTTTAAGACATCGACAAGCCCTGCCATCGAGATATTGTCCATGTCGTCGTAACAATGGAAATATCGTCGAGACAGATTCAAAAGTAGCCAGATGCGCTGTCAGCATATAATGTCGTCGCCTGATCATCCAATCAGCGCATGTTCTTGAGGGATGGGCGTCTGTCAGTAAAGGACATCATATGTGACCGTTAAGCGGCTCATCCGTCCTATAAAAGGGAACGGTGATGCCCTAGAGAAGGGGTGAAACAAAGTGAGAAATAAAGTGAGAAAGAAAGAGAAAAAGAAAGGAACTAAAAAGAGTCCCGCCTAGCAATACAACAGTACAAGCGGCGGTGAAGAAAGAAAGAAGGGAAGAACAAAATGATCATTCTGTGTACTTCAAGTTGCAGTCAAGTCTGATCGACTGTTAAGTTTTGTTCAAGAAAGGTAGCCAGTCAACATCATGCAAAGCAAGAAAGCTTGAAGAAGATTTGTACCGTTCAAATTGAAAATCAAAAGCATCTTCTTCGAGTCAAGAAGCCGATATCCATCAGGCAGAAAAGGTTTACGTGGTATATCTTTATTTGTAAAGGCTTGCGGGCCAAAGTTGTAGGATCTATTTTTAGATCTGAGTGTCAAGCTTGAGGGCTTGAGATTTGTGAGGCTTGAGGGCTATGGCAGAGAACTTGCGGGTCCAAAAGTGTCGATCTTGCGGGATCAGGCGCAGTGAAGGGGCATGTGGGCCTAGGATGCGGGCAAGACTTGCGGTTTTGTGTTGTGTAGGGCTTGAGGGCCTGAATGTCGAGCTTGTGGGCTTGGGTGCAGTGAAGGGGCTTGCGGGCCTAGGCTGAAGTCAATACTTGCGGGTCTGTGCTGTGTAGGGCATGAGGGCCTGAGTGTCGAGCTTGCGGGCTCGGGTGTAGTGAAGGGGCTTGCGGGCCTAGGCTGCAGGGACTTGCGGGTTCGAGTTGTAAGGCTTGAGGGCCGGAGACATTGGCGGAGTTTGCCGAGCCTAGCACACTACTAGGTAGGCATAGAGGGAAAGAGGACTACTCAAGACACACTGTCTTGAGGAACCTCTATATGTTCTTGCGTGTTTTCTGTGCTATGCTTTTCTAATCTATAGATCTATTAACCAGAAAACAAGTACACCAAAAGGGGGAAGAAAAATAATTTGAAATACCTATTCACCCCCCCCCCCCCCCCCTCTAGGTGATAAGTCGACAACCAATTACTAACAAGTGGTATCAAAGCTAGGTTGTTAAAAGAAAATCTTAACAGCTTGAACAGATCTGCTCTTAGGTGTATCAAATCAACTGATCATCATATCCTAACTCTATAGAGAAAGTAAAAGGATCTGACATTAGGAAGTTCAGATCCTTAAGTGAAAGCAGCTGGAACTCTTCTCACATTAAAAAAGAAAGAAGGAATGATCGCATTAAGGGATGAAAGGACCAAAACACATCATAAGACCGGAAGGATTGATCGTTACCCTTGGCGGTCTCTTTGGTGGCATGAGAATCCAAGATTTCAGTCGGATAGAAAGAACCACACCAGGTTGCTCTCCATGGATCTGGGAACGGTTCTCGATTTAGAGCTCTGGAGCTCTAGTAATGGAAAAAATAGTCCTTCTCGTCTTCCCCACTTTTCTTCTATCTCGAGCTTGGAGAGAGAGTTGGCTGAAAAGTGTCCTAATCTTTTTCTCTAAGTGCCTTTATATAACACGGACCAAGACCCCAACATTAGGTTTAAATCCCCTGTGAAAATAGATGTCCGCTGTCCGTCAAAATGAAATATACAAAAAGGCATATCTGACTGTGTCGTCGAGTCACTCGACGACACAGATTTGTCTGTGTCATCGAGTCCTCTCCATGACACACGACTAAGGTTGGGTTGTTGAGTGGTCTCAATGATAAGCCTTTCCCGGCTATGTCACCGAGTCCACTTGATGACACAAAGCTTGTGTCATCGAGTGCTCTCGATGACACTCCTCTTTAGGCTGTGTTGTCGAGACCACTCGATGACACACGACAGAGAACTTCCTGCAAGCCCAGTAACTTGGATTTTCATTACAACTCCACCTCCCTTAAAAGAACTTCATCCAGAAATTTCAAAGTAAAGTACTAAAATAAATTATACTTGAGAGAAACAGATCGGGGTACTCCACAAGCATGGTCTGCTCTCTTTCCCAAGAGAGTTCCTCTCTCCCGTAATTATTCCAACGGACCTTTTCCATCCTGATGTATTTGTTCCGCAACTGTCTGACTTCGGTATCCTCGATGCAGATAGACCTAAATTTCATCGCTAGCCCACCATCTACCGGCACTTCGTCAACCGTAATATGTGTAGGCTCCTTCACAACCTTTCTCAACACTTAAATATGAAATACATCATGCAGACCGCTTAGCTCTGTAGATAGAACAAGTCGGTATGCAACTTCACTCATGTGCTCCAAGATCTCAAATGGTTCTACGTACCTTGGACTTAGCTTTTTCAAGCGTCAGATCCATTATACTCCTTTGAATGATTTGATTTTCAAGTAAACTCAGTCGCCAATGGATAACTCGATCTTTCGGTGATTTGCATTGTAATACTTTGCCTGCCTATCCTGGGCAATTAGCAACCGCTCTCATATTGCCCGGATTGATGTATTTGCTTCATCCACATCTTTACACTTCAACAACTTTGTGTCGCCCATTTTTGCCCAAGCCAAAGGCATACAACACTTTCTACCATAAAGGGCTCCGAAGGGTGCCTTTTTAATACTCTCTTGGTAGCAGTTTGTAACATCCCCCAAACTGCTAGGCCCCTAGAGAATTTTTTTCATGACAAGTCATGACAAAAATAGGATAAGTGACATAGAGCCCTAGAATGATAGTGAAAGAAGTGAAAAACACATGGTGTGCACTTAGCCATCATGAACCACCCTAATGAAAAGTGAACTAAAAAGAGGCTACTACATCTCATGCATCACACATAGCCATGGATATTTCCCTAGGATGAATCAATTACACAAAATGGGCCAAGGAGGCCCCATGAATTCCATAAGTTAAGAAGGAATACACATTGGTGTGCATTTAGCAAATCTTGATGGCCTAGCCTAGGGGTGACCAACAGACTCCAAAAGGCCAACCTAGCCTCACCATGACCCCTATGATCATCCAAGGAGGTGAGTAGGCCACTAGGGACCCTTGAGGCCAATCAAATTGGTCAAGTTGACCAAAGGTCAACTTTAGGCCACCTAGGTCAAACCTCCATAAATAAGGGCAATTGAACTCCAAATGATCAAATTGGACCCACCCTAATATGGCAACCTCCTTGGGGACCTAATGGACCCAAAAGCCCCATCATAGGGCAATCAATTTGGGGAAATTGGGCCAATTTCTAAAAAGTCCCAAATTGACCTAAATGTGCTAAAAACCCAAATTGATCTCCAATTGACCTAGTGTGATCAAATTGATCACCCCTAAACACTAAGGGGAGTAAATGAGACCCAAATGACCAAAGTACATAGTCAATTTTGGAAATATTAGGGCAAAACCACCAAAATGCCCAAATTGCCCTAATAAGCAATTTTATGCAATTAAACCCCATATGACCCCACCATGGCTCAATTCTTCTTAGAGTATGTCCATAGGGACTTAGAAAACAATGTGGGTCAGTCACATTGAATGGGGTGAGCTAGGGTCAAGACCAAACCTAAAAGCCCCAATTTGCCCTGTTTGGGTCAAGTAAGCCAAACTCAAGCTAGGTGGACTTAACCCAAACCCAACCTTAGAACCTTTGGGCTCAACCCCACCTAATCAAGCCCACTAGTGGGCTGAATTACCTTGGGCCCTAATTGAGCCCAAGGGGAGATCCAACAAGGTGGTGGTCGGCCACCACCAAAGGACTTGAATTCAAGAGGAATTCATGGAGAGGTGGCCACTTGGCCACCACTCCCCAATTCCTGGCCTGCCCCTGCCTTCCCAAGAAATTCCAGCAGAAGAAGGGGCTGAGCTGGCTGCCGCTGAGAGGGTGGGGAGGAGATAAAGAGCTCACCTTGCCGGCCACCATAATGGCCATTCCCCCTTTCCAATGCAATGCAGCCAAACTCCCTCTCCTCTGGCATCAATTCGAGCTCAGGAATAAATTCCTGATAAGCTGGAGGCCTGCGGCTGGCTAGCTGGGGCAGTGGCCACATAGAGGAGATTGCCGGTCATTGATAGCTATCAATATACACTCCCCCGGCTCATTTCAATCACAAGATCACCTTCAGAGCACTCATAGCAGTCGAGCCAACCCCCCCCCCCCCCCCCCCCTTCCTGATTGAGCTTTCGACCTCAGCCGCACCAGAAGCCATGGACGTCGGGAACAGTAATGTGATCTTCCTCCGCCGCAATACCCGTCGCCAAGCTCACGCACAGGCAACGTTCCTTCCCCTCTCCATCTGTGCTAGTCTCCCCCTCTCTTCCGTTACAAAATTTATGAAGAAACGACGACATTTGCCATTTCATTTTTCTTTGTCCCGGCTCTAAATCGAAAGGTGGCACAGGCCACCTTCGACCACCTCCGGCCAAACAGCCACCTCCAATCGGAAGACCTATGTCGGGTGGAGGTGGTGGCTTGGGGGTTTGGCCGGAGACGGCCTAAGATGGCCGGAAATCCGCCCACAAAATCGGCCCAGGCGCGGCAAATCAGAGCCCTTGGCTCATCAGGGAAGACGTCCCGTGGCCGTTAGATCTGGCGGCTTAGGCTAATCGCAGCCCAAAATGAATTAAATCATAATATTTAAGTAATATGTCACATTTCATGCAGCCCCTTAAACAATTTATTAAAAATACCTCCTCTCATTTTCTGAGAAAACCTTGAACATCAAAGTTGTAGCCCTTGGGCTCTAGAATTTTTAGAAATTTAGATCACCCCAAAAGGAGCACTGTAGCTCCCTGTAGACCATTTTTAGTGTAGCATGTACATATGGGCCCCTTTTTCCTTTATAAATTAATTTAGAGAGGTAAACAACTCTAAATATCTTGAAATTTGGTGCATGCATGAGTCATGCCCTAGAGGACATCCCCTAGAGGGAGGTACGTGAGATGGTGGCCATACCGGGAGTCGGACTCTCTGGTGCTGCAGGGAGAGCTCCGGTAAGCAAGACCCCTCATATACCAACTCTACACATTTACCCAGGATAGAGGGCAGAGTTATATGCCATCGAGGGTGTCGAGCCTTGTGGATGTTTGGACTGTTATATCTTTGCCAGGCGAGAGGCGAAGAAATCATTGTTAGATCGGGCTTAGGCCCTAGTTGTATTTTATATTATAATTCTGCACTCTGATTAAGCACTCTATTATGTTGAACTCTCTCATTTTGGACACACTCTTTCTATTATGTTATTGTTGTGGACTCATGCATCTGGGTTGTTCTTTTCGTGATGATTTTGGTTGGACTGGATAATGTTGAATAGCCGGCAGGATCCGCG
Organism: Dactylorhiza incarnata; assembly: GCA_033032865.1. NCBI lineage: Eukaryota > Viridiplantae > Streptophyta > Magnoliopsida > Asparagales > Orchidaceae > Dactylorhiza > Dactylorhiza incarnata. The sequence goes on along the minus strand of JAWHQI010000011.1, from coordinate 9,056,151 downwards.
TGTTGTGGTGGCGACCATGTAGTGAAATGGTACCACCGCAAGATGGAGGTTCTGGGCGGTAAGACCCGGTTTTAAAGCAAAAAAACGAGGGCCTTACACAGTTGTCGAAGGCAAATTCAATCATATAGAGGTGGTCCTCCCATATCTTTCTGAAATCTAAGGCGCACATCCGGAGCATGCCTTCCATTGTCCTATTGGTCCTCTCGGTCTGGCCATCCGTTTGTCGGCAGAAGGTCGTGCTAAGATTTAGCTTGGTACCCAATAGTTGGTGAATTAGCTTCCAATCATTTGATGTGAAACGCCCATCTTGATCACTTACGATGCTATAGGGAACTCCGTGCAATCGTACAATATTATCAATGTATAGTTTGGCTAGCTTTTCCCCAGAATCATCTTTCGGTTCAAAATGAAGTGCGATACTTTCATAAAATGGTCTACGATCACCCAAATGGTGTCGTTTCCATGCTGCGATCCAGCAATCCATTCACAAAATCCATTGAAATATCGTCGAACTTCCATTCCAGAATCAACAAAGACATTAGAAACCCACCAGGTCTTTGACATTCAGTCTTCACCAATGCGCAAGTATGACACTTGACCACGTAGAGAGTGATGTCTTTCTTCATACCCGGCCACCAAAAGAGTTTCTTCATGTCCATGTACATCTTTGTGCTCTCCGGTTGAATCAAGTACTTGGTAAAGTGAGCCTCGTACATCAACACTTCCCATAATTTGGCAACCTTTGGTACGCACTGTCTAGCATTATTCCATAAAAGACCATCCTCGAAAGAGAATTTAGCGTTAGACCCATCAACAGTCTCCGCTTTATAGCGCTTCATGCTTACATCTAGTTCCAAAGCTTGTCGAACTCGGTTGACATGGTCATATTAAACTTTTTTCCAGTTCAATCATGCTGAAGTAGACACTCTCCTATCGACACAAGAGATCTCTAAGGTTTCTAGATCACATATCAGACGCTCATCATGCATCAAAATCCAGTTTGCTTGCACGGGAGCCCGCCGACTCAACGCGTCTACAACAACGTTTCCCTTCTCGGGTGTATAATGAATATCAAAGGTGTACTCCCCAAGGAACTCCATCCACCTACTTTGTTACATATTAAACTCTCTCTAATTTAACAGGTACTTTAAGCTCTTGTGGTCCATAAAGATGTCAATCTTTATGCCATATAAGTAGTGTCGCCATATATTAAGAGCAAATACCATGACCGCTAACTCCAAGTCATAGACCGAGTAGTTCCTCCCATATACCTTCAACTGACGGGAGCCATAAGCAATCACATTTCTGAATTGTACCAGGACGCAACCCAAGTCGCTCCCTGAGGCGTTGCTATATATATTATAGCCTTCCGTACCACTTGGTGAGCATAAGATGGGTATCATGGTCAGATGGCTGTTCAGCTCCTCAAAAGCTCATGCGCACTCAGGCGACCAAGCGAACTTCTGATCATTCCTAGTCAACTTAGTGAGAGGAAGTGACCTCGAAAAGTTCTCCATGAAGCTCTTATAGTAGCCGGCAAGTCCTAAGAAGCTTCGGACTTCCGCCACGTTTTTCAACAAATGCCACTCTCGGATTTCCACTATCCTTAACGGATCGACTGTGATTCCCTCACCACTAACAACATGACCAAGGAACACCATTGGCGATAGACAAAACTCGCATTTGGAGAACTTGGCATATAGATGATTCCTCCTCAATGTGCTCAAAACTGCGTGCAGATGCTCTGCATGCTCCTCTGTTGGGAACAGCGCCCAACAATGTTCCTGATTTGAAGAAGTGCTCAGCTCAATGATAAATACAAATTGTTTCTAATGTCATATCTAGTTCATGCTTGCAGAGATAAGATGATATGACAAGTACTTCAATAACCTGCCTAAGTATAATATCGTCGAAAAAGGCTAGACATATCGTCGGCAAGTATAGGCACATCATTAAAATAATGGGCAAAGCAAAGTAGAATGATTGTGTCTGAAGTCGTCGAAAAGGATCAAGCGTATCGTCAACAACATGTAGAGCAGGCAAATTGGTGATATCGTTGTGACATCTACACGACGATATCAGAAAGTCAAGATGAAGAAGAAGACTAAAAGATGTTGACAATATCATCGACAAGAAGCCTTGATGTCGATAAGACTAAGGAAGAACAGATGTCGTAAACAAGAAGCCCTGACGTCGATAAGGCTAAGGAAGAACAGATGTCATCGACATGAAGCCCTGACATCGATGAGGCTACGGAAGAACAGATGTCGTCAACAAGAAGCCTTGTCGTCGGAAAGGCTAAGCAACACTGATGCTGATGATATCGTCGTAAAGAAGGTGTGACGTCGAGAAGACTAAAGATGGTCATATGAAGACAGGCAATTACAGAAGTATAGTCAGTCGACATGATATCAATTATGTCGTCGACAAAATAAGTTGTTCTCAGCGATATTGGGCAAACAAGGAGTTCTCGCCGATATCAGTTTGTTGACTTCGTGTCGTCTTAAGCACGAGTGCAGAAGTGATGTCCAGTATCGTCGATATATCACCATCTGATGAAGAATTGAAGAAGAAACCAGTTCAAGACATCGACAAGCCCTGTCGTCGAGATATTGTCCATGTCGTCGTAACAATGGAAATATCATCGAGATAGATTCAAAAGTAGCCAGACGCGCTGTCAGCATATAATGTCGCCGCCTGATTATCCAATCAGCGCATGTTCTTGAGGGATGGGCGTCTGTCAGTAAAGGACATCATATGTGACTGTTAAGCGGCTCATCCGTCCTATAAAAGGGAACGGTGATGCCCTAGAAAAGGGGTGAAACAAAGTGAGAAATAAAGTGAGAAAGAAAGAGAAAAAGAAAGGAACGAAAAAGAGTCCCACCTAGCAATACAACAGTACAAGCGGCGGGAAGAAAGAAAGAAGGGAAGAACAAAATGATCATTCTGTGTACTTCAAGTTGCAGTCAAGTCTGATCGACTCTTAAGTTTCGTTCAAGAAAGGTAGCCAGTCAACATCCGGCAAAGCAAGAAAGCTTGAAGAAGATTTGTACCGTAAAGATTGAAAATCAAAAGCATCTTCTTCGATTCAAGAAGTTGATCTCCATAAGGCAGAAAAGGTTTACATGGTATATCTTTATTTGTAAAGGCTTGCGGGCCAAAGTTGTAGGATCTATTTTCAGATCTGAGTGTCAAGCTTGAGGGATTGAGATCTGTGAGGCTTTACGGCTTGGGTAGAGGACTTGCGGGTCCAAAAGTGTCGTGCTTGCGGGATCGGGTGCAGTGAAGGGGCTTGCGCGCCTAGGCTGCAGGCAAGACTTGTGGTTTTGTGTTGTGTAGGGCTTGAAGGCCTGAGTGTCGATCTTGCGGGCTTTGGTGCAGTGAAAGGGCTTGCGGGCCTAGGCTGCAGGCAAGACTTGTGGGTCTGTGCTGTGTAGGGCATGAGGGCCTGAGTGTCGAGCTTGCGGGCTCGGGTGCGGTGAAGGGGCTTGCGGGCCTAGGCTGCAAGGGCTTGCGGGTCTGAATTATAAGGCTTGAGGGCCGGAGACATTGGCAGAGTTTGCCGAGCCTATCACACTGCTAGGTAGTCGCAGAGGGAAAGAGGACCACTCAAGACACCCTATCTTGAGGAACCTCTATAAGTTCTTGCGTGTTTTTTGTGGTGTGCTTTTCTAATCTATAGATCTATTAACCAGAAAATAAGTACACCAAAAGGGGGAAGAAAAATAATTTGAAATACCTATTCACCCAACCCCCCCCCCCCCCCCCCCCCCCCCCCCTCTAGGTGATAAGTCGACACCCAATAACTAACAAGTGGTATCAAAGCTAGGTTGTTCAAAGAAAATCTTAACAGCTTGAACAGAACTGCTCTTGGGTGTATCAAATCAACTGATCATCATATCCTAACTCTATGGAGAATGTCAAAGGATTTGATAATAGGAAGTTCAGATCCTTAAGTGAAAGCTGCTGGAACTCTTCTCACATTAAAGAAGAAAGAAGTATAGGGGTCAGTATCATAGGGATCAGAGCACCCTTGACTATTTCAGACAATGAATCTGAAGATGAAGAATGCTCTGTAGTCAGAAGAAGAATAAGAGCACCCTTGACTCTCACAGACTGTGACTCTGAGGATGAGGAGGTCTATGGGTTGATGGCTCTATCAGATGAAGAAAATCATGATGAATCACATTATGATGAGGTATGCATCACTCACACACCTTTACCCACTTCCTCAATTAAGATGACCAAGAGTGCATCAGATGATTGCTCATCTTCTGAAAATGATCCAGAAGACTGCTCATCATGCAACAATAAGAACCATGCTGATCTAATAGAGTAGTTTGGTGATCTCTTGGATGCTCCAAGAAAGAGCAAGAAGCTTGTTAAGAAGCAAGCTAGGGAGCTAGAATCACTCAGACCCATTAAGGCTGAGATTAATAAGGAAATGGGTATGTCCCATAATGAGGGCACCAATTCCTGTGAGCTCAAGAAAATCATAGGCAAGCTTCATGATGAAAGAAACCAAAGGGAAGAACTCATTAGGAAGCTTGAGAATGATCTTCTTAAAGAAAGAAGCTTAGTGGCTCAATTCTATAAGCCCAAAACTATACTGCCCATCATTGACACCTTCTCCTCCTATGGAAATAAGAGGGGATTGGGTTTCAATGAAAGGGCAATAGTTGATGGGAATGGAGAAAAGGGCAAAACTGAAGTTGAGCCTCATACCACCTTTCAGAAGGTAGTTCTTCTCTCTAACAAATATGACCAGGATAGTGTCTATGGTCACTGGATGAATGGAAGCTCCAATAGCTTGGGAAATGCTCCTAACTATGGGAGGAGAAAGGGCATGGGGATGAGTGCATTGAAGGATCCCCATGAGGAAATCCAAATGGCCCATCATGGACCATTTGTGTTTGGTGCCTCAGCCCCCACCTTCAAGGGTAAAGGAGCAACACCTTCCCAATCTCTTCCAGATAAGAAGCAGGCTGGTAGCACGAGTATAATCAACTCTCACTTGATCATATCTGATGCCATCAACACCATGTCAGCTACCAAGATGATATGTTACTGACAAACAGATAAAGTCAAGAAGAAATAATTATACTAGAGCAGTTAGTCAGCCCTTGGCTGAGAAAGATAGGAAGAAGGTTGTTGCCTTCTCTACTGAACATAAGCATTGTTATTCTCCACCCACCTAAAAAATTGTTCAGAAAAGAAGGTACAACATCCATGAATGTTGGTGATGTGGTAAAGTGGGACATTTTGCCATTGACTGTTGACACAACCCTAGTGTGCCTAGTGCAAAGGAGAGACCTCCTAGAAAGGCTAAGGTGAGTAGAAGAATTACTTATTATGCTAACAAGAACCTAGGACCCAAGTCACCCTGGATTCCTAAGGAATATTAAATCTATCTGGCAGGGAAGCCCATTTAGACAATCAAAAGCAAACAAGGCTAATTGATGAGTAGTATTTATGCGTATTTTAATTATAGTATTTAGTTTAGTTTTAATTTAAAATTGCAAATATTATATATATTTTAGTTTAAAATCACTTCTTTTATAATTTCTGTTCTAAATGTAGTTTTACTTTTATTTTTGCAGAATTTTGGGAAAAATTGGAGAAAATCACAAGTCACGCCCTCATTCACGCCCGTGACCAAGGGCGTGTGACCTAAAGATCTGCGTTCGACGAAATTGGAATTGCATTCGACGAAATTGGAGCTGCGTTCGATGAAAGCTCTCCGCCCCTGCATTCGACGAAATTGGAGGTGCGTTCGACGAAAGCTCTATGCCCCTGCGTTCGACAAAATTGGAGCTGCGTTCGACGAAATTGGAGCTGCGTTCGACGAAAGCTCTCTTCCCCTGCGTTCGACGAAATTGGAGCTGCGTTCGACGAAAGCTCTCTGCCCCTGCATTCGATGAAATTGGAGCTGAGTTCGACGAAAGCTCTCTGCCCCTGCGTTCGACGAAGCCTGAGCGGATTTCGACGAACGCGCTCTGCCGCACCGAATTCTAGCCCATGCTGCATTAATTGAAGCCGCCCAGGTACACGCCCGTGACCCAAAATGTCATGCCTGTGACTTTCCCGTGTGATCCCTGCACGTCGCCGAGTCGCAAGCCAGCCCATGCTGCATTTAATGAAGCCGTCCAAAGTCACACCCGTGACCCAAGTTACACGGGCGTGTAATGTCCGAATTTCTCCCGCCATCACGCAAAGTCCACGCCACTGTCAGATCCAATGTCAGCAATGTTTACACGCCCTAGGTTATGCCCGTGACCGAGGGTGTGTAACTTGAATTTTTTGCCTATAAATTCAGAGGCTCTCCCTTGAGTTGGAAGTTTAGAATTTTGGAGATGGGAAGGTGCTGCTAGAGCTGTTAGGGAGTTTTTCATGTTCATGTTCATGTTTTTCCTTAAGCTTTCATATTCTCTTTTTCATGTAATGTACTAGTTTTTATTTCGTTCATGCACTAGTTAATTAAAGCTTGTAACCTTAATTTCCTAGTTTTGTAATCTCTTTTTAAGCTTGTAATAGTTTTGGTTTTCAATAAAATTAAGTTTGCTCTCTTTCTCTTTAGTAATTTATTTTTCATGCAATGTTAATTTTTCTCTCCTTAGTAATTTCTCTTTTATACAATGTTAACTTTTCTTTCCTTTCATGCAATATTTAATCTTTTCATTTAGCTTGCAATTTGTTTTTTTTAGTTAAGTAAAACAACCCTCAAAAATCGTTCGATAAGATAATGGTGATTTTCCTCGAAGTAGAAGTAATCAACGCGCTCTGTGGACTACAACCTTGGTATTTCTAAATATCCTATACTATAGACGATAAGGTACACTTGCCTTAATCGGATATAGTTTTGGAGAAAATCTTCAAACCTTCGCTTAATTTCAAAGCAAAGAAAATTTCTATATCAAGTTTTTGGCGCCGTTGCCGGGGATCTTGCGTAGATATTTTGAAAAGAGGATAGCTATTAATTTTATCATGCTTCCTTTTATTTTATTTTGCTTTTTCTAAATTTCAAACAAAAAAAAAATTTATCATGCTTCTTTTTAGTGTATGACTCGAGGTAGCGCTTCGAATATTCCTTTTGATCCAGAGATCGAGCGAACCCTTTTTAGGCGCCGCCGTTCTCGTGATAAGGATATTCAATTAGAATTCGAAGAGACGATCGGGGACATTAACACAGCAAATATGGATCCTGATCTTAATCCTCTTAATCCTGATCTTAATCCTCCTAATCCTAATGCGCCAAATCCTAATGAGGCTGCGCAACGGACCATGTCCTATTATGCGCGGCCAAATTTGGAAGGAACACAATCTGGTATTGTTCTCCCCATGGTGGCGAACAATAATTTTGAGATCAAGTCTAGCATCATACAAATGGTGCAACAATCGGTGACCTTCGATGGTCAACCGGACGAAGATCCAAATTCACATATTTCTTACTTTCTTGAAATATGCGATACTTTTAAAATGAATGGTGTCACCGATGACGCCATTCGATTGCGTCTTTTTCCTTTTTCTTTGCGGTCTAAGGCCAAGCAGTGGCTGGGCTCTCTACCAAGGGGATCCATCACTACATGGGCCGAAATGGAGGAAAAATTTCTAAATAAATATTTCCTGCCTTCAAAGACCGCTAAATTGCGCATGGATATTGCGTCGTTCATGGAAATCGACTCGGAGACTCTCTATGACACATGGGAGTGCTTCAAGGAGCTTTTGCGTCGATGCCCTCACCACGCACTTGCCACTTGGCAGCAACTGCAAATATTTTATAATGGCTTAAATCTCCAAACGAGGCAAATGATTGATGCGGCCACTGGGGGGACGTTAAATAACAAAACCCCAGACGCCGCTCAAGAGCTTTTCGAAGAGATGGCCACGAATGCGTACCAATGGAACATGCCCCGAGCACGGCCTAATAAGCCAGCCAGAATTTTTGAAATAGACGCAAACGCAAATTTGGCTTTACAAGTTGAGTGTTTAACAAAGCAAGTGGCGGAGATGTCTACTTCCTCCGCCACTCCTCCTTGGGCTAATATCGTTTTAATTGAAGAACAAGTCGACTACATGGGAAATCCGCCTCGGCCTTCCTATAACCCAAACGCTGCTCTGTTTAACAACACATACAATGCGGGTTATAGGAATCATCCGAATGTCTCATGGAGCAACCAAGGAAATGCTCAGCGCCCTATGAATCTAAATCAACCCCCCCCCCCCCCCTAATCAACTTCTTAACTTAACTCCGCCTCTAAATTTGATTTATCAAAATTTTAATCCTCCCGGTTTTCCACCGCAACAGCACAAGCCCTCTTCGCTTGAAGAGGTCTTTGCAAAATATGTTGCTACAAATGAATCGAACATCCGGAACCTCACCGGGTCGATAAAAAATTTAGAGAATCAAGTGGGCCAGCACGCAAAGATGATTTCTGAGCGTCGGCAAGGAGCACTACCGGGAAATACAGAGCGAAATCCAAAGGAGAGCGCGCACACGATTACACTCCGAAGCGGGAAGGAGGTGGATTCAAAAAAGGACGAACCCAAGGTAACTTCCTCTCCTCCTCCTACTCTTAATTTATCTTCGAATTTGTCCACTACGTTAGCCCCGTGCGCTTCTACTTCTAATATTCTGTATCCGTCTAAGTTTAAAAGCGAGTGCGCCGAAAAAAATTATAAAAAGTTTTTACACATTTTAAAGCAAATTCATATTAATGTACCCTTCTGCGAGGCTATCTCTCAAATGCCTAAATATGGGAAATATCTTAAGGAGTTGCTCTCCAATAAGAAAAGATTAGAAGATATTTCGCATATTTCTTTAAACGCAGAATGCTCCACGGTTGTACTCAACAAATTGCCTCAAAAAGCAAATGATCCGGGACGGTTTTCCATCCCGTGTTTATTTGGCAATTCGTTAGTAAAACACGCCTTAGCGGATCTTGGAGCAAGCATCAATCTCATGCCATTTTCATTATTCAAAAAGCTAGGTCTAGGAAATCCTAGCCCCACTCGAATGAGTATTCAATTAGCGGATCGTTCTTTAAAATATCCGGTTGGAATAGTGGAGGACGTGCTCGTCAAGGTTGACAAATTCTTCTTCCCGGTAGATTTTGTCATTCTTGACATCAAAGAGGATGCCGAAGTACCCCTTATACTCGGCCGCCCCTTCCTTGCCACCTCCCGCGCTATTATAGACGTAAGTAACGGAAAGCTCCTCCTACGGGTTGGAGACGATGAAGTTACTTTTGGCATAAATTCCTCGATGCAAAATACATTAGAAAACGACGATTCATATTTTTACCTGGAAGAGTGTTGTGAGTTCGATTCATCCCCCGAGTTGGTCTCATCAGCAAGTAGTGATTCCGAGCTCGTCGAGCTCTTTTATCTTGAAGAAGAAGTCCCTCACCCCACACCACCCGAACCATTACTTCTAGAAAAATTAAAACTTCTTATAAAGAGCCACCCGTGTTAGAGTTAAAACACCCCCCCCCCCTCACCTCCAAAATTTATTTTTAGAAAAAGAGGCTAAGCTACCCGTCATCGTTTCACCCGATCATAGCAACTCAGAAATTTTTGAGTTGTCTATAGTCTTAAGAAAGCACCGCCACATAATTGTGTGGCAAATATCAGATATTAAGGGTATAAACCCTTCCTTCTGCACTCATAAAATCTTCCTCGAAGATAATTCCCGCAACTCAGTCCATCCTCAACGACGACTAAACCCGAACATGAAAGAAGTCGTTAAGGCCGAAGTTATTAAACTTTCAGACGCGGGAATCATTTACCCGATATCGGATAGTACTTGGGTTAGCCCAGTACAAGTCGTACCGAAGAATGGTGGCGTCACGGTAGTTACGAACGAAAATAATGAATTGATCCCAACCCGCACTGTTACGGGTTGGCGGATGTGCATCGATTATCGAAAACTAAATGATGCCACCCGTAAGGATCACTTTTCGCTACCTTTTATCGATCAAATTTTAGAGCGCCTTTCAGGTCACTCCTACTACTGTTTTCTCGATGGTTTGTCGGCATATTTCCAAATCCTAATTTCACCCGACGACCAAGAGAAAACCACTTTCGCTTGTCCCTTTGGCACCTTCGATTATCGAAGGATGCCATTTGGTCTTTGTAACGCGTCAGCTACATTCCAAAGATGTATGCTGGCAATATTTGACGAGTTAGTAGAGGAGGTGATGGAAGTGTTTATGGACGACTTCTCCGTGTTCGGAAACTCATTTAAAAATTGTTTAAAAAATCTCGAGCGTGTGCTGCAGCGATGTGAGAGAACAAATTTAGCGCTTAATTGGGAGAAATGTCATTTTATGGTCAAAAAAGGATAAGTCCTTGGCCATAAAATTTTGAGCAAGGGGATCGAGGTCGATAGGGCCAAGATCGAAGTAATTGAAAAGCTCCCCCCTCCAACAAACGTAAAAGCAATTAGATGTTTCCTAGGCCACGCGGGGTTTTATCGGCGCTTTATACAAAATTTTTCCAAAATCACAAAGTCGTTAACCCATCTTCTCGAAAAAGAATCAGCCTTTATTTTTAACGATGAATGCCATTTGGCCTTTAAACTTATCAATGAGAAACTTATAAACTCCCCGATTCTAGTCGCCCTAGATTGGTCGCTCCCTTTTGAAATCATGTACGACGCGAGTGATATTGCGGTTGGTGTCATTTTAGGCCAACGGGTGAGTAAGTATTTCCACCCGATTTATTATGCGAGCAGAACACTCACGTCGGCACAAGCGAACTACACCACTACCAAGAAGGAACTTCTAGCAATCGTTTTCGTTTTTGATAAGTTTAGGTCGTATATCACTCTCTCAAAAGTTATCGTCTTCACAGATCACTCCGCTCTTAGATTTCTTTTAAGTAAATCAGAAGCCAAGCCTCGTCTTTTGCGATGGATCCTCCTATTGCAGGGGTTTGATTTAGAGATTCGGGTCAAAAGGGGAGCAGAAAACTTGGCGGCCGATCATCTTTCTCGATTAGAAAATCTCGCCTCGGAAGAATTAATAGAGGCCGACATTAACGATAAATTTCCCGAAGAGCGCCTCCTTGCTCTCGAAAATATTAATTCATCTTCTACCCCCTGGTTTGCGGATTTGGCTAACTATTTAGTAGCCCGGGTCCTGCCAAAAGAATTCTCGAGTCAACAAAAGAAGAAATTCTTTTCTGATTTAAAGAATTATTTTTAGGAGGACCCCTTTTTATTCCATGTTTGCGCAGACCAGGTGGTGAGAAGATGCGTCTCAAGTAAGGAAGGCCTTAAATTTTTACGTCATTGTCACGATGGACCAACCGGTGGTCATTATCAAGCAAACCGAACCGTGAGGAAGGCGTTGGAGGCAGGCTTTTATTGGCCCATGCTCTTCAAAGATGCTCACACCCTTGTGAGTACTTGCGACAGCTGCCAGCGGTCAGGGAACATCTCCCATCGGGATGAGATGCCCCAAAATATTTTCTTAGAATGCGAAAATTTCGATCTTTGCGGTATTGATTTTGTTGGTCCTCTCCCTCCCTCTTATTCAAACAAATATATTCTCGTTGCGGTCGACTACGTGTCGAGGTGGGCGGAAGCGCAAGCTCTCCCCACCAACGATGCGTGAGTCCTCGTTAATTTCTTAAAAAATTATTTTCTTGATTTGGCACGCCGCGCGCTATAGTGAGTGATCTGGGCACCCATTTTTGCAATAGTCAATTTACAAAAATCTTAGCAAAATATGGTGTCATGCACAAATTATCCACTGCATATTACCCACAAACGAGCGGACAAGTCGAAGTTGTTAATCGAGAATTAAAGCAGATTTTAGAAAAAATGGTTTCTATTAATAGGAAGGATTGGGCAATAAAGCTCGATGACGCGCTATGGTCCTATCGAACGACGTACAAGACCGCTATCGGTTGTACACCGTATCGAATGGTTTATGGCAAGGCTTGCCACCTTCCGGTCGAACTAGAACACCGCGCATTTGGGCACTTAAATTTTTAAATCTCGATTCCACTTTAGCGGGCGATCAAACAAAATTTCAAATGAACGAATTAGATGAATGGCGAGCGAATGCGTATGAGAGCAATAAATTATATAAGGAGCGAACAAAGTTTTATCACGATAAACACATAAAGTTTCCGAAAACTTTTTTCGCCGGGCGACCTCATCCTCCTTTATAATTCTCGCCTTCGCCTTTTTCCGGGAAAACTAAAATCCCGATGGACCGGACCCTTTATTGTTAAAGAGGTTTGGTCCTATTGGACAATCCTAATTTCCCACTCGGAAAAAGGTACCTTCAAAGTAAATGGGCACCGCCTTAAGTTATATCTTCCGGGAGAGCTAGCTAACAAGAAGAGTGAATCATTATCTTTTCATCCTATAATATGATCAGCAAGTGGGTCAAGCTACGCGACCTTAAACAAAGCGCTTTTGGGAGGCACCCCAAAGTTATCTTTTTATTGTTTTTCTTTTTTTAACATGTTTTGTAGGTAACTGGCGCTTCCCCCGCATCTTCATAACCAGGGAAGCCCTCTTAACCTCTCCTTCGTTTCTATTATTATTTTTATTTTGTCTTGCATTTTTTTCTTTTACTTCATACTTAGTTTTAAACATTGAGGACAATGTTTAACTTTAAGTATGGGGTGTAAATAGTTCTTTGTAAATAGTTGTTAAATTAGAAAATTATCCCAAAAAAATTATTTCTTATATTTTTCTTCTATTTTAGCACTTGTAAAACCCAAAAACTCAAAAAAAAAATTTAGAAAATCGAAAAATTTAAATCTTGGAAAGGGACATTTGGGACCTCACCCCATCTCACCTCCTACTACCGTGAGAACCCTTCACGGGATATACCTCAGGAAGTCCAAGAATTAACAAAAAAAATTTAAGCTTTTTAGTATATGTTTTTATTGCTTATTTCTTATCATGGAAAAAAGATAATATAAAAAAAAGATAAAATCAAAATTCAAAAATATGAAAAACTTAAAATACAAAAAAATTTAAAAATTTTATACCGCTCCTATTTGTTGTTTTTGTGAGTTCATAGAAATCTAGTTGAGGATGTTTATAAGCATGTTTAGGTTTTTAATTAGCTAAAATTTAGCTTATCATAGTTTGTTAATTTTAAATTTGAGGTAATTTTGCTTTAAGAATCATCTTATGATTTTAACTTGATTAGAGAATTTTTTTAGCATGACTTCTCTTTTTATTTGTAAATGGCTTCATTTTGTAGTGAATTTGCTAAACCTCTTTAGATTTCAATTATATTTTCTTCTAACTTTTTAGATCTTAGGAAATTTAATTTTACTAGAATTTGCTCTCAATATAATTTAAAGCTAGCTAGATTTATTTTCCTTCCCTATCCCTTTGTTGGCATAAAAAAATGAAGTTTAAAAGATCATATGTCATGGGAATAAGAGGATAAAATTCATTATTCCCTAAACATATGCACCCAAAATCATTTAAAAGATTATATGGCATGGAGTAAGAAGATAAAATTCATTACTCCTAAAAATATACATTTTGGATTTTTATTAGAAGAGAAAAAAAAATATAGAGGTGAGAGGATAAAATTCATCACCTCAAATCAAAAATCTCTTCTTTTGCCAAATTTTATGAAATCCCCCTTAGCCAATTATCATTGTTCTAAATTTAGTTTAAGATTTTGGAGAGAACAATATTTTGTAAGTTACTTTTCCTTAAGTTTCTTTTAAGATAGAGTTCTTATAATTTTAATTTAATCTCGTTTTATAAGTTCTACAATATTGTTAAGCAAAATAATTTTCTTGAGAAGTCCTTGCCTAAACATTTTTCCCTTTTTTCAAATCTTCATCATAATTTAGGACTTAACTCCTCCTTGAATTTACTCTTAACTTAACTTTTGGTTTAATTGAAATTTTACTTTAAAATTAAAATTTTTTAAGGATGTCTTATAAATTATGTCTCACACTTTTGCTCTGGAATAGCAAAACCTCAAGTATGGGGGTATTTGATGAGTAGTATTTATGCGTATTTTAATTATAGTATTTAGTTTAGTTTTAATTTCAAATTGCAAATATTATATATATTTTAGTTTAAAATCACTTCTTTTATAATTTCTGTTCTAAATGTAGTTTTACTTTTATTTTTGCAAAATTTTGGGAAAAATTGGAGAAAATCACAAGTGACGCCCTCAGTCATGCCCGTGACCAAGGGCGTGTGACCTAAAGATCTGCGTTCGACGAAATTGGAGCTGCGTTCGATGAAATTGGAGTTGCGTTCGACGAAAGCTCTTTGCCCCTGCGTTCGATGAAATTGGAGCTCCGTTCGATGAAAGCTCTCTACCCCTGCGTTCGACGAAATTGGATCTGCGTTCGACGAAATTGGAGCTGCGTTCGACGAAAGCTCTCTGCCCCTGCTTTCGACGAAATTGGAGCTGCGTTCGACGAAAGCTCTCTGCCCCTGCGTTCGACGAAGCCTGAGCTGAGTTCGACGAACGCGCTCTGCCGCACTGAATTCTAGCCCACGCTACATTAATTGAAGCCGCCCAGGTACACGCCCGTGACCCAAAATGTCACGCCCGTGACTTTCCCGCGTGATCCCTGCACGCCGCCGAGCCGCAAGCCATCCCATGCTGCATTTAATGAAGCCGTCCAAAGTCACGCCCGTGACCCAAGTTACACGGGCGTGTAATGTCTAAATTTCTCCCGCCATCACGCAAAGTCCACACCACTGTCAGATCCAATGTCAGCAATGTTTACACGCCCTAGGTCACGCCCGTGACCGAGGGCGTGTAACTTGAAATTTTTGCCTATAAATTCAGAGGCTCTCCCTTGAGTTGGAAGTTCAGAATTTTGGAGATGGGGAGGTGCTGCTAGAGCTGTTAGGGAGTTTTCATGTTCATGTTCATTTTTTTCCTTAAGCTTTCAGGTTCTCTTTTCATGTAATGTACTAGTTTTTATTTCTTTCATGCACTAGTTAATTAAAGCTTGTAACCTTAATTTCCTAGTTTTCTAATCTCTTTTTAAGCTTGTAATAGTTTTGGTTTTCAATAAAATTAAGTTTGCTCTCTTTCATGTTCTCTTTCTCCTTAGTAATTTCTTTTTCATGCAATGTTAATTTTTCTCTCCTTAGTAATTTCTCTTTTATGCAATGTTAACTTTTCTTTCCTTTCAAGCAATATTTAATCTTTTCATTTAGCTTGCAATTTGTTTTTTTTTTAGTTAAGTAAAAAAACCCTCAAAAATCGTTCGATAAGGTAATGGTGATTTTCCTCGAAGTAGAAGTAATCAACGTGCCCCGTGGAATACGGCCTTGGTATTTCTAAATATCATATACTATAGACGATAAGGTACACTTGTCTTAATCGAATATAGTTTTGGAGAAAATCTTCAAACCTTCGCTTAATTTCAAAGCAAAGAAAATTTCTATATTACTAATGGACAATAAGTGATCCAGGCTTAACTCTGGACTAAGAAAAACCTCACCACAGGCCAAGATGCACTGGTCAAGGGGGAGCTAAAAATAAAGATAAGAGAAACATCACATCAAGGGGGAGCTACTAGCTCAAGAAGATATAAAAACTAAGGTGAAGGTAACTATATTGATGTTCAATACATAACCTCATCTTTATCATTTTGTTAAAGGTAATTTTTACTTGATCAAGCAAAAGCTGTCACTCAAGGAGCATATATGTATGGCACTGATAATACAAAAGAGTGAAAAGGGACAATATCGTTTTGAACGCAAAACTATATCATCGAAATGATGATTGGTATCGTCGGAATGATTTTGCGTCACGACGATACCTAATCACCAATGGACTCTTAAATAGACCTAAGCTTAACCAATCATAACAGCATAACCTGAGTTAATCAGACATTTAACAAATGACACTTCTTCTTCCAACACGGAAACTGTTAAATTTTTTGATTTGAATCGTTTAGGAGTAAGCAGGAGTTGCATCAAATGAGTTATAGCCAAACAACCACAATGCTACACAGCAACACAATAGTCTTTATTGAATCACAAACTTCATTAAATTTCGAGACATACATGGCAAAACATGATTCATAAGAATCACGAAGGAGAGAAGAACAAAACACACCAAAAAACACAAATCTGGCGACCTGACAAAACAGAGACCGCAAAGACCACTGCACTCCAGAGACCGCCCGGCTTGTCCTGAGACCGCACGAATAGAATTCAGGCAAGATGACCTGCACTGCAAGACCGCCACCTCAGACCGCACGAACTGGAGCTTATTGAACTGAACAGAGAACAGAAGCTGTCGCCAAACCGCAACTCAGATCGCCTAACCATAGAAGGTCGCCTGATCGCTGAGCTCGCTGCGAACAGCACAAGAACAATATAAACCAGTCCACAGACAAGCCGCTGCCGAAGTGTTTATTCAAGCCACTGGGAAATCACCAAGGAAGGAAACCGCAACCTGCTGACCGCAAACCTGCGAACACAACAAACAGTCAACTCGCTTCCGAGATCGCCCGACCTCAAAGTTGAGACCGCACAAAACAACCCAGGCTCTAGTTCTTACAGTTCTCGTTTTAAATGACGGGCCCTGCACCCCTATTTATAGGAGAGATGATGGATGTATTCACCGCCGCACGAGAGGTACAGTCACCACCCATCAGATCACGAGCGGTCTCACAGAGCAGATCGCGCGATCACACCACTTGGACAACATTCTATCCAAGACCGCAAATCAGCAACAGACCGCGCACGAGCCGCGCGGACACAGATCACTCCTTCCTTAGACCGCCTAGAGAAAACCAAGAACATCTGGCCGACTTAGAACAAGTCGCCAGACCGACCAAGCAGAGCAGACCGAGGAGAGACCGGAACATTACTCGAATAAACTGGCCAATCACAGCAGACCGCCAGAACCAGACTGACAAGAAAGAGACCGCCTGAATCAGACCGGCAGAGCACTAGAGCAGAGACCGCGCGGTCTCTACGGTCACCAAAATTCAGACCGCCGGCCACCTTCCACTTCACTTCAATAATTTCAACAGAAACTATAAATAAGGTCAGATGTCTTAAGGTTAAAACACTTTCTACATTAGCCCTAAAAGGACGTCGTGCTCTCTACGCCTTGGAAGAGTGAACGAGTCGACTAAACTAGAATCCTCTCCGATCAAGTAAGAAATGGCGCCAAAGAAGGAAGGATTTCTCTATGAAGGAAGCCAAGTAGTGAGTGGTGGTTTCTCAGAGGGGCCAGAAGAGATTCAGAGCGCCTTTAAGCTATTAGACGCCGTCGACCTGGAAATCGTTCTCTTAGAGTCAACAGTAATAAGTGTTGGAGTTCTACTCGAATGTCAAGGGTGGTTCAAAAGGAACATCTGTGAAAATCTTGATCAATGGGATAAAGGTCAAGGTGAATCCCAAGAGGTTGGCAAGGGTTCTTCAGCTGCCGACCTTCGCCAAGGGGGAGGAAGATGAAAATGTCACCCAGGAAGAGCTTAACAGGGCTCTACAATGGTGCAGTTGTTGGACATGTGTGTCACATCCCTTTGTTTGAGAATAAAAAATCCCAAATTCTATTTGATCTTGCTTGTCGTGTGTTTATAGTGTGCAAGAACTATAGGTGCAATACTCCACAGGTAGAAAGCAGCTGAATTCTAAAATCTGGAAGAATGCGCTACCGCCAGTGCTAGCGCTACCGCCAGGCGCTAGCTCAGGTTCCGTTCGACAAACTTTGAGCTGCGTTCGACGAAATTTTCATTCGACAAAAAGTTCCGTTCGACGAACTTCGAGCTGCGTTCGAAAATTTTGTTCGACAAAAATTTCCGTTCGACGAACTTCAACCTCCGTTCGACGAAAACTTCGTTCGACGGATTTCGTTCGACGAAAGTTTGTTCTGCCACGCCGCCGACGATTTCGTGAATACTACTGCCAGTGCTAGCGCTACCGCCTGGCGCTATCTCAAGTTCGTGCACAACGCCACGCCGCCGACGGTTTTCGCAACTGCTCCACACGAACTCTACCGCAGGCGTTAGGATCTACCGCAGGCGCTATCTTCAAAGTCTATAAATTGATGGGTCTTTCTCATTTTGGCTAATCCATCCCAAAGAGGTTGCAAGTGCCACAATTCTATTGCTGCTATGCTGCCGAAGATGGATCTCCCACTGAAAGCTTAAGGAGAATTCTGGAGGAGGACTACATCACGCTACATCCGAAGGACGATCGCATCGACCATGCTCATAATACAGCGATCCTTCATCTCCGACTTCAGAAGAGCTCATATAGGGAGTTTTTATTATTGTTATCTTTATTTCCATTCCATACTTTTTGTAACCGTTTAGAGAATTCGCCTTGCGTTGGCGACTAGGTCTGGGTAGGACTTAGGGAGGAATTCGCCTTGTGTTGGCGACTAGGTCTGGGTAGGACTTAGGGGAAAATTCGCCTGGTGTTGGCGACTAGTTCTAGGTGATTAGATCTAGGGGGGCTCAAGGCCATATCCGGGGAAGGATTGGCTAGAGCGGCTTGAGGCCTTATCCGGGGTAGGATAGGCTAAAGCCAACCGGTTTGTGGGGATACAAGTCGGTATAGAAAAGGAAAAGAAAAAATTGTATTACTTTATACGCCTCCGATTTCAAGCGATATTGAAATCAATTTATGTAAACACATTTTCTATGTAATATAATTATATCTCTTTTTGTGTTTACTTGATTTCTATCATTTGGCATAATTTATAAAATTGCAAAGTACAATTGTTTGCTCCTTTAAAGTTAAATTATTATTTCATTCCAAATTACTCAAAACAATTTTGTAAAAGTTTAGAAAGATTTTTATTCCTTGATTCACCCCCCCCCCCTCTAAGGGCGCCAATCGATCCAACAAGTGTTATCAAAGGCAGGTTGTTCCAAATCGGTTTAAAAACTGGGAATAATGGTGTCTCATGATCTCGCTTCTAATAATGGGGGAAACTTTCTTATAATTGAAAAATCTTTAGCACCACCTTTATTTGAAGGGAAAAATTATAATGGGTGGAAATTTCTTAAATCTTTGGATATTAAAGTATGGATATTACAATTAAAATGACCCCAAGTATTTTAAATAAAAATGAAATGTTTTTAAATGCCAAATCTATGAATAGTCTATATTGTGCATTAGATCAAAATATTTTCAAACTTATTTATACACTTCCTACTGCTTATGAAGTTTGGAAATTTCTTGAGAATACTTAGTCTTCCTTCCACAGATGATGAACAAGAGCAATTCCTTGTGGATCCAAGAGAAGAAACTGATGAGGACTTATGCTTGGAGGAAGAAGAACACAACATCACAATATTGGACTCATTTGTTGGCAACACATCAAGCAAAAGAGAAGACGGAAATTCAACTATGGAAGAGGAATGCAAAGAAGATGTCAAAGGATTCATTGGTCCAAATCTTGCCTCATCCCATAGCAATGTAAGAAAATCAAAAACTCCTCTTTTTGTAACAAATTCTATTTCTACTTCTCATATGCTTAAAATTGCTAAACATAAAATTTTAAAGTTAAAAATTGCTAATTCTAAATTACGTTTAAAAAATAAATCTTTAAAAGCAAACGATAATGTAGAATCAAATATTGATATGTTAAATACTCTCTCTTGCTCTTTAGTTAAAATTCGTATTCCTTGTTTTGATTGCAATTTATTAAAAGAAAATTTCAAGGAAATTGAAAAAGGGCTCTTAATTTCTAAAAGGCATAATGAAAAATTGATAATTGAAAATGATGCTTTATCTTGTAAGTTATTACAATTAAAATCTTTTGTTGAAAAATTTCAAATGTCATGTAATGAATTTCATCATAAGATTTTGAATAACAAGGATAAATTAACTTACAACATCATTTCTAAAAAGGGCCATTTTCACACTTTAACTCAAAAGGAGTTTAGTTTCAAAAAGAATTATGACCCTCACAAAATTCTTAAGAGTCACTATCATAAGTCTCAATATATTTTCAATCATGACTCAAATTTAAAAACTCCTTTTCATAAAATCAAACTATAAAATATTATCCTTCATATTATAAGAGTATGTCTATAAGAAAGAGTGGAAATGAAAATCATCAAATTAATAATCAATCTTTTAAAACATATTGTAACCCACTCTTTCAACAATCACTTCTAAAGAAAGGCAATCACTCTTATAAACTTTCAAAGTATCCATATAATAAAATTCATTATGATTATCAACATCAATCTATTTTGAAAAATAATTTGAATAAACATAAATCACAAATGAATTATTTTTCAAACAAATATAATCATATAAAGATGTCACATAATCATAATATAAATTTAAAAGATAAACAACCAATGTATGAATGGAGACCCATAAAGAAAAATGACATATCATCTTTAATTATAAAATCCCATTCATCATTATCTTTCCAAAAGCCACCATGATGTATTTGGGTACCCAAAGGAACCATCCCACTTGGTCACCTTTGGATACTTCATGATATGCTTATTGTCTCTTTTCTTTTGTTTATTTTTTATTTTTGAACAAACATGCTATGATCACTTTATATATCACGAAATATGACTTTCATATATTAATCCTAATGTTTATCAAATGAAATTTGAATTAAAAATGAACATTAAGTCATATATTTTTCAAAGTGATCTATCTCTCATCTTTGATTGTTCTTTATCCTTTTAAATCTTTTACCCTTAATTGTCTTGAATTATCATTAGAAATTGAATATTGAAATTATTATCAAGACTATTGAAACTATTTTAAAGATTGGATTTAAATGGTTTATTAAAGGGCTTAAACTAAAAATTAAAATGCGCAACATTTTTTGATTCTATATTTGTTTGCTGCATATGATAGCCCTTATAATGAAGAACATTATCTAGAAAAATTGAAAACAAAAATTCATCTAAACGCATGTTTAATCTTTCAAAAATGCGAGTTTACGATCAAAACTTCAAACCTCAATATCTTTTGATACGCTCACCTGATTTTCGCGTTTAATATATTTTCGGAAATAGCACAAAAATCTCCATCCAACGGCGAACTAGGCTTGCTCATTTGAGTTCGTTTGGTGTTGTCAATTTGCCCAAATTTTAACTCCATTTTAAAAAGCTATCTTAGTTTGCTTGATTCAGAAATTTCTGTGTTTATGGATTTTTCATCGCATGCTATCCTTAGTATAATTGTTTCATATATTAATTTAGATATTATGTGTGTGATGTGTGTCACCATTGTTTGCATGCAATTTAGACCTTAGAATCATCTTGTATCATTAAAATCAAAAGTTTAATCATTTCATTCTAGGTCTAAAGAAAATTAATTTGAAAACTTCTCATATTACATGCAACATTATTTCCATTAATCCTATGTAATAACATTGCATTCAAACTCATCATCCTAGCATCATTTCTTGGTCTATGCTTATATATTTATGTTAGGTATAATATTTACAATGTTATTCAAATTTCATGATATCTGTGTTTTTGAAATTATAATAGAATACCAAAATTCCAAACAAACACATAGTTTATGGATTAATCATTAGAATATATATGAATATTGTATCATAAATCATATATTATCATGCAAAACCAAAGATCAATAGATTCAATTATTGAATGCAAATTTTATTATAAATTTCAAAACCTTATATATGTGATCTTTGTCTTTAATATGATTGCATGATCATCATTTCCTAGACTTACAAATCAAACATGCTTATTCAAAATAAAATCACCAAATCATATTGTCATAAGTCTAGAAGAATTAGAATTTACATACATCTTGATGATCTAACATATATTCTATGCAAAATTCTCTATAATCATAATTCATAATTCATGTTCTATCAAGAATATCTCAAATCTATAATAGGAATTATGAATCTTATGATAAAAATTATGAATAATGTTTTCCTTACATTATTTGATGTATGAATATGCTTTGCTAGTGATTGCTTGTATCTCTCATATTTGTAGACTCTAGAATCAACTTTTAATGAATGTATAAATCAAACTTAATCATCACTCTATTCTAGATCTATAATATGAAACTCTACTTTGGAATACATGCAATTTTAATATAAATCTTATGACATGACATTAAACCCAAAACTCATCATACTAGCATTGTCACTTATTTAATATTAGTAATTGTGCTAGTTATCTCATATCGTCATCTCATAAAAGTAAAAAAAACTATGCGGATTTATATAACTCATCACATTAAACAAAACCCATAGTTTATATATCAACCCATAGTTTAAAAGCTTAGGTTGAACAAAGATTATTCACTTATGACTTCATATCTCACAATAGAGGGGGCATAGGGTTGTATGCATTAGAGACCTAACATCTAAGTCATGTCTTGTCCTTAACCGGGGAGGGTTCTAGTGGGGCCTTGCGAGGCACTAGGGGGAAAGAGTGCTAGGTTGAGCGTTCTCTAGTGTGTGCACATGGGATTAACACCCCAACCTACGACATGCGTGCAACTCCTCATGCCCATCCTCACTTAGTACGGGGCTAGGGTGTAGACATTTAGTCGGGGTAGTCTATAATCTTAGGACATACTTATATTACTCTTCGCATGATCATTTTATTTACTTATCACTTAAATCGTGCATCTTTTGGGTTGTTTAATAAAAAAATGTCCTCTTGTGTTTGCATAAATTTTTTTTTTGAGCTTAAATGTTTTTGTAAAACACATGTATTTGAAAATGCTAATGTTTTATGCAAATTTGAGCAATCAAGAAATCTCCAAAAATTACAAAATTTCTGCATAAGACTACTCTAAGGACACTTAATCAAAATCAAAAATAAAAAAATTAAAATTCTCAAAAAAATCACGTATTGTTTGCCGAGCTATCACTAGCGCCGGCGCTAGCATGGGTGTTTGATTGTTCTGAATTTTAAAATTTCTAAAAATCATTAAAAATATGTTTGTTTATATTAACTAATTTGTTTCTTGAATTTCTGACATTTATTTTTTATTTTAATTTATATTTAAGAAAATCAAATACAAAATTCAAAAATATAAAAATATGTTTTTTGAGATTTCTGTTTTTATTCATATTATGAAAAATCAACTACAAAAATTCAAAATTCAAAAATTCAAAAATATGTTTTTGATATTTTTGTTTTATTTATATTATGAAAAATCTACTACAAAAATTCAAAATTCAAAAATTACAAAAATATGTTTTTGTGATTTTCTGTTTTTTAATTGATTTAAAAAATGATAAAAAAAAACTGTATGATCTTTATTGCCAATATCAAGCATGTATGAATTCTATTATTTAGAATTATTTACAATATTAAAATTTATTTCTTAAAATTATTATGAACATTTTTTGTTTATCATGCTTTGATATATCTATTTAAAGTGCATCAATTGTATTGAAAATGTGTAGAACCAAGCTTAGCATGCCTCTAAGTATGAGTAAATGTTTTATGATTGATAATGATACATTTCACTCACTTATTTTGGTAATCAACATGTGTGTTTAAATCTAAAATGCTTGCTTGTTTGTTGTAATTGCACAATGAATTAAAACATGCATAAGTTTATTGCCTACACTACATTTGAATTGCACTTATGAAATTTAGAAAAGTGGTTATGTTAAAAAAAAATTTGGGTTTGCAAAACAAGTGTATTCGGAGAATGTTGTCTCACAAATGAGAACAAAAAAATTATATATATTGACAACTATAACTCCACCAAGCACTACTTGAATCTCCTGATAAGTCTTCATAAGCATTCTGAGGTTGAGCACCTTGGAAAGAATAGTAAAGTATCTTGTGCAACCCTTGATTAATACACCACTTTTTATAAAAATAGTGTGCATTAAAGTGTGTGAAAGTAATATACTTGTGTTTTATTGTGCACTTTACTCTACATATGTCTTGTATTTTGTTGATTTAAATCAATTGTTAACATTACCCAAAATACACTTATGTGCACATCATTATCTTTCATAACACTTCTTCTCATGAGTATTGGATTCTAATGCTTTATCTATACTACTCTTTATATAAGAAATGCACTAGATAACTTAGCATGATCTCTACAATGTTTTGGTATCTCTTGAACTTAAAATTAAGTAACATTGTAGTATAATCCTTCTTTGATATGTTCATTTCATGCTTGGTATCTTTATGAAAAACTTTGAGATTTCAAAAAAGTTAAAACATCTTTCAATTTTGAACTAAAACTCATATTTTTACTTATGGTTTTCATGCTTACACAAAGATGTTTCTTATAATCTTCCGCTTGCTTACAACTCTTATCTTTTTATTTGAAATCTCTTATATATACTGTGCTTAAACTCTTTATCATTTCATATATTACAAAAGCTCGATCATGATTTATAACTAGCCTACAGAAATGCCTCCTTACTACCCTCACCCCACCTTCTTTTGATAATACCAAAAGGGGGAGATTAATTGAAGAAATCTATATAGGAGTAATATAGAAGATTAAGGGGAGAATAATTCATATAATCTATCATTTAGGGGAAGTAAAACATAAATTGCATTTATGTAGGGGGAGCAATAAGATAGGGGGAGTATGCACATTATCATGCTTATCATATACTATAGTTGCACTATCATCTTGCTTATCCTATACTATAAACACTATTGTTGATTTCTTGCTAAGTGGATTTGTTATTATCAAAAGGGGGAGATTGTTGGACATGTGTGTCACATCCCTTTGTTTGAGAATAACAAATCCCAAATTGTATTTGATCTTGCTTATCGTGTGTTTATAGTGTGCAGGAACTATAGGTGCAATACTCCACAGGTAGAAAGCAGCTGAATTCAAAAATCTGGAAGAATGCGCTACCTCCAGCGCTAGCGCTACCGCCAGGCGCTGGCGCTACCGCCAGGCGCTAGCTCAGGTTCCGTTCGACGAACTTTGAGCTGCATTCGACAAAATTTTCGTTCGACGAAAATTTCGTTCGACAAAAAGTTTCGTTCGACGAACTTCGAGCTGCGTTCGACGAAATTGAATGAAAATTTCGTTCGACAAAAATTTCTGTTCGACGAACTTCGACCTACATTCGACGAAAACTTCGTTCGATGAATTTCGTTCGACGAATTTCGTTAGACGAAAGTTTGTTCTGCCACGCCGCCGACGGTTTCGCGAACGCTACCGCCAGCGCTAGCGCTACCGCCTGGCGCTATCTCAAGTTCGTACACAGCGCCACGCCGCCGATGATTTTCACAACTGCTCCACACGAACGCTACCGCTGGCTCTAGGAGCTACCGCAGGCGCTATCTTCAAGGTCTATAAATTGATGGGCTCTTTCTCGTTTTGGCTAATCCATCCCAGAGAGGTTGCAAGTGCCACAATTATATTGCTGCTATGCTGCCGAAGATGGATCTCCCACTAAAAGCTTAAGGAGAATTCTGGAGGAGGACTACATCACGGTGCATCCGAAGGACGATCGCATCGACCACGCTCATACTACAGCGATCCTTCATCTCCGACTTCAGAAGATCTCATATAGGGAGTTTTTATTATTGTTATCTTTATTTCCATTCCATACTTTTTGTAACCGTATAGAGAATTCTCCTTGTATTGGCGACTAGGTCTGGGTAGGACATAGTGAGGAATTCGCCTTGTGTTGGCGACTAGGTCTGGGTAGGACTTAGGGGGAAATTCTCCTTGTGTTGGCGACTAGTTCTAGGTGATTAGATCTAGGGGGCTCGAGGCCATATCCGGGGATGGATTTGCTAGAGCGGCTTGAGGCCTTATCCGGGGTAGGATAGGCTAAAGCCAACCGGTTTGTGGGGATACAAGTCGGTATAGAAAAGGAAATGAAAAAATTGTGTTACTTTATACGCCTCCGATTTCAAGTGATATTGAAATCAATTTATGTAAACACATTTTCTATATAATATAATGATGTCTCTTTTTGTGTTTACTTGATTTCTATCATTTGGCATAATTTATAAAATTGCAAAGTACAATTGTTTGCTCCTTTAAAGTTAAATTATTATTTCATTCCAAATTACTCAAAACAATTTAGTAAAAGTTTAAAAAGATTTTTATTCCCTTATTCACCCCCCCCCCCCCCCCTCTAAGGGCGCCAATCGATCCAACAGTGGTCACTCCAGCAAGACGTATGGGTCTCTGGAAAGAAAGAATTTTAATCAACAAGGGAAACTCATGGCTGATATAGTG
Source organism: Dactylorhiza incarnata (assembly GCA_033032865.1). Lineage (NCBI taxonomy): Eukaryota > Viridiplantae > Streptophyta > Magnoliopsida > Asparagales > Orchidaceae > Dactylorhiza > Dactylorhiza incarnata. Next base: position 9,030,002 of record JAWHQI010000011.1, on the reverse strand, counting down.
GGAAAATCCCTCCTCAGTAAAGTAGGGTCGCATAATAGGATATCCAAGCCCATGTTTGAGATTATGGTGAGGATAATCCTAAGTAAGAAGACTAACAGGGGTCAGATCATTTTCAAGAGGATTCAAGGCATCTTTCAAGTTCCAAATCTGGGAAGAATACTATCACTGTATCTACTGATATCCTACCCTGAAAGCTTCAACAAGTGTATGGCATAAAATCCATCACATGAGAAGGATGGACATCAGGATACTGGAAAGAGGGGAGAAAACTCTGACTAAGTCTCCTAAGAAGCTAAAGACTGCAGAGGATGTGAAGAGGAAGGGAGAAAGCTCATCTGAAGAAAGTGAATCAGGCAACAGCTCAGACTCGTCTGACTCTGAAGTCCCTGTAGAGAAAAGGAATATCTCCCTTCAGAACTCTACCCTAAGTCTGGGATCCAGGATAATGGTAACAACAGGAAAAGAGCAAGAGGATGCTGAGACTGAGGGGGAGTAGAATGGTGAGATCCCTGCTCAAGTGGAAGAAGTGATCAATAAGATCAATGGTGTTGAGGATGCTATCCATCATGGATCAGTAGACCAAGAGGACCCAAGTAAAGATCCCCAAGAAGAGAAGCTAGAGAATTCTGCTGATGAGACTAGCAGAGATCTGCCAAATCCTGAAAAGGAAAATGAGTCAAACTAGTCACCCATCAGGAAATCTCCATCTCCAATGGTTGATGGGAATAACGAAGAGGAACCAGGACAAGCCAGTTCTCCTCCAGAGAATAGGCTAGTAGATTTCTTCCTACTGCCTCAGATAAGAATGCTCCTGGAAGAGCAAAGGCTAAAAATTGAAGGTCATGTTAACTCAGCTATCAATGAGCTAAGGAGGGAACTATCTGCAGAAACTGCAAGCCTAAGAAATGATGTGCAGAACCTACAAGAATGCACTGCCAAAGAGATAGCACTTACTCACAAGGGTCTATCTGATGTAGGGGATAATCAGATAATGATCTCCAACATCATAGAGAAGACCTACATAGCAACCACCAGATGGATGGTTGAACATAAAACTAATCTTCAAGAAAGTCTAGATCACCACAATAAGGATCTTGACAGTCATTTGCTTAAGACCAAGAACCATTTGGAAGCAGGAATTCATATGCATAAAAGCAAGATACTGGTCCTTCAGGAGAACCTCCAAAGGGGGATATCTGATGAAGTCATAAAGGGGGAGAGATCAATGATAAAGGCCAGTGGTGAGCATGCCATCTGGACCACAAATACCATCAGGGAAGCAATGAATCTCCCTCCTCTCCATTTTGAAGAGCCTACAGGAGAGTACCCTGTTGAAGAGAAACATGCAGACATTCCTGATACTTCCACTGATAAGTGTAAAGAGAAGGAAGTACTGGTGGATGAAGAAGTAAAAATGAGGAAGAGAAAGTATAGGGAGGAAATGGAGAAAAAGGATGACTATGAAAGATGGAGTCCCAAGTCCAGAGTGATGGGGACCATCCCTTCAGCCCCTCTCTTTCCCCCACCCCAGATGATGAAGACCCCTTCACCGAGCCTCATTTGGTAGGGGATGTTGCTGATGAAGACCCCCACATCCACTTGGTTGGGGATACTGATGATACTGCTGCTGGCCTAATGATCTTGATGGAGGCCATTGCTGATGTGGAGCCACCTTCACCCTTGAAGGTTGTTGAGGAAGACGTCGAAGACCCGCCACTTGTTGATGTTGAAGACCCTCCTCCGAATGATGTTGTTGAAGTCCCGCCACTGTATGATGTTAATGTTGATGATGTCGTTGATGTCGCTGAGGACCCTCCACCAATACCTGATCTGCCACCGCATGATCAAGATGATCCACCACCACGTGACGAGGATGATAGAGATGCTGATGATGATGTTGAGGATCCGCCATAGATCCTACCGAAGCCTTTTTAATTATTTATCTGCTTATTTTGTCATGTTCTGTTATATTTTTAAATTTGGGACTGTTTATTTAGTGGACCGCATTTAGCCGTCCATTAGAATTTTTATTTGGGTTGCGTTTAGCCGCCATATGTGTGAGCCTATAAATAGGCCAAACTCAATGTAATTTGATGATGGAAAAAAGAAAAAAAGAAACCCTAATCTAATCTCCTCTTGCTCAGCCGATTCTCCCCTTCTCTCCCTCTCTACCGTTCCCTATCTTTCTCTCTCTAGTTCAGCCTCTTCACCTCCTCCCTCTCCCCCTCTCTCACGTGCAGCACCACTCCTTACCTTCCCCTTCTTCCTCTCTTTCTCACGTCACTCTTCCTCCATCCCCCTCACGTCACTCTCTCTCAAGCTTCCAATCTCTACATCTCTCTCCCTCTCTTGTTTATCTCCCTCCATCCAACTTTCTCCCAGCCACCCTTCTCCATCTATCTACCATTTCTCCCTCTGCATTCTCTCACGTATCAAGGAGGCCTTGGGCTTGTTCGTGGCGGCGAGATTTGAAGGCGACGGTGAACATCTTCAAGGACTCCCCTCCGGCGACCACCTCCGTGAATAACATAGGATTTTCTACAACCCGGATCTACTATTCCGGGAGGGTAACGCTTTCTACCTCTTGAGCGATTCTTTGATAGTTATTTATGGTGGATAGGAATTGTGACGAATTTTCCGACATTGATCTTTTCACGATCCTTCTCATTTGTGATAGTTGAACGATCTTGGATTATTTTTTACTCGACGAGGAGTGGCGATCCTCTTTTCCTTTGTTGGGGAAGATCCTCCTATTTCCGGAGTTTTGCTTTCGGAGGATCTTGTTGTGATTGACAACAACAATAGCTTGTCCGGATCTCGTTGATCCCTTGTTTGGAGCGACGTTGGCTTATCGCCCTCGTCCGTTCCTTGTGCGTCGTGGTTGTCTTTGCGTGATAGTTATGAAGGACTCACCCGTAGGTGGCTGCATTTGTTCATCTGATTAGGTGTTATTAGGAAACAATCTCGCGACCCAATCGATCACGCAAGTGAGAGCGACCCGAACACCCAAGCTTACATCAATTTGGTATCAGAGATAGGTTGTGTTGAGTTCTATCTCGACACCAGCCTTACTCTCAGATCTGTAGGCTATCCGCCCTCTAAACGGTGCGTTTGTTAGCTCGGTCAAATTCAGAAATTTTCGGATTGGTCTGCATTCAGTAAAAAACCTCAGAATTTTAAAACTTGTCAAAAAAAATCTACAAAAAAATCTGTAGCTTCCTTCTCTTATTTCCAACAACATTAAAACAGAAATTTTTTCGATTCGACCACGTTAGGTTGGCCCCTGAAAATTGGAGACATTTTAATTTTGTTTGTGTCAGCACATGAACTTTCACTAGTAATGACTACTAGGCTGAATCTGGGGTATCCCCCGGCACTCTCACGAATAACTGCACCACCGACTAATTTAAAGGAGTTAGGTAATGGTCGAAATGACGCTGTGAAGGTGATTAGGCTCAGCCGCGACCCGAAACACCGATTTCGAGGAAATTTTAAACACGGCGAGAAGTGGTGCAGGCTCGTGGTGGATAGTGTTTGCCATACAAACGCTATCACGGAGAATGCAGTATCTAGGATATTGGTGACCATTGCGCCACATCCTTGCCCTTATCATCTCGTATGTCCGGATGAGAGCACTATCTTAGTGTCCAGGCGATGTTTGGTGCCCCTCACCATCCAAGCCTATTCTGAGCACATTTGGTGTGACATCCTTCTTATGAAGGACTTCCATATTTTGCTGGGACACCCGTGGCTCGCTAGCCATGACGTTAGTTATGACGCCCAGGATAACACCCTAGACTTTACACATGGGGGTCAACTAACATATCTTAGGTCCAGCCCGCCTAGGAAGCCCAAAGTCCCATCTGGAGACGCTCGCGGCATGGTTGAGTCGACACCACCCGGTGCAGACACACATGGGGATTTTGACACTGTCAGTCGAAATCAGCCCTTAGTTTGTGTTAGCCACTCTGAGGAAAACACAGCGAGTTTGAGTATGGGGCCGGAGCCCGACCCTGTTAGTCCCAGCCTGCCCATAGACATTGTCCCAGTTGAGGCACCCTCGACTGACTTAGTGCCTGAAATTGAGGCTGCTCTGATTAGCCAACCGCTACTTGATCCCGTTAGCCTTAGGGAGCCTTCTGTTGGCCACCCCGAGGACATTCAGGAGGTTGACAAAAATTCTGAAAGTGGGCTGAGTGAATCTGATGCTGATGGTGAGACGGTTGAGGAGATAGGGTGAGCCTTATCGACTCCTCATATTTTTGATGGTGGGATTAGGGCTCGTGCGTTTCCTGTGTCATTTAGTGGGGAGGACAAATGGTCCAATCCATTATCTGTGGGTAGTTGTTGTGTGGGCACATTCTCTGCACTAGTGGGCCCTATGCTAGTGTTAGCGCCCCCGCTGAACCTTCACCCATTTAAGGTTGCTGGGGTTTCCCCTACTTCAGCCCCGATCTGGAAGTATGGCATGTAGCCCATTACCGCCGCGTGGCGGGTTGAGTGGTTTCATTGGGTTGTCCTTCCCATGCTAGCTGATCTTAATTGTTGGGATCGCCCTAGGATGAACCTAAATTTAATTTCATATAATGAATTAGTAGGTGTTTCAAGAGGTCTTAATCCACCCAAACATGATGAATTGGTGCTAGCCGACCCATCTGGGTGCATTCACTTTGTAGTCACCGCACCCGTTGGAGAATCCCACAATAAGGAAGACTCGGTTTTAGTAGATCATTCCCCTGGACAGTTGCCAATTCGAAACTTAGATTGCAATGTTAGTATTATCCCCACTGTTCGTCGAATAGTTGTCGTTCTAGAAAGTTTTGCTTTACATTTGAGAGTTTTTGCTGAGAGGGGCCCAAATCCTATTTTCAATGACTCGAAATATTTTTCACTCTTTCTAGCTCCACTACATCTAGCTCCCCCTTCGTTCCCCTCCACAAAAATTTCTATTGGGTTGAGAGGTGAGCCAGGTAGCATGTTATTCACTCCTTTGGCGGTCTCTGGAGGTAAGACGTCTTATGAAATTGTTGCACTTTCCTCTTCATTTTCCTATGCTTTGATCAAGGCCCCCGAGGCCAACCTTTTGTTTGACAGGAAATCAGGAGGAGTACTCTCACCAGGACCTACATCTGACAGTGCTGACTCATCACTGATGAGTTTTTTCGAGCGGGGGAGGATTGATGGGGACTATCCCTTAAGCCCCTCTCTTTCCCCCACCACAGATGATGAAGACCCCTTCACAGAGCCTCATTTGGTAGGGGATGTTGCTGATGAAGACCCCCACATCCACTTGGTTGGGGATACTGATGACACTGTTGCTGGCCTGATGATCTTGATGGAGGCCGTTGCTGATGTGGAGCCACCTTCACCCTTGAAGGTTGTTGAGGAAGACGTCGAAGACCCACCACTTGTTGTTGTTGAAGACCATCCTCCGAATGATGTTGTTGAAGTCCCGCCACCGTATGATGTTGATGTTGATGATGTCGTTGATGTCACTGAGGACCCTCCATCACTGCCTGATCCGCCACCGCATGATCAAGATGATCCACCACCACGTGACGAGGATGATAGAGATGCTGCTGAATATGTTGAGGATCCGCCATAGATCCTACCGAGGCCTTTTTAATTATTTATATGCTTATTTTGTCATGTTCTGTTATACTTTTAAATTTGGGACTGTTTATTTAGTGGACTGCATTTAGCCGTCCATTAGAATTTTTATTTGGGCTGCGTTTAGCCGTCGTATGTGTGTGAGCCTATAAATAGACCAAACTCTATGTAATTTGATGATGGAAAAAAGAAAAAAGAAACCCTAATCTAATCTCCTCTTGCTCAGCCGATTCTCCCCTTCTCTCCCTCTCTACCGTTCCATATCTTTCTCTCTCTAGTTCGGCCTCTTCACCTCCTCCCTCTCCCCCTCTCTCACGTGCAGCACCACTCCTTACCTTCCTCTTCTTCCTCTCTTTCTCACGTCACTCTTCCTCCCTCCCCCTCACGTCACTCTCTCTCAAGCTTCCCATCTCTACATCACTCTCCCTCTCTTGTTTATTTCCATCCAGTCAACTTTCTTTCAGCCACCCTTCTCCCTCTCTCTACCGTTTCTCCCTCTACATTCTCTCACGTATCAAGGAGGTCTTGGGCTTGTTCGTGGTGGCGGGATTTGAAGGCGACGATGCACATCTTCAAGGACTCCCCTCCTGCGACCACCTCCGTGAATAACGTAGGATTTTCTACAACCCGGATCTACTATTCCGGGAGGGTAACGCTTTCTACCTCTTGAGCGATTCTTCGATAGTTATTTGTGGTGGATAGGAATTGTGACGAATTTTCTGACATTGAACTTTTCGCGATCCTTCTCATTTGTGATAGTTGAACGATCTTGGATTATTTTTTACTCGACGAGGAGTGGCGATCCTCTTTTGCCTTTGTTGGGGAAGATCCTCCTATTTCCGGAGTTTTGCTTTCGGAGGATCTTCTTGTGATTGACAACAATAATAGCTTGTCCGGATCTCGTTGATCCCTTGTTTGGAGCGACGTTGGCCTATCGCCCTCATTCGTTCCTTGTGCGTCGTGGTTGTCTTTGCGCGATAGTTGTGAAGGACTCACTCGTAGGTGACTGTGTTTGTTCATCCGATTAGGTGTTATTAGGAAACGATCTCGTGACCTAATCGATCGCGTAAGTGAGAGCGACCGGAACACCCAAGCCTACATCACAGAGCCATCATATTAAAGACATGGGAGCTGGTGAACGTAAATAAAGGTAAGAGGTACAAAGTGTACAGTCCTCAAGAATGGGCTAAGTATGAAGAGCAATAAGAAGCAAGGAGAGTATACAGAAGGGGCAAGCAAGCTGGCAGAATCCCTGCAGACACTCCAAAGCCCTGCAGACACTCCTGAGCCTCTAAAGTATCATCCCAGGCCATTTGAATACTTCACCAGACAAGCTGAAAAGGAGCAGGAAGTCAGTGCCAAGAAAGCAAATGGTGAATCTGTTATGAGGGCACCAGAGATATAGATGGCTAAATCTTTAGGGGGCTAAATATAGAAATGTCAAAATCCTTTAGAAACATTTGGTACTATATTTAAATGAAGTAATATTTGTCAAAATTCTGTGTTCACTCAAACATAGCTGCAATGTCATCATTATATGCTTATTGGCTTATGATGTACTTTATCATTGAGTGGGTTATGACTTCTTCAAATAGGGGGGAGATTGTTGGGAACAGTGCCCAGCAGTGTTCCTGATTTGAAGAAGTGCTCAGCTAAATGATAAGTACAAATTATTTCTAATGTCATATCTAGTTCATGCTTACAGAGATAAGACAATATGACCAGTACTTCAATAACCTGCCTAAGTATAATATCATCGAAAAAGGCTGGACATATCGTCGACAAGTATAAGCACATCGTTGAAATGATGGGCAAAGCAAAGAAGAATGATTGTGTCTGATGTCGTCGAAAAGGATCAAGCGTATCATCCACAACAGCAGGCACATCGCCAACAACATGCAGAGCAAGGAAAAATGGTGATATCGTTGTGACATCTACACGATGATATCAAAAGTCGACATGAAGAAGAAGACTCAAAAATGTTGACAATATCGTCGACAAGAAGCCTTGACGTCGGTAAGAAGAACAGATGTCGTCGACAAGAAGCCCTGACGTCGATAAGGCTAAGGAAGAATAGATGTCGTCGACAAGAAGCCCTGACGTCGATAAGGCTACGGAAGAACAAATGTCGTCGACAAGAAGCCTTGTCATCGGAAAGGCTAAGAAAGACTGATGCTGATGACATCATCGTAAAGAAGGTGTGACGTCGAGAAGACTAAAGAAGGTCATATGAAGACAGGCAATTGCTGAAGTATAGTCTATCGACATGATATCAATTATGTCGTCGACAAGATAAGGTGGTTTCATCGATATTGGGCAGACAAGGAGTTCTCGCCGATATCAGTTTGATGAATTCGTGTCGTCTTAAGCTCGAGTGCAGAAGTGATGTCCAGTATCATCGATATATCACCATCTGATGAAGAATTGAAGAAGAAACCAGTTCAAGAAATCGACAAGCCCTCGTCGAGATATTGTCCATGTCGTCGTAACAATGGAAATATCGTCGAGACAAATTCAAAAGTAGACGGACGCACTGTCAGCATTTAATATCGCTGCCTGATCGTCCAATCAGCGCATGTTCTTGAGGGATGGGAGTCTATCAGTAAAGGAAATCATATGTGACCGTTAAGCGGCGCATCCGTCCTATAAAAGGGAACAGTGATGCCCTAGAAAAGGGGTGAAACAAAGTGAGAAATAAAGTGAGAAAGACAGAGAAAAAGAATGGAACGAAAAAGAATCCCGCCTAGCAATACAACAGTACAAGCGGCGGTGAAGAAATAAAGAAGGGAAGAACAAAATGATCATTCTGTGTTCTTCAAGTTGCAGTCAAGTCTGATCGACTGTTAAGTTTCGTTCAAGAAAGGTAGCCAGTCAACATCCGGCAAGGCAAGAAAGCTTGAAGAAGATTTGTACCATTCAGATTGAAAATCAAAAGCATCTTCTTCGAGTCAAGAAGCCGATCTCCATCAGGCAGAAAAGGTTTACCTGGTATATCTTTATTTGTAAAGACTTGCGGGCCAAAGTTGTAGGATCTGTTTTTAGATCTGAGTGTCAAGCTTGAGAGATTGAGATCTGTGAGGCTTGAGGGCTAGGGCAGAGAACTTGTGGGTCTAAAAGTGTTGAGCTTGCGGGCTCGGGTGCAGTGAAGGGGCTTGCGGGCCTAGGCTGCAGGCAAGACTTGCGGTTCTGTGCTGTGTAGGGCTTGAGGGCCTGAGTGTCGAGCTTGCGGGCTCAGGTGCAGTGAAGGGGCTTGCGGGCCTAGGCTGCAGGCAAGACTTGCGGGTCTGTGCTGTGTAGGGATTGAGGGCCTGAGTGTCGAGCTTGTGGGCACGGGTGCAGTGAAGAGGCTTATAAACCTACGCAGTAGGGACTTGCGGGTCCGAGTTGTAAGGCTTGACGGCTGGAGACATTGGCAGAGTTTGCTGAGTCTAGCACACTGCTAGGTAGGCATAGAGGGAAAGAGGACTACTCAAGACACCCTGTCTTGAGGATCCTCTATAAGTTCTTGCGTATTTTCTTTGCTGTGATTTTCTAATCTATAGATCTATCAACCAAATAACAAGTACACCAAAAGGGGGAAGAAAAATAATTTGAAATACCTATTCACCCCCCCCCCCCCCCCTCTAGGTGATAAGTCGACAGCCAATAACTAACATCCTCTTAAGACTAAGCGTATACCAATATGTCAGCGATGAACACGATCAAAAATTGGTCCAAATACTTTCGAAATGTTCTATTCATCAAGTCAATAAATACCGACGGTGCATTGAAGATACCGAATAGCATAACCGTGAACTCGTACTGCCCGAAACAGGTACTGAATGCCGTTTTTGGAATATCATATTCCCTTATTCTTAGCTGATGATAATCGGACCTTAAGTATAATTTAGAATAAATTATCGACCCAACCAGTTGGTTGAACAAGTCATCGATTCTTGGAATCGGGTAACGGTTCTTCTCTGTCAGCTTAATCAGTTCTCAAAAATCAATGCATAGTCGCAAGCTCCCGTCGTTCTTTTTCACAAAGAGGACTGGTGCACTCCAAGGGGGGAACTTGGACGTACGTAGTCATGCTCTAGAAATTCTTGCAACTGAACTTTTAGTTCTACCAATTACTTTGGCACTATTCAGTACGGTGAGTGTGACATCAGCTTAGCACCTGACACCAACTTAAAACAGAAATCAATCTCTCGCTGAGGCGGAGCCCCAGGGAGTTTGTTTGTAAACACATATGTTGAAACCGATTTCTCGGTCTCTTGTGGAGCTCGGGGCCCTCACCGAAATGAGGGGCATCTAGCCCTTACTGATCCCTCGGAGAAGATAGACTGAAGACTAGAAAGAAGATTAAGGCCTTAGTCGCAGCGAGGAGGTCCCTCCACTAACCCGGAAGATCGTTGAGCGCTTCTCCTCCCAAGCCAAAGCTGAGACTCGGGCACCTTGGAGAGCTCTGAAAATGCTAACCAAAGAAAGCCTGAGGAGAGAGAAGCTGAAGTGAAGTTCTCTCCAAAGGTGCCCTTGAGGTCTTATTTATAGGTTTTCTAGTATGGTCTGCAAATAGCAGGGTTCCGCCTTTTGATTTTACTACCCGCACCCCAAATGGGTCTGCTAACAGCCAAACTCCGATGTTTGGAGAGGCTAAGGGCAGACGACCAAGGGTAAAAGGGTAACTTGGCCCTATCAACCTATGGGCAAGGAACTGCGAGAACCTTCCTGGCAAAACTCTCGCGGGCCTTCTCGCGGGTCCTGCTCGCGATGCCTTTCCTAGGCGATCGCCTTGCGAGGACCTCGTTGGCCCATTCTGGCGGCATCCGCCGAGGTCCGGTGATGTAGGCCGCGGGACAACTAGACAACGGGCACGACGAACGCTCGCGGTGATCCTAACTCACACCTACCAAGCGTAGATCTCCACTTTGTTTTATTTTGTTTATTTTTTATTCGCAACATACGGGTAGCAACCGTTAGAGTGAAGATATAGATTATAGATCTATATCCTTACAAGCTAAAAGGATTAGAACCATGATTAATCCGGACGAGCGCGATGTTGTACCAAAAAGGAATCCACCAAAACAAAAATGATTCGAAAACGGATGGATCTCTCCCCAACAAGAACCAAAGCAAGGATCGCCAATCCTTTTTCGAGTGTATACAGAAAATCCAAACGAAAATCACCACACTATTATTGAAACGACCGCGAAAATTCAAGCTTCGAAAATCCACGCAAAAATCGTCCACCACAAGAACAATCTAGAAAGGAAATCTCTTGAGTAGGAGTTTCGTTACCCTCTCGGAAATAGTAGATCCGAGATGTTGGATCCACTAGAAGAAAATGATCGTTTCCCTTGAGAACTACGGAAGGTGCTCCAAATGATGATGAACACGTGCTCCGTCCTTGCTTCACGCCGTAGAAGGTCTCCCAATCCTAATCTTGCACAAGAGCTTCTCCCAATAGTCGAATCCGCAATCACCGTGAGATTTTGTAGAGACACGTCGTGGTAGTGTAGGGAATAAGGAAGAAGAAAGAGGAGTTGTAGTGTTGGAGAGGAGGTGGGAGGGGAAAAGAGAAGGAAATGAGGGGGGCGGCCAACACAAGGAGGATGCTCCAAGGGGGGGCGGCGGAAATGAGAGAGGAAGAGGGAGAGAGAGATGAGAGAAAATTAGGGTTGGAGAAAATTTTCAATTGTTTTCAATAATAGCTAAATGTCATGAAGGAAAATGGCCTTTTATAAGGCTTACAACAAAAGGGGCTATTAGCATCCCAAACAGTGGCTAAACGCACACCACAAATTAAAATGACATAAATTAATAGTTTCAAATAAGCAGGGCATAAACTAAATTAAACTAGCGCAATTAAACTAGAGTCAAGACTTGTTGCGCGGGCGAAGATTGTAGCTATGACCACTACGGCGGCGTGTATCCTTGACCGGCGGGTCATCATCATCAGCATGGTCCGCCATTATTTCATGATCTTCATGTGCACCAAGGACGTCATCATCATCACCAAATTGGTCGTTGCCATCAATCCTCCCCAGCTCAAAAGGACTCATCACCGATGAGTGCGCGGAAATGTAGCGGTGGAGGAGATCCGCATCTAGAAGTTCCAACTCCGAAGTAGATAGCCATGAATCATCCGTGGCAGGGCGATCACGCCACCAAATCAGGAACTTGTGAATATCACCATCTGGGGTGGAGAACACCGCATCCTGCAATATCCTGTCAGGCAAGAAATCGGTCCGGGAGAACCTTGGAAAGGCGTTAGGCAAAGAAAGAGGACATGTAGCATCAACAATTGGCAACGTACCTCCCGTAGAATCTGAAGGGGAAAATGATCCAGAAGTAAACTCACCCCCCCCATCCCATGAGAAGGCATAGTAGAAATATGAAACGGAGAGACAGAAAGTTCAGGTGGTGGAGCGACATAAAGCGTTAAATCCGAAACATTAAATATAGGAGAAATTCCCCAATCAGCGGTTAACTCTAATAGATATGCATTTTCGCCTAGTTTCTTTAGCACCCGAAAAGGACCGGCTCTCCGATATGCCAATTTCTTTACGGTGACCGAAGGCATCCGTTCGGGGATGAGACGAACCATGACCAAATCACTAATATTCAAGGGGACCGCTCGCCTATGTACGTTAGCATTTGATTGATAAATAGCATATTGTTTAACTAGCGTATCGCTAATGTGCTTATGTAGAGTGTGAACATGGGAGGCGAAATCTTGTGCAAACTGACTTGATTTAAATGATGGTGGTAATGGAACCAAATCAAGAGATACGGGCGCCTTATAACCATGCACTATCTCATTCGGAGACAAACCAGTGGACCTATTTTTAGAATTATTATAAGCTAATTGAGCATGAGGCAAAATAAGGTCCCACGTACCTTTATGGTCACCAACTAGGCAACGAAGTAAACCGCCCAAGCTGCGGTTCACCACTTCCGTTTGCCCATCTGTTTGAGGATGATAGGCGGACGAGAACATAAGCTTGGTACCCAATAGTTTCCAAAGAGTTTTCCAAAAGTAACTAGTGAATTTGACGTCCCTATCGGTGACGATCGTCTTGGGGACGCCCCGATGTGCCACGACCTCCTTGAAGTACAATTTCGCCAAATGGGACGCATCGTTGGTATTTTGACATGCGATAAAGTAGGACATTTTGGAAAATCTATCCACTACGACCAGAATGGAATCATGGCGCCGACATGTCAAAGGTAGGCCCAAGATGAAATCCATACTAACGTCCACTCAAGGAACTGACGGAATCGGAAGTGGTGTGTAAAGACCGGCATTAGTCTTGTTGCCCTTCGCTAACTGACACACACGGCAACTAGCCACGATTTTATTAACCAACGGTTTGAGGCCCGGCCAAAAGAACTTGTCCTCTACGAGAGTTATTATTTTATCGCGACCGAAATGGCCACCTAATCCTCCACTATGTAACTCCCATATAATGAAGTGGCGTAGCGAGGAGCGGGGAATACATAATTGTGTGTGCTTAAATAAGTAACCGTCACGGATATAATAAGCCGATATAGTGGAAGACGATTTGTCATGAGCGGCTAAGTATATATCTTTAAAATCCGGGCAATGAATATATTCATCTTTGATTCTCTCAAATCCTATGACAGATATTTCCATGGTAGATAGTAATAAAGTGACCCGACTGAGGGCGTTCGCTACACGATTTAACGTACCTTTAAGGTGCTTGATAATGAAGGTGTACTCCTGAAGATAGGAGACCCATTTAGCGTGCCGGGGGCTGATTTTACTTTGGGAGTTTACAAATTTTAGCGCTTCATGATCGGACAGGACTACGAATTCCTTTGATATAAGATAGTGTCTCCAATGTTGGAGACATCGTATCACGGCGTAAAACTCACGATCATAATTGGAATAATTCAGCTTCGGGCCCGAGAGTTTTTCGCTAAAGTATCCAATCGGATGTCCTTCCTGACTTAGAACTCCTCCAATTCCTATTCCTGACGCGTCACAAGATTGTTCAAACACCTTACTAAAATCCGGTAGCCGTAGTAGTGGGGCTTCGGACATCCGTTCTTTAATCACTTGAAATGCTTTAGTGGCAGCTTTAGTCCAAATAAATTCACCCTTCTTCATGCATTCAGTGATCGGGGCCATAATACTACTAAAATCCCGAATGAATCGTCTATAAAATGTGGCCAAACCATGGAAGCTTCGCACGTCCCTGATATTTTTGGGTTCCGGCCATTCTCTAATAACTTGGACCTTTTTAGGGTCAACATGGATACCTTCCGAACTCACAATATATCCTAGAAATTCGACGGATGTCACACCAAACGAGCACTTCTTAAGATTAATAAATAATTTCTCTTGGCGCAAAGTGGTAAGGATAGTTCTTAAGTGTGTCTCATGATCAGTCGGTGAGAGACTAAATACTAGTATATCATCAAAGTAAACTACCACAAACTTACCCATGTATGGTTTAAATATTTGAGTCATCAACCGCGAGAAAGTGCTCGGTCCATTAGTTAGCCCCTCCCCTAGCACCAACCACTCATAAAGCCCATCCTTAGATTTAAACGCCGTTTTCCATTCGTCTCCCTCCCGGATTCTAATTTGGTGGTAACCACTTTTAAGATCCAACTTCGAAAAAGTAGTGGCTCCGGATAACATATCTAATAAATCGTCCAAGCGGGGAATGGGAAACCTATATTTAACAGTAATTTTGTTGATGGCCCGGTAGTCGACACATAATCTCCAAGACTTATCTTTCTTTGGGACCAAAAGGGCAGGCACGGTGCATGGGCTCTTGCTATGGCGAATAAATCCCTTAGCTAACAAATCTGAAATTAACGTTTGTAGCTCGCTATGCGCGGAAGGATTAAGCCTATAATGGGGAAGGTTGGGCAAGGAAGAGCCCGGGACAAAATCTATCTCATGCTGAATCTCCCGCATGGGTGGCAATTGAGATGGTAAGTCCACCGGATAGACGTCCTTATATTCTTCCAACAGTGTTCGCAAAGACAACGGTAGGTTTTCTAAAGAAGGTGACTCTTCCTTAGCTTGGAGACATACTAAGGCATAGACGACACCATCCAAGAAAGTCTCACGCTTGAATTCCTTCCTACCTATCAAACTTATAGTTTTCCGTTCCGCCGGCACACTTGTGTCTTTGGAGGCGATCGAAGGGTCCTTAGGCGGTGTGGGTTTCAACACAATGGTCTTACCGTTAAACTTAAATTTGTAGGTGTTGGCACGGCCAAAATGAGTCACGTCGTAATCAAAGAGCCAAGGTCGTCCTAGCAATACGTGACACACGTCCATCGGAATAACGTCACACCACACCTTATCCACATAGCCCTTAATTGTCAACGGCACTAGACATCGTTTTGTCACCCCTATCGACGTCTTGTTAACCCAAGCAACCTTATATGGCTGGGGGTGCGGCTCCGTGCTTAGTTTCATCCTAGTGAGTGCATTCTCCGATATTACATTCATGCAGCTCCCGCTGTCAATGATCAGCTTGCACCATTTTTCACCACTTTTAAAATGCAGGGAAAATATGCTCGTCCTATGATAATCATCCATCGCTCGCGGGGTTGCTAGGATACAACGCATCACCATCATATACGACTCGTCATCGAAATCACTAGGCTCACCATCAGACTCCTCCGCGGCTTCATACACAATTTCAGCGGGTTCAGAGGGGGAGCCTGATGGCGCAAATCTCACACACCGCTATAGGCGGTAGCTCGACTGCGACACGAAACGGCAGTGTACCGATCGTTCAAGTAATAAAAATTGGGAATAAATCCCCGAGTGTCGGTCTCTTGAGGAACACAGTAAGGTGGAGTTAAATGTCGAGGAAGGACTTGAGATTGAAGTCCTTAACGTCGGATGGAATGCGGAAACGGGGTGATTGGGCTTTTGGAAAATAAAATAAAAGCTATCAACTACTCCTATGCAATGCCGCTATGCAAAGCTTCGCTTGGCGGGATGGAGACTAGGCAGGCCTTGAGCGCGCTGCGTCGCAAGGGCGGATGGGCGAGTAGGCTAGCGAAATGAGGGTCGCAAGCACCTCTTCGACAAGCACGCCACTAGCAATTGCTAGTGCGGCACCGGACACGGTGGTGGGATGGAAAATGGATGGTGGCGCTCCTCATAGACACATAAACCACAAAAGCATTTCACAACAACATGAAATATATATAAATACAAACTAGTTCAAGTGCAACTTCATCAACATACATAGATCTAGCTATTACAACAATCAATAAAAGGAGAACAAGGCAAGAAATCGACCGAATCCGAAGGCTCGTTGAAGATTCACGGTTGGAATCGCCGGGTTGTCAATCCGCGTCCAAGCTCGGTCCACAACTACGTCCGGGGTAGAGAGAGCTGTCACTACTCTCCAATGGACCCGTCTTCTTCGTGTCACGATCCGGTAGAGGTTGCAAACTTCCTCTTGCTTGACGGTAATGGCGGCTAGGTCTTCCTTTGGAGCTCTTGGATGAAGGAGGAGGCCGAGAGGAAACTCCGGCGAAGATTTGGCGTTGAAAGCTTGCCCGGAGATCCTCCCTAAGGTGGGCGACGATGGAGGGGCGAAATCGGGCGGAACCGGGCGGAAAACGGCGCTGAAAATTGGGATGATGACCTAAAATCGCGAGCAGGGAATTTATAGGCGCTGGAATTAAACAGTGCGCACGGTCAGTGGCGCACGACCATTGGTCGTGCGCACTGGAATCCTGTGATCGTGCGCTCTGCCTGGACAGAACCTGCAAAGACAGAAATTACAAAATAACATGTTCGCACGACCAGTGGCGCACGACCGATGGTCGTGCGCACTAGCGTCAGTGGTCGTGCGCAATAGATGAAACAGAACTTAAAAATTAATGGTCAGTGCGCACGAGCAGTGGCGCACGACCGGTGGTCGTGCGCGCTGGAGTTGATGATCGTGCGCATTACACCAAACAGAACTTACGAAAAAAACGTTAAGTGCACACGATCAGTGGCGCACGACCAGTGGTCGTGCGCAATAGAACCAGTGATCGTGCGCAGTGTTCCTGTGCAGAATTGCACCGGAAACACCTGCACGACTCCTGTTCTAGCGTACAACCACCAATCCGGCCACTAAAAGTGGCACCGAACAATGCATGAAAACTACTAATGAAAATCAACATGAAATCACACCAAAATGGGCCAAAAGGTGCACCTAGCATGGGATATCAAATATGAACTAAAACAGGGCTAAAGTGCAGTGAAATGACTAACTAAACGGCCCAGATGAGTCCATAAAAGTGTATATGATGAGGACTCATCACACCCCCAGACTTAACTGTTTGCGCGTCCCGAGCAAACGAATTCTAAGCGAACAGGGAAAGAAAAGTAGATGGCTTAACATTACAATGCAGAGTACCATGCGAAGTCGCATGCTCATGTGCATAAGAAAATTAGTAGAAAAGACTACTGATTATATAAACAGTCTATATATTTCTAAAAGAGTAAAAGCATATTACAACTACTCAAAATGGTGAACAACGGTGAATCATTCGGTCGTGCATACGGAGAAAGTAAACTGAACGCTGAGACGAGCATTGCTCAAGATCGGGATGCGGGAAAAACTCCACTGAAATCCATCAGTGTCGGTGACCATAAGCTTGCCCGGTCACATTCTCTCCACGGCACTGGTTTGACTCAAATGCGTGAATCAATAGGACTTTAGGTTTTAAATGGGGCTTGGGTTTAGGTGAGGATAAACAAAGATAAAATCGACGGCTCAAGCACTAAACCCAAATGAGCTGATGCAGGAAACTATCCTCATTCGCCACACAAACACGCGGGTACACAACACCCCCAGACTTGAACTTAACAACATGGGTGTGTGCACCGCCTATTCCCAAATATAAATCGATATAAAAAGATTTTCAATGAAACTTTACTTCTCTTTCCTTTCTTTTTACTTCTTTTCTTTTTCTCAATTTTTTTCTTTTTCTTATCATTTTCAGCAAATAACCAATAGGACGCATCCACATCTTCACAAAATACTACCACAATCAACACCACCAACTTATGAAAATAATAAACAGCTAAAGCTCAGATTTGGGTGTGCGACTAGGATTGGCTTTTGGACTTTGGTGAAATAAAAGTGGGGCTGAATCAAAGAACGGGTAGGCACAACTGGGCTAGCGAGGATATAGCGGTAGGGATAGGCACAAAGGCTCAACCGGGCCAAAATGATGGCCTATATCACATTCACACAATTGACTAACCGTATACCCATGCTTCAAGAATCGCTTGGGGCAAGTTCTAGCCACCGAGAAAGATTCTCCTTTCTCCCGACTCAAGCAATACGAGTCTAGCGATCGTTTACACACATCCCTATGCTACCGTTTGATTCCACTGGATTCACCATTTGAGTAGAGTAAACAACATTTACACTAATAGAAAAATATAAAACCATAAGCATAAAAAGAAGTCTAATCTACACAAATTTCTATGCAACCGAGCACTCGACTAGGAGCACTAATAGAGTCAACATTTTACTCTGCTACATAGTCCTAAGCCATCACCTAGATTTTCCCAAATAAGCAAAAGAATTAAATTCACAACAGAGCAAGCAAACAGATGAGTGCGCGCTCAAGTGGATGAAGTGGTGTGTAATGATAAAAATATACTTCTGATATGCAAAAACGTGTACACGTGTAGTGAACACTCGGTACACTCCCCCCCCAGACTTAAACTAAACAATATGCGCAAAATGCAGCTATAAAATTCAGAATAATGCTAGGGAAAGAGAGTACCCAGTGCTCAGAAATGAGCATACCAGAAGATTGGCGTGTAAACCTGGACTAAGCTGCAGCGTCCGTCATCCAGAAGAGATACCTGCAGGGGGTCAGCTCCGCAAAAACAGAAGAAAATAGAAAACTGAAAAGAAAATACTACTAACTAAACATGATTAGATAAAAATAAAAATTGCAGAAAAGGAAGATAACTACTGGGGTTATTGTCATCCCAGCACGACTTATTCAAAATCTTAACGATTCTAGCTAATGGGCCTATGGAAGGAGAAGTGGACAGGTAACTGGCCTAATATGCGTGTCGGTAGCGGGTACCGATACGGAGATAGAACAGTCACCCCTCTACCGAGATATAGATACCTGCTCCTCACAGGTAGAGGGTAGAGAAAGTAAGAAGAGGAGGAGGCCTGGTCCTCACTCAACTCACCAAAAATATCCTTGCCTAGCAAGGCGTCGTCAACAGGGAGGCAGCTGGAGGAAAAGGCAATGAGTGGAGCTTCCTCTACGGAGGGGGAATAAACCTCCTCACATGAGAGGATGCTCACATCATTGACTTGAGCAAAAAGCTCCAAGTCCTCCTGGGATACCTGTGAAGACTCAACCTGCACAGGCTCGAATGAAGAAGGGGGGTCGAGAAATAAAGAAGACGAATGACATAAATAAACATCAATCGGGGGAGTGGTCCCGGTCTCACTCCCATCAGGTTGGGGAAGTAAAATAATGTTAGCATTGTCATCAATGCTACAAGAGTTGGCGGGATCAACGGTGGCCAGGCTTAGGATTTGGACTTCCTCCACCGGTGTTGAGGAAAACTCCTCTTCACCTAGAAGGTTGTCCTCCTCCATAGGAATAGGCACAACACAAAGATCAACAACCTCATCCTGCGACACATCATCGACAATGTCGTCAGAAACGAATGTAGAATGCACAATAGGGGAAAGAATCGAATCCACTAGAAGTGGTGGAGGCACATGGAGAATTGGCTCAGCAATGTCGGTGCATAGATCAGCCGCACATCCGGTGACCGTGTCCATGCCATACCCTTCAAAATGTGAAGGTGACAAAGACACATAGCCGGATGTTGAAGGTGTGCCGCCAGAGCTAGGAGTTGGGACGATCCGAATATCCGGCTCGTCATCCTCATCCAATTGGCGATGAAAAGCAGCACAATCCTTCAGGGCGTGATCTGTGCTCCGACAAAACTGGCACTGCCTAGCAGGCTTCTTTGGCATAGCGGGAGCTGGAGCCGAAAAGAAGTATGACGGTAATGGCTCAGCAGAGTAGCCATAAGACTTACGCGCACCATATGGAGTATCAGACGGAGTCGATGCTCTATATGCTGGGCGAGAGGAATTATGCCTACTATTCTCCGTAGGGCATTCAACACTAGAGTGGGAAGTAGCTCCACACCAACGGCAACGGAAATTCAGATGTGCCCACATAGTGTAAAGATAATATGATTCAAAATAAAAATGTTATTGTGCAAATACTACACCTAACAATAATTACTAAAGCAACCTAAGTAAAACAAGAAAATGGAATAAAAAGACAGAAATAAAAAATAAAAGATGCAATTTACAAATGAAAAGGGCTTCTCTCTCAGATTCTCCCTCTCCAGAAAACTCACACGACTGTGTTCCCCGGCAACGGCGCCAAAAACTTGATGGCGCAAATCTCACACACCGCTATAGGCGGTAGCTCGACTGCGACACGAAACGGCAGTGTACCGATCGTTCAAGTAATAAAAATTGGGAATAAATCCCCGAGTGTCGGTCTCTTGAGGAACACAGTAAGGTGGAGTTAAATGTCGAGGAAGGACTTGAGATTGAAGTCCTTAACGTCGGATGGAATGCGGAAACGGGGTGATTGGGCTTTTGGAAAATAAAATAAAAGCTATCAACTACTCCTATGCAATGCCGCTATGCAAAGCTTCGCTTGGCGGGATGGAGACTAGGCAGGCCTTGAGCGCGCTGCGTCGCAAGGGCGGATGGGCGAGTAGGCTAGCGAAATGAGGGTCGCAAGCACCTCTTCGACAAGCACGCCACTAGCAATTGCTAGTGCGGCACCGGACACGGTGGTGGGATGGAAAATGGATGGTGGCGCTCCTCATAGACACATAAACCACAAAAGCATTTCACAACAACATGAAATATATATAAATACAAACTAGTTCAAGTGCAACTTCATCAACATACATAGATCTAGCTATTACAACAATCAATAAAAGGAGAACAAGGCAAGAAATCGACCGAATCCGAAGGCTCGTTGAAGATTCACGGTTGGAATCGCCGGGTTGTCAATCCGCGTCCAAGCTCGGTCCACAACTACGTCCGGGGTAGAGAGAGCTGTCACTACTCTCCAATGGACCCGTCTTCTTCGTGTCACGATCCAGTAGAGGTTGCAAACTTCCTCTTGCTTGACGGTAATGGCGGCTAGGTCTTCCTTTGGAGCTCTTGGATGAAGGAGGAGGCCGAGAGGAAACTCCGGCGAAGATTTGGCGTTGAAAGCTTGCCCGGAGATCCTCCCTAAGGTGGGCGACGATGGAGGGGCGAAATCGGGCGGAACCGGGCGGAAAACGGCGCTGAAAATCGGGATGATGACCTAAAATCGCGAGCAGGGAATTTATAGGCGCTGGAATTAAACAGTGCGCACGGTCAGTGGCGCACGACCATTGGTCGTGCGCACTGGAATCCTGTGATCGTGCGCTCTGCCTGGACAGAACCTGCAAAGACAGAAATTACAAAATAACATTTTCGCACGACCAGTGGCGCACGACCGATGGTCATGCGCACTAGCGTCAGTGGTCGTGCGCAATAGATGAAACAGAACTTAAAAATTAATGGTCAGTGCGCACGAGCAGTGGCGCACGACCGGTGGTCGTGCGCGCTGGAGTTGATGATCGTGCGCATTACATCAAACAGAACTTATGAAAAAAACGTTAAGTGCACACGATCAGTGGCGCACGACCAGTGGTCGTGCGCAATAGAACCAGTGATCGTGCGCAGTGTTCCTGTGCAGAATTGCACCGGAAACACCTGCACGACTCCTGTTCTAGCGTACAACCACCAATCCGGCCACTAAAAGTGGCACCGAACAATGCATGAAAACTACTAATGAAAATCAACATGAAATCACACCAAAATGGGCCAAAAGGTGCACCTAGCATGGGATATCAAATATGAACTAAAACAGGGCTAAAGTGCAGTGAAATGACTAACTAAACGGCCCAGATGAGTCCATAAAAGTGTATATGATGAGGACTCATCAGAGCCCATGAGTGCCAGTGGCTTCGATTTAGTGGGGCACTCACTAGCGTAGTGCCCTTGAATCCCACAAGTGAAACACGTGGCGCTAGTCTTACTAATCCGCCCAACCGGAACTCTATCACCGGTGGGGTTCCTAACGTTCCTAGCAGTAATAACTACGTAATTCGAGTCGGTCGACCGGAACGTCCCCTTGTCCCGCTCAGGGGCTGTAGGAGGGGGTCCTAAGAGGGATTTTCCCTTATGGAAAGCTCGCCCTTTGGCTTTGTGGGCATTGTGTTTCTCTATATCCAAGGCAGCGTTGAACGTTGTGTTAAGGTCCGTGTGACCATAACGCAAGAGTTTGCCTTGAATATCTGGGTTGAGGCCCTTGCGGAAACGGGATAGTGTAACCTCGGGCATCTCACGGACATCACACCGGACCATTAAGTCCTTAAGGAGCCCCATGTACTCCGCTACCGATTTGTTACCCTGGCGATGGGTGGCCAACTCATCGAATATTTGAGTTCGGTGATAGGCGGGGACATATTGATCATTCAGGAGTGCCTTCATGGCAGCCCACCCAATTGGGGGAGCTCCGTTTACGGTCCCTAGACGCCGCTCTTCGTTTAGCCAGAAAGTCTTGGCCCTACCGATAAGCTTCATCCGCGCAACCCTAACCTTCTCTATGTCTGTTAGGTTGTGCCACTCAAAGTAGCACTCGATCTCCTTGACCCACTCAAGAAATAGTTGGGGTTCACCCATACCATCGTAAGAAGGCGCATCAATCTTCACGGCCCTAGTGAGGTCGAACTCATATGGAGCCCGAGGCGCTTGTTGCTCGTCTTGATTATGGGGGCGATGTTGCCTCTCCGGACGATGGTTGGCGGCCGGGGGTGTAGGGTTTGGTGCGTTAGCACCGTCAAGGGGATTGGTTGCGGGGTTATGAAACGCCGCTTGATTTAAAGCGATCCCATGGATTAGTTGAGTGAGCGCGTCAAACCTCTCGTTAAACTCCTCCCGAAGCTCGGCAATCGTTGCCGGAGCGTGCTCGTCATCATGATTGTTGGCCATGTGGGAGGTGGAAGCAGAATAGTCAGTGCCTAACCTAGTGCGCATATACAACACGACCTGCAGTTCTCCTAAGGGTTCACAAAACGCTTCTGACTAAATATTTTATAATGATGATTTTTTTTTCCGAAGAAATACTAAAAATTTCAAAATACTTTTTCAGACTTTTTTTCTTCAAATACAAGGGAGAGCTCCCAGAAATTTTTTTTTTATTTTCTGCAAAAATTTTTTTTTTTTTATTTGTGCTAATCGCAGACCAATCCGAAAATTTTTTTTTGTCTTTCAGATTTTAACGAGCTACGAGCGGCCGAGAGAGAAGGATTGTGTCGAGTTAGAACCCAATACTAACCTCGCTTTGATACCAAAGTTGATGTAGGCCGCCGGACAACTAGACAACGGGCACGACGAACGCTCGCGGTGATCCTAACTCACACCTACCAAGCGTAGATCTCCACTTTGTTTTATTTTGTTTATTTTTTATTCGCAACATACGGGTAGCAACCGTTAGAGTGACGCTATAGATTATAGACCTATATCCTCACAAGCTAAAAGGATAAGAACCATGATTAATCCGGACGAGCGCGATGTTGTACAAAAAAGAAATCCACCAAAACAAAAATGATTCGAAAACGGGTGGATCTCTCCCCAACAAGAACCAAAGCAAGGATCGCCAATCCTTTTTCGAGTGTATACGGAAAATCCAAACGAAAATCACCACACTATTATTGAAACGACCGCGAAAATTCAAGCTTCGAAAATCCACGCAAAAATCGTCCACCACAAGAACAATCTAGAAAGGAAATCTCTTGAGTAGGAGTTTCGTTACCCTCTCGGAAATAGTAGATCCGAGATGTTGGATCCACTAGAAGAAAATGATCGTTTCCCTTGAGATCTACGGAAGGTGCTCCAAATGATGATGAACACGTGCTCCGTCCTTGCTTCACGCCGTAGAAGGCCTCCCAATCCTAATCTTGCACAAGAGCTTCTCCCAATAGTCGAATCCGAGATCACCGTGAGATTTTGTAGAGACACGTCGTGGTAGTGTAGGGAATAAGGAAGAAGAAAGAGGAGTTGTAGTGTTGGAGAGGAGGTGGGAGGGGAAAAGAGAAGGAGATGAGGGGGGCGGCCAACACAAGGAGGATGCTCCAAGGGGGGGCGGCGGAAATGAGAGAGGAAGAGGGAGAGAGAGATGAGAGAAAATTAGGGTTGGAGAAAATTTTCAATTGTTTTCAATAATAGCTAAATGTCATGAAGGAAAATGGCCTTTTATAAGGCTTACAACAAAAGGGGCTATTAGCAGCCCAAACAGTGGCTAAACGCACACCACAAATTAAAATGACATAAATTAATAGTTTCAAATAAGCAGGGCATAAACTAAATTAAACTAGCGCAATTAAACTAGAGTCAAGACTTGTTGCGCGGGCGAAGATTGTAGCTATGACCACTACGGCGGCGTGTATCCTTGGCCGGCGGGTCATCATCATCAGCATCGTCCGCCATTATTTCATGATCTTCATGTGCACCAAGGACGTCATCATCCTCACCAAATTGGCCGTTGCCATCATCCGGTCTCGCGAGCCTTCTTGCGAGACCGCCTCTTGGCTCTGTCGGGCTCGAACGCAGAATTGTGCTCGCCGGACGCTGAGGACCGATCTCGCGAGCCATCCTGCGAGATCGCCTCTCGACTTTGCCGCGTACTGAACACATTTCGTTGAACATCTCTTTACTGATCATAGATCTCTTTCGCCAACGGCCTGCGAGGTATCGGTTTGCCAGCCCTCGCTGGGCCCAGTCTTTTGAAGATCTCTGCCGAGGTCTGGATATCGCGACTCCTCTTGCGAGACCATCCCCTTGGCTTTAATGAGCAGAGAACACTTTGTCGACTTCTGATGATTTCGCCGAACAGGGGTGTACTCGACGAAGCCAGGGGGGTTCGACGAACACCGGAGAGTTCGTCGAACGTACTACTCCTTTTGTCGACCTCGGGGATCTCCCTCAAACGGCCCGCGAGCACTTGCCTCGCCGACCCTTCTCGCTCGCCCTTCAGAGAGCCCTCCCAGAGGGAAGATCTTTGGCACTAAGGCCTCTCTTCTCAAACCGCGTCTCCTTGCCTGGCGAATATCGAGGTTGTACACAATCCCCGCTCTTCGCGAGGATATTTATGCTCGCGAAGAAACATCCAACCCCTGGTATTCGCCAGCCCCTTGATGATCTGTCAGGAATCTTTGGTGGGACCCACCCTGTGGGCTATAAATATCGTCCCGAGCCTCCAGTGGCGTGCGCCGCCACTTCTTTTCCTTTCCCTTTGCCTGATACTGTAGCTGCCTGGAGATGCCTCTTTCTGAAGAAGCCGAGACTAGCCTGAGGGCGGTGAGAGCCGGCGGGCTACCCTCCACGACCAGGGTCCCCGCCTGGATGAATCGGCCGCCCCCTGCTCATTCGCCGAAAATTAAAAAGGCGAAGGCGGCTCGTCGAACCGGGGATGACTCCGTGTTGTTGGACTCCTCCCCGGACGATCGCCCGCACGAGAAGGTACGAGCCACCCCTATAGTTTACATCAATAAATTTGCATGTGATTCATACCTACTCGCAGGATGCTTTGCCGAACGAGGACGCTGGAGAGCCCGCTGGTGGGTTTCGCAAAATTCCGCCGGCGGATACTAATCTCGCTGGGAAAAATGTCACCGGTATGATCTTGATCTCGCCTGCCGAAATATTCCTTGTCAACTATCTAACCTTCGTTCCTTACTTCTTACAGTCTCGGCCCGGAGGTCCCCGGCCCGCCAGGCATCGCGGCCTCTGTCTCTGCCTCCGCCTCCTGACAAAATTATAGATACGCCCAGATTCCAACTCCTGGCGAGCGAGGAGACTGGTGTCTCCGTGCCGCCAAGGATCCCTCCGACAAACAGCGCAGCCTATCCTGCCGGCCTGGGTAAATCTCTCTACCCTCACTACGGCAACGTATTCCAGGGCCGTCCCTCGACTTCTCGCCCCCCTTTGGGTAAGCATTCTGACGACCCCTTGCCCTGCGCGAACTCGAGCGCGCCATCTAACCTCTTTGTATTATCTCGCAGAGAATGCCGAAAATCCGCCTACCGATTCCGAGTTGGGCGACGACGAGATGTCCCCCCTTCCTGACCAGGTGGAGGACTTCTTGGGGGATCCGCGAGATCCCGAGATGATGAAACAACGAGCCGCTGAGTTGCTGAGGAAACATGGGCGGATGCTGATGGACCTCAACATGCAGGCGAGACGGGACAGAGAAGCCGCCGAGGATAGGCACATTGTTCTGATGGAAGAGTGTGCGAGGCTCCGACAGGCAAGACAGCGTGACCAGGATGAGAACGCCATGACGCCGGAGGTGCACATAGCTACGATAAGAGACTACGCCTATCTCATGGACAGGGAGGGCCGCCTGGCCGAGGATTATTGTAACTCTAGGGTACCTCCGCGGTCCGGGTCGCGGGGTGGGGGGAGGTGGAAATGGTTGCCCCATGATTCTCGCTAACTT
This sequence comes from Dactylorhiza incarnata, assembly GCA_033032865.1. Lineage (NCBI taxonomy): Eukaryota > Viridiplantae > Streptophyta > Magnoliopsida > Asparagales > Orchidaceae > Dactylorhiza > Dactylorhiza incarnata. The sequence goes on along the minus strand of JAWHQI010000011.1, from coordinate 9,003,791 downwards.
TTGTGTCGTTGCGAACTCTTATTACCGGTAATGAGTGTTGTTATTCTAGACAATCTCGTTATGGTTCGTAACTTGTATACTTGCCACTTATATGCTGGCTTTTATTGCGTCTGACAATGAGTATTACTAGCTTTATATTAGTTCTCGCTCGCTGCTAATAAATTAGTTTCATTTTCATGTTATATTATGCTCGCGGGGACCTTCTGTTCTCGCTAAATACATCTCGCGAAAACGTTGCTCGTACCAACTCCGCAGTTCTTTCTCGCCCTTGGAATTGATGTGATGTTCTTGCTGTTACTTGCGCTCGCTGGCGCTTGGGCTTCTTCCCGCCCATTTATTTTGGCTATAAATAGTCAGCCATAACTGAGTCAACCACCGCATTTACTGTCAACCTTCTTCCTCCTCTGCTTCAGAGCTCTCGCTCCTTTGTTCTCGCTCTACTTTCTTTCTCGCAGGTTATTAAGATGGGAGGCGATGCTAATGAGTCGGAGGGTCGGCGAAAGATTGCGAAGGCTTTCGCCGAGCACACCTTCTACCACTGCAACTTGACAGACGAGGAATATTTCAGCACGGTCGCTGATTATGTCACCCCCCTTCGAGGCTCGCCGTCCCAGCGAGAACGATGTGATTAATGCGCCGCTCGTCGATGAGCTGGCCATCCCAACCGCTCATTTGCGGTGGGCTTGCGTCTCCCCCTGTGGCCGGAAGTTTGCCAGGTAATGATTATTCTCGCTCATCTCTTATTTTTTGCTGGTTAAGCCTCGCTCATTATATATACTGATCTTGGTTTTCTTGCCGCTCGGCAGGTGCTCAAGCATTACGGCGTTGTTCCGGGTCAGCTGACCCCTAACGCCATGGCGATGGTTACCGCTTTCGCCTGCTACCTGTGCGAGGAGCGCATCGAGTTCAGCCTTCCAGCTTTTCGGAAGCTGTTCTCGTTCCGCGCCTACAAGGACGGGACCGCCTACTTCGTGGGTTCGGGTCCTAAGGTTGACGAGACCGTCAACAAAGCCCACTTCTGGGCCCAGAAGTTTCTTTTCGTCAAGGGGAGCTTCGGTAAAATCCCGATCTCGCCCGTCCAGCACGGCGAGACCACCTACCGGCCCACCGCCCTCGGAGGACACGACGCCCTCCTCTATCAGTTCTTCTGTAAGAAGAACTTCGAGGTTGTTCATCTTCGCCGCAACCTCGACAAGCTGCTTCCCGTGCTCGCTGGGGAAGGTAAAGATCTCGCTCTATCACTACAACCCCCTCTTTTTTTTGGTAACCTCATACTTATCGAAATTTCACTCCTTTTTTAGGCGAGCGGGATCTCCCCATCCACCCCCGCTACGCGAGCAATCGGAAAACCGACCCTACCCTGGCTCTTGCGACCATGGGGGCGGAGGCTTGCCGAGGCGCCGTCACACTAGGTGAGCCCTCCTCTCGCAAGAGACCCGGGGCTTCTGGTAGACATGCCATTCCATCAAAGTCTCCGCCGAAGAAAAAGAGTAAAAAGAGCGGGGTCTCGCTCGCCTCCTCGAAGGGAAAGGAGCCTCGCGAGGCCGCCTTCGATGAGTTCGATCTCACCGGCCTCTTTGCAGGGGGTAAGGACGACAAGCCCTGCTAGGAGGCCTCTAGAACCTCCATCCTGCCCATCCCCGTCAACCATTATAACTTCGGCCTCGGCCAGAGGCGTCGGGATGAGACCGGCGAGCTCCTGGTCAACTGGAAACTGGAGACAAACCGGGTGGACATCTCCACCATCCTTCCCTCCTGGGTGGAGAAGGAGACCGTCAGTGGTCACGCCTTCGACCTCTCATTCGCTCTCTATGGGCGCGAGGACGCGGGCTCTTATAAAGACGAGACTGCGAGAACCCTCGATTTCGAGAGTGCGAGGTCTCAGTTGCGCTCTGCCGAGCTCGCCCATATGACGGGGAGGCGCGGCTTACAGCTGGAGCTTCAGAACGTGGAGCTCACGAGGGCCTATCAGGGGCTTCTTGCCGAGAACACGCAACTGAAGGAGAAACTGCTCGCTGCAGAGGGCAGTGTGGTGAGTCTCCTAGACTTCCTTATCTTCCTTTCCTTTGGCTATTTCGCTTCATTAATTGAACTTATTTGCAGGATGTCGAGACCGCAGGAAGAGCCGACGCTCGCATCAAGGAATTGGAGGGCGAGGTGGCTGGGCTGAAAGCCCTAAACTGCGATCTCACCCGTGCCGTCGTCCCCCGTTCCCCCCGCCGTTTGAAGGAAGAGCAGCGAGCGCGAGACGAGGACATTCGCTTGGAGTCCACCGAGTCAGCTCGCTACATCTTCTCGACGATGAAGGCGGCCGTCCTCCTAGCTGCCGACGCGGCTGACATGGTTCTGGAGGATATCATCCAGGAGCTCTTCATCCCGCTTCCATCAGTGAAGAGCAGCGATGATGAGGAAGAGTTCGCGAGCGACTCATGATGCTCATGGATTTTTGATTTTATCTTCTGTTCTGTTTTGGGCTGGCGAGATCACCGCCTTATGTAAATCAAACTATGAAATGCTTGGGTGCATATTTTTGTCCTTGTGTCGTGTTCTCCCCCTTCTGTTATGTTGTTTTTCGTACTGGTATCTCGTCCTCGCTTGCCTCGATATTCATTTCTACGCAAATTATACTTATGATGATCATTCTCGCATCTTACGTTATTGAATAGGTGGGCCTAGGGTGTTTTCGACTACGCGAATGTTATCCCCGCCATGCTCGTTCTCGCGCTTTATGTTACCGAATAGATGGGCCTAGGGTATTTTTTGGTTGTTCTGGCCTTTCGCCACTTGCCTTTGGATTATCACCCTTTTGATGTGCACCTTCCTCTAAATTTCGCAGGGTACTTTCCATCTCGCCGAGAGCTCACCTCCTACCATGTACCGGCATCTTCTCTGCTGAGGACTGGATATTCCGAAGCACTTAGGGTTGATTCTGGTCTCCCGCATACTATCGTAGACGTTTTTCTTCTCGCTGAGCGAGCAGACTCCCCGAGCGAGAAGGCCCGGGTCAGTGCCGAAAACTCGCCAACCTGAGGCATATCATCATGATCTTTCGGAGAACTAACCTCTTTGCTTACTTCCACAGAGATCAACCTGAAATCCCCCAGTCTAGTGAGAGCCCGGGAGCGGAATCGATCTGGGGCATTCCAGCACCAATACTTGTCACCTTGCTAGCCTCTCCAGAGATCAACCTGAATCCCCCCGTCTAATGAGAGCCCGGGAGCGGAATCGATATTGCGCATTCCAGCACCAATACTTGTCGCCTTGCCAGCCTCTCCAGAGATCAACCTGAAACCCCCCGTCTAGTGAGAGCCCGGGAGCAGAATCGATCTGGGGCATTTCATCACCAATACTTGTCACCTTGCCAGCCTCTCCAGAGATCAACCTGAAACCCCCCGTCTAGTGAGAGCCTGGGAGCGGAATCGATATGGGGCATTCCAGCACCAATACTTGTCACCTTGCCAGCCTCTCCATAGATTAACCTGAAACCCCCCGTCTAGTGAGAGCCCGGGAGCGGAATCGATCTGGGTCATTCTAGCACCAATACTTGTCTCCTTGCCAGCCTCTCCATAGATCAACCTGAAACCCCCCGTCTAGTGAGAACCCGGGAGCGGAATCGATCTGGGGCATTCCAGCACCAATACTTGTCACCTTGCCAGCCTCTCCAGAGATCAACCTGAAACCCCCCGTCTAGTGAGAGCCTGGGAGCGGAATCGATCTGGGGCATTCCAGCACCAATACTTGTCGCCTTGCCAGCCTCTCCAGAGATCAACCTGAAACCCCCCGTCTAGTGAGAGCCCGGGAGCGGAATTGATCTGGGGCATTCCAGCACCAATACTTGTCGCCTTTCCAGCCTCTCTAGAGATCAACCTGAAACCCCCCGTCTAGTGAGAGCCTGGGAGCGGAATCGATCTGGAGCATTCCAGCACCAATACTTGTCACCTTGCCAGCCTCTCCAAAGATCAACCTGAAACCCCCCGTCTAGTGAGAGCCCGGGAGCAAAATCGATCTGGGGCATTCCAGCACCAATACTTGTCACCTTGCCAGCCTCTCCAGAGATCAACCTGAAACCCCCCGTCTAGTGAGAGCCCGGGAGCGGAATCGATCTGGGGCATTCCAGCACCAATACTATTTGAGACCTGCCAAAGAATTGCTCCAAAATGCATGTGTTGAGTAGGAAGTATAAAAAGTCAGCTACAAAAAATGGCTAAAGATAAAACCTTTTTAAATCATCTCCACTCCTGGCTCGGCCAAGAGGTACCCCTTCCACATCCAGGAGGTGGTATCCTCCTGACCTAAGCACTTCACTTACAATGTAAGGTCCTTCCCAATTGGGCTCTAGCATGCCAACAGCGACTCCTCTCCCGGCCGCGTCAACCTTCTTTAGCACTAGGTATCCTTTTTCGAAGTGTTTTACTCGGATGTGCTTGTCAAAATATCGGGCCATCTGTCGCTTGATTTCTTCCTGCTTGATGGTGGCCTGGTCCCGGAGTTCCTCCACCAGGTCCAAGGATAGCCTTCATTCCTCGTCATTGGCCACTAGCCACTCTTCATTCCCTTCACCTGCGGAGATCACCCTGGGGGGTTTTACTTCAAATTTGATGGGTAGGACCGCTTCGGACCCATGAGAAAGTTTGAACGGGGTCTCCCCGGTGGCGGTGTTCGGGGTAGTCCTCAGGTCCCAGAGAATGGACGGTAGTTGCTCTACCCAATTCCTCGGAGGTTCTCCACCTTTTTCTTCAGTAGGTTGACGATTATTTTATTTGCCGCTTCCACCTGGCCGTTGCTTCTTGTGTGTGAACCGATGCGAACCTTAGGTCGATGCCAAGCTGGGTGCAGAAGCTAACAAATTCTTCGCTAGCAAATTGCGGCCCGTTGTCCGTCACTATAGCCAGGGGGAGGCCGTGCCTGTAGATTATTTCTCCCCATACAAAATTCCTCACAACTTGAGATGTTACCTTGGCGAGCGCCTTCACTTCTACCCATTTGGAGAAATAATCGATCATGACCAGTAAGAACCTTCTTTGGCTGCTAGCTTGAGGGAAAGGGCCGACGAGGTCCAACCCCCATAAGGCGAAGGGCCAGGGAGCAGTGATGGTTCGGAGCCTCTGAGCTGGGAGGAGTTGGAGCGGTACATAGAGCTGGCACTTTGAACACCTCCTTGCGAACTCCGCCGCATCCTTGCTGAGGGTGGGCCAAAAGTAGCCTTGTCTCAACACCCTCCCTTCCAGAGTTCGGCTCCCGGAGTGACTCCCACACTCTCCGGAGTGAATTTCTTTTAGGACTCTCGGAACCTCCTCCTCTGAAACACAACGGGCCAGTAGTCCCGAGAGAGTCTTCCTATACAACCCTCCTGCATGCAAAGAGTAATAAGCTGACTTATACCTGAAGCGTCGTCTGTCTATTTCTCCTTCAGGGAATTTCCCTGATGATAGGAAAGTGACGAAAGGATCCATCCACGAGACCCGCTGATCCACCTCCATCAACTCTCCTTCCTCAATTGTGGGTTGGAAGAGTTCCCAGACCGTTCCTCCTGCTCGGGGACCGAATTTGGCTAGGAGGTCTGCGGGGGTGCTCTCCTCCCTTGGCACGTGCTTGAGGGAGAAAGTGCGGAAATGCCCGATGACCCCCTGACCTTTTCTAAGTACCGCAGGAGAGTCAAATCCTTCGCCTCAAACTCCCCCCTGACTTGGCATGCTACCACCATGGAGTCCGTTGAGACCTCCACATCTTGCACCCCCAATTCTCGAGCCAACCGCAGACCCGCTATCACCGCCTCGTACTTCACTTGGTTGTTGGTAATCGGGAAGTGGATGTTCAAAGCTTGCTCGATATTGGTCCCTTGGCGGGCTCGTAGGTGAGACCCAAGGTCCCAACTCTTTACCATGAGATCATCAACATAGACCTCCAAGTTTCTTCCCCTTTGTTCGTGAAAGACCCGATCCATCATCCTTTGATAGGTGATACCTGCATTCTTGAGCCAAAAGGGCATCATCTTATAACAGTAGCATCCGTCCCCCATGATGAAGGAGACATCTTTGATGTCCGGGGGGTGCATGCGGATTTGATGATAACTTGAAAAAGCATCTAAGAAAGATATTACAGAGAAACCAACGGCTGAGTCAACCAGCGCATCGATTCTAGGCGGGGGTAGCAATCTTTCGGGCATGATTTATTAAGAAGTGAAAAGTCGATACACATGCGCCACTTACCTCCCCCCTTTTTCACCATGACTACATTGGAGACCCAGCCTGGATACTAGGTCTCCGACACAAAACCTACTTGTATGAGCTTTTTCACCTCCTCGCAGATTGGTCCCTCCAGCTTGTCCGCCGTGGCCCTTTTCTTTTGGCAGATGGGGCGGGTGCCGGGGTCGAGGTTGAGATGGTGGCAATCCACATCTGAATCGATCCCTGGCATCTCTGCGGCGCTCCAAGCGAAGACATCCACATTCTTCTGTACGCAGGCCAGGATCTCAGCCTGCTCCTCCAAACTGAGCTCCCCGCTGACTCGGACATTCTCCACCACCCCGAGCCGAGTTGTGACCTCAAGTTCCAAGACCTCATCCACGGCCTCCAGCCTGGATTGCTCTCCCCAAGCACTTTCCTTCTCTCCACAGCAAGCGAGCGCTTGGGCTCCTTCCTCTGTCTCTTCCTCCCCTACCATCATCAACTCCTCCACTCCTCCTTCCTGGGTACCCTCTTCTTTCTCCTCTTCTCCTCCTCTCTCTGCCCTGGGTCCTTCAACGACCCCTTCCTGGGTACGAACTTCCTCTTCCTCCATCCTCTCCTCGACTCCATTCTCTTCTTCGGCTTCTGCCGCCTCCTCCGTCACTTTATCGAACTCCTCCGCTTCTCCCGCCCAGGTGACGGTGTTGACAGCCGTCACATAGAACTGTCTCGCCATCTTGGGGTCTCCTCGGATCCGGACCTGGACCCCACCCACGTCGAACTTGAGACACTGGTGGAAGGTGGAAGGGACGCATCTGAATGCGCTGATTAGAGGCCATCCGAAGATGGCGTTGTAGCTGCTTGGGGCGTCCACTATCACGAAGCGGCAGTTCCGGGACTGTCCTCAGAGGGTCACATGGAGCCCCACTCCACCCTCTACCTCCTTCCTTTCTCCCGTAAAGCTGAATAGGGGGCCATCCGAGGCCAACACACTCTTGGCCTCCACCTTCGTCTCGTCAAACGCCTTCTTGAAGACAACGTTGACCGAGCTCCCATTATTGACTAGAATCCGCGAGACGGTGAAGTTCTCGATGGCGGTCTGGATGACCAGCGCATCGCAGAACGGGTCTTCATAGCTTGGCATGTCCTTCTGGGAGAAGGTAATTCTTTCTGCTGGGGGTGGAGCAGTGGATGTTGAGGCCACGCTCTGCTGATAGATGGTATGGAGGCTAGCCTTGCGGGTTGCCTCCACCCCCACCCCCCCCCCCCCCATGGATCACCCCGATCCCTCCTCTACTCCCCACATCAACTCTGTCTTCACACCTTTCTTCCTCTTCCCCTCGAGGCTCGACCTCCTCAATTCTCGCCTGTTGCTGTTGCCTCGGCGCGGGCACTCGGCCCCTTTTTGTTTCTAGGAACGCTGGGCAGGTGGCCATCGCGTGACCTTCCTCATCATGGAAGTCACAATACGGCAGCGTCAGCTCCCCTGTTTCGCCTTCCACCATCCTATTCCTCCTTCTTGCTCCCGCTTCTTCTCTCACCTCTTCTCTCCTTTCTCTTCCTCCTCCTCCCCGCCGGATCGCCATGGCTTGCTAAGGTGGGTGAGGCAAAGGCCTCGGACCCTGTCTCCATCCCAGCTGATGGGGTCTTCCTTGACCCCCATGGAAGTTACCCCTTCCTGGGCCATAACCTCTTCCCTGACCTTGCATTACTTCGGCATGTTGCCTCCACTCCCCCTTCGGGGCCCTGGGCTCCTCCCTTCTCCTCACTTCCTGCTGCCTGACCTCCGGCTCACTGAGATTTGCTAGCCTCTTGGTGAGCTCCGAGTTGGCCTCCTCACTCTCAATCTCCTCCGCCACCCTCTCCATCAACTCATCGAAGGAGACGGGGGCTTTCCTCTTTAGAGCCATTTTGAAGAAACTTTCCCTCAGCCCGACCGTGAAGGCGAGATGGAGTGCAAACCCAGGCATCTCCTGAGTGAGTAGCACTTCTTCCTGGAACCGATCTGCGTAGCGAGCCAACGAATCCTTTGGCTCTTGCTTCACTTTGAAGAGGGACTCAGCGTCCTTCTTCCTCTTCTTTGAAGTTGAGAACTGCAACAAGAAGCTCCGGCGCAAATCCTCGAATGCGTAGATCGACCCTGTAGGGAGTTGATGGAACCAGTCCCTGGCCTTTTCTTTAAGAGTGACGGCGAAGAGCCGACACTTAAAAGCATCCGACATCGGCCTGATGGAGACCGAGTCCTCAAAAGACTAGAGATGTTGGACAGGGTCATCCCTTCCATTGTAGTACACCCTGTCCAACTCTCCGAATCCTGTCGGGACAGCTGCAGAAAGTACCAACTCGCAGAAGGGACTTCCCCCTTCTGCTACCCTTTCTCGCTCCACACTACCCCTAAGCTCTCTCGCCAGACTCGGGCTCACGGGGACGGTGCTCGAGAGAATGGTATTCGCCTAGACCACTCCCACAATCGCCATGTCCTCCGGGCGCGCGCTCGCCAGCGCCGCGCTCATCGGCACAGAGTTCACCGGCACGGAGCTCGCCGACACGGAACTCGCCGGGCTGGCGAACAGCACTCGCCCCTCCAAGTCTTGAACCAAACTTCCTGGGACTTCCTTTCCAGCCCTTCCCCCTGGGGCGTTCTCGCCAACCGCTGCTGGGGGAGGGGTTACCTGGGGTGCCGGGGTCGTGAACTCACTTTGCAGCACCGCGACCGTGAGCCCCAAGGTGTCAAGCACCTCCCTCCTGAAATCTGCGAACATCCTCGGCGTCACCACCTGCGGTGGCTCGCTGAACTCCTCGCCTTGATCCTTGCCTCCTATCATATCTGCTCCTTGGAACTTTCTTGGACCAGCCACGTTCCATGCTCACCGCAACAAAATGTTGAAACAGATTTCTCGGTCTCTTGTGGAGCTCGGGGCCCTCACCGAAACAGTCCTGGCCCAAGCCTCTCCGGGTCTTGCCGCCCCAGAAACTGCCGGCACCGACGGCCCAAGCCCATCCTGGGATCAGCCTGACCAAGCCCACACCGAGGTCACTTGCCCCGTCCTAGGACTTAGCACCATCGGTTCAGCCTGACCCACAGGTCAACAACAAGCCTGCAGGCCGTACACCCCAACGCATCTCTGGCCTGTTTCTCAGCACAGTGCATTGTTGATGGAGGGATTCGAACCCACGCCACCCTTGATGAGAAACCTTCAACTGTTCTCATCACCAACTGAGCTCTTACTGATCCCTCGGAGAAGATAGACTGAAGACTAGAAAGAATACTAAGGCCTTAGTCGCAGCGAGGAGGTCCCTCCACTAACCCGGAAGATCATTGAGCGCTTCCCCTCCCAAGCCAAAGCTGAGACTCTGGCACCTTGGAGAGCTCTGAAAATGCTAACCAAAGAAAGCCTGAGGAGAGAGAAGCTGAAGTGAAGTCCTCTCCAAAGGTGCCCTTGAGGTCTTATTTATAGGTTTTCTAGTATGGTCTGCAAATAGCAGGGTTCCGCCTTTCGATTTTACTACCCGCACCCAAAATGGGTCTGCTAACAGCCAAACTCCTCTGTTTGGAGAGGCTAAGGGTAGACCACCAAGGGTAAAAGGGTAACTTGGCCCTATCAACCTATGGGCAAGGAACTGCGAGAACCTTCCTAGCGAAGCTCTCGCGGGCCTTCTCGCGGGTCCTGCTCGCGATGCCTTTCCTAGGCGATCGCCTTGCGAGGACCTCGCTGACCCGTTCTGGCGGTATCCGCCGAGGTCCGGTCTCACGAGCCTTCTTACGAGACCGCCTCTTGGCTCTGTCGGGCTCAAACGCAGAATTGAGCTCGCCGGACGCTGGGGACCGATCTCGCGAGCCATCCTGCGAGATCGCCTCTCGACTTTGCCGCGTATTGAACACATTTCGTTGAACATCTCTTTACTGATCATAGGTCTCTTCCGCCAACGGCCTGCGAGGTACCGGTTTGCCAGCCCTCGCTAGGCCCAGTCTTTTAAGATCTCAGCCGAGGTCTGGATCTCGCGACTCCTCTTGCGAGACCATCCCCTTGGCTTTAATGAGCAGAGAACACTTTGTCGACTTCATATGATTTCGCCGAACAGGGGTGTGCTCGACGAAGCCAGGGGGGTCGACGAACACCAGAGAGTTCATCAAACGCACTACTCCTTTTGTCGACCTCGGGGATCTCCCTCGAACGGCCCACGAGCACTTACCTCGCCGACCCTTCTCGCCCTCCCTTCAGAGAGCCCTCCCAGAGGGAAGATCTTTGGCACTAAGGCCTCTCTATTTAAACCGCGTCTCCTTGCCTGGCGAATATCGAGGTTGTACAACATCAACATACTCCGCTACTGAAAGATATGTGTTCTCTATAAACTACACCTAGAGGGGGTGATTATATGTTTTCAATATTATTTGCTACTTTAAATTTAACTATCACAGCACAAGAGCAATCACAGAAAACACACAAAATTTATTGTGGTTGTAAGTTTATAAAGGTTGTATTCTAAATCACCTAGAGGGCGGTGAATAGGTCTTTTAATTTTTACTTGTTTGATTTAGATGTTTAAAGTTATTCTAAGCAAGTAATCAAGCACTCCAAGACAACACACAAGTGTTTATAGTGGTTCCCCAAGATATGGTGTCTATGGGTAGTCCACTTTCCCCCTTCACCCTTCTAACAGTGTTTTAGAGAGGGTCAACTCCTCCAAACTCGGCTCCAAGAGCTTACAACACAGATCCCTCAAGATCTCTCAGGTTTTCCCCAAACTCTACCTTAGATCAGCCACTGATCCTACAACTCAGACCACAGCAGGTCCTATAATCTCAGGCCTAAATAGCCCTACCTCATAGGAATCCACCTCCTACAACTCAGATTCCTTCTAGGTCCTACCTCAGAGGAATTGTAACACCCCAAGTCTGGTAGTTCCGCGAAGTAGGCGGAGTGGTAGTGCGGCACGTGAAGCAGGCTAGAATTTTCCCTGTCTGCTCTTAGCGCACGATCAGTGGCCTCATCGCGCACGACCAGTGATCGTGTGCCAGCGATCGTGCGTTAATTCAGAAGAGAATCGAGTTCTGTCTCGGACAGTGCGCACGACCATTTCCCTCTTCGCGCACGACCAGTGATCGTGCGCCAGCGATCGTGCGCTTATTCGCAAGAATTCAGAGTTCTGTCCCGGATAGTGCGCACGACCATTGCCCTCGTCGCGCACGACCACTGACCGTGCGCCTGTGATCGTGCGCCCTGTTTATTCTGTTCCGCGATTTTGAGCGGAGAAGAGGATCCGACCGATCAAATTTCTTGGAATTCGATCCAACGGCTGGGATTTGATGCCGGGGGGTCTTAGGGCTTTGGAGAGGGATTAAACCCTCATTATTTCATAGTGTTTCTCTCTCCTAGGCTAGAGGAAGAAGAAGGGGGCAAGGAAGAAGAAGAGGAGATTTCGCCATTGACGGAGCTCCGGAGCTCCGTTTCGCGAGCCGTTTCCAGATCCGGAGAGTGCAGCCCGGTGCGGTTCTTTCCCTCCGCGTAGAATCTCGGATCCATGGCGAAGAGGAACACGTCTAGGGTAACGATTCTTCCTCCCGAACTTTGGACTTGTATTTGTCCATTTATTCCTCTTTCTTTGCTTGCATGAGGTATCTCTTTCACCAAATGGGTGAAGTGTAGGATTTCCTCAAGTCCTTCGGGACTCCGGGTAGATTGTGTCCGTCCCCGGCATATTGCATGTAGAAAATCCGGTAGTCGTGCGGATTTAGGCATTTTGTGTGAAGCCTATTCGTGGCCGTGAGCCCGAATCGGTGATGCTTGATTTGCGACGTTGCATTTAGGTTAGACCTAGAATGCGTGCCGGAGAATGACTCCGTGAACTCACCTATAGTATTGCGGGAGTTAAGTGTAGGCGTCTTGTGAAGATCCCTACGAAAGCCCCATGCTTTGAGTTTTGGATGAAGGCAAACCTTCACCACGTTATTGATGCGGAGCGTATGTACCTCCCTTGTTGAGAATTCGCGAAGCCTAGATCCTTGTGAAGGGGTTAGGTGCGTAGCGTATATTTTTGTGTAGCACTTGAAAGTGCTAAACCCTTACGGGCCGAGGTGAAGCCGTACCCGCGTCGTGCGATAGATCGCGACGATTAGAGCACGGGCAAAGCTGAACCGAACCCGTTTCCATGCAGATCGGCGAGAGGTCCCTTCCTCATGAAGGCCGTGTGATCATGGGAGAGGTCGTGGAAGGTGTCATACCTAGACCGACCAAAAGCTCTTGTTTCCCACCTAAGGTGGTGACCCTTAGGGTGGAGTGTTGTGAATTTGATGTTATGTTTAGCCTCATGCGATTTGCTTAGGCGGTTGTGGGAAACCTTCGGGTGAACCCAACCAACATCATGTGCATACCTAGGTTCCCTTCTTTTTGATGCTCAACCTAGAAGATTGATTGTGCTTGAAACCTCACCTTGTGTAGTTGCACTCTCTTTAGATTAGTACTTGTGCTAGTATGGCTTACTTGCAGGGTAGAATCTCCGCCACCCCGGGAAAGGGGTGGGGTCGTTATAATTTGGTCAGCTGTGCTGACCGTTGCTTTGTTTACCACCGCTTGGTGGAATGTTCTTATGCAGGTGCAGGTGAGCCTAGCGGGAAATAGCGGGCGTTGGTCCTTTTGCTGTCCTTTTGCTGAGTTGGCCCTCGAAGGCCAGCCTTTTTCCTGTTTTCTCATGTATTGCCGGCCTGCGTGCCGATGTATGCTTTTTGGAGTTTTGTACATTGATTTGATGTAAGGCCCTAAGGCCGTAACTCTTATTTCTGGATTCATTCCTATGATAGTGGACATGTCTATTTGAATGGTTTAATTAATGCTTCCGCTTACGTTTTGTACTCTCGTTAGTTGTTGCTTTTCTGGTTATCACCTTTTAACTCCTAGCTAGTGTGGTTTGTATGGCGTGGGGTCCCGGCCGGACCTGCTGTTATACTTTTTGTACTGGCAGGGTGTTACAATTTGGTATCAGAGGGAGGTTGATTTCTGTATCGAGTTGGTGCCAGGTGCCAAACCTGTGGCCCGCTCACCATACCGAATAGCGCCAAAGGAATTGGCAGAGTTGAAGGTCCAATTGCAAGAGCTGCTAGAGCAAGGCTACGTACGTCCAAGTTCTTCGCCTTGGAGTGCACCGGTCCTCTTTGTGAAAAAGAAGGATGGGAGCTTGCGTCTATGTATCGATTATAGAGAGCTAAACAAGTTGACCGAGAAAAATCGATATCCGATTCCTAGAATCGATGATCTATTCGACCAACTGATGGGGTCGACGGTTTACTCCAAGCTAGACCTAAGGTCCGGCTACTATCAACTGCGAATAAGGGAATGCGACATCCCAAAGACAGCGTTCAGTACCCGCTTTGGGCACTTTGAGTTCACGGTAATGCCGTTCGGTCTATCCAACGCACCGTCGGTATTCATGGACTTGATGAATAGGACATTCCGAGAGTATTTAGATCAATTTGTGATCGTCTTCATCGACGACATTTTGGTATACTCTCAGTCGGAAGAGGAGCATGTAGGGCATCTGCACGCAGTCCTGAGCACCTTGAGGAGGAGTCAGCTATATGCCAAGTTCTCCAAGTGCGAGTTTTGGCTACCGTCAGTGGCTTTCCTTGGTCATGTTGTTAGTGGCGAAGGAATTGCAGTTGATCCGTCGAAGATAGAAGCGATCCAAGCGTGGCCTTTGTTGAAAAACGTAGCGGAAGTCCGAAGTTTCTTAGGACTTGCCGGCTATTATAGGCGCTTTGTGGAAAACTTCTCGAGGATCGCACTTCCTCTCACAAAACTGACTAGGAAGGATCATAAGTTCGTTTGGTCGCCCGAGTGCGCACGAGCTTTTGAAGAGCTAAAGAGCCGTCTGACCACGGCGCCCATTCTATGCTCGCCACAAGGTACGGAAGGCTACGAAATATATAGCGACGCCTCAGGAAGTGGTTTGGGTTGTGTCCTAGTGCAGTTCGGGAAGGTAATTGCCTACGGCTCCCGGCAACTGAAGGTTCACGAGAGGAATTACCCGGTCCATGATTTGGAGCTAGCGGCCGTGGTTTTTGCCCTCAAACTTTGGAGACACTATCTATATGGCGTGAAGATCGATATCTTTACCGACCATAAGAGCCTCAAGTACTTACTAGACCAAAGGGAGTTGAACATGCGCCAAAGGAGGTGGATGGAGTTCCTTGGGGACTACACCTTCGATATCAAGTATACTCCCGGTAAAGGAAACGTAGTTGCAGACGCGTTGAGTCGTCGGGCTCCCGCACAAGCAAATTGGATTTTGATGCACGATGAGCGTCTAATCCGTGAGCTAGAAGAAATGGAGATCATATGCATTGATAGGAGAACGTCTACTTCAGCATGCTTGAACTGGACGGAAGTTCACTACGACCTTGCCGACCGAGTTCGACAAGCATTGGAGTTGGACGAGAGCTTGAAACGATACAAAGCAGAAACCGTTGAAGGGTTAAACGCTGATTTCTCCTTCGAAGACGACCTTATGTGGAAGCAGGAAAGGTTATGCATCCCAAACGTTGGTACTCTACGGGCGGAATTGATGTACGAGGCTCATCATACCAAGTACTCGATCCACCCGGGGAGCACTAAAATGTTTATGGATATGAAGAAACTGTTCTGGTGGCCGGGCATGAAGAAAGACATTGCCCTTTACGTAGCCAAGTGTCATACTTGCGCGTTGGTGAAAGCGGAATGTCAACGTCCCGGTGGGTTTCTGAAGTCCTTGCCGATTCCGGAATGGAAGTTTGATGATATTTCGATGGATTTCGTGCACGGATTGCCGAGATCGCAACATGGAAACGACGCCATATGGGTGATCGTGGACCGTTTGACAAAGGTATCACACTTCATTCCGAACCGGAAGGATGATTCCGTAGAGAAGCTAGCAAAGCTCTATGTGGATAGTATCGTGAGACTGCACGGTGTCCCTCATAGCATCGTCAGCGATCGTGACGGGCGTTTCACATCGAAAGATTGGAGGCTTATCCATGAACTGTTGGGCACAAAATTGAAGTTCAGCACGGCCTTCCACCCGCAAACGGATGGACAGACCGAGAGAACCAACAGGACTATGGAGGATATGCTCCGAATGTGCGCTCTAGACTTTGGAAAGAGGTGGGAGGATCACCTCTATATGATCGAATTCGCCTACAATAATAGCTACCAAGCCAGCATAAAGATGGCTCCTTTCGAGGCCCTCTATGGTAAGAAGTGTCGTACGCCGTTGTCTTGGGCGGAAACGGGCGATACTAAGCTATTGAAGCGAAAGGATGTTGAAGAAGCAACTTCGATGATCCGGGCTATACGCGAAAGGCTATTGGTTGCCCAGGATAGGCAAGCAAAGTATTTCAACGCCAAGCATAGGAACTTAGAGTTTGCCGTCGGTGACCGGGTTTACTTGAAGATCAAACCGTTCAAAGGGGTATCAAGGATTCGACGCTTGAAAAAGCTCAGTCCGAGGTACTTAGGACCGTTCGAGATCGTGGAGCGTGTTGGTGATGCGGCTTATCGGCTTGCACTATCTGCAGAGCTGAGCGGTCTGCACGACGTGTTCCACATTTCAGTGTTGAGGAAGGCAGTGCAAGAGCCTACTCATATCGTTGCGGTCGGCAAAGTTCCGGTCGATAGTGGGTTGTCGACGAAAGTCAAGCCTTTACGCATCGAAGATACCGAAGTAAAGCAGCTGCGGAACAAGTCCATTCGGATGGTAAAAGTCCGGTGGGATAACTGCGGCCGGGAGGAGCTCTCTTGGGAGAGAGAGCAAACGATGCTTGCGGAGTATCCCGAGCTTTTTCCCTCAGGTAAAGTATAACTGTAATTTATGCTATTACTGTTTCCTGGATTTCGGGACGAAATTCTTTTAAGGAGGGTGGAGTTGTAACACCCCAAGTCTGGTAGTTCCGCGAAGTAGGCGGAGTGGTAGTGCGGCACGTGAAGTAGGCTAGAATTTTCCCTGTCTGCTCTTAGCGCACGATCAGTGGCCTCATCGCGCACGACCAGTGATCGTGTGCCAGCGATCGTGCGTTAATTCAGAAGAGAATCGAGTTCTGTCTCGGACAGTGCGCACGACCATTTCCCTCTTCGCGCACGACCAGTGATCGTGCGCCAGCGATCGTGCGCTTATTCGCAAGAATTCAGAGTTCTGTCCCGGATAGTGCGCACGACCATTGCCCTCGTCGCGCACGACCACTGACCGTGCGCCTGTGATCGTGCGCCCTGTTTATTCTGTTCCGCGATTTTGAGCGGAGAAGAGGATCCGACCGATCAAATTTCTTGGAATTCGATCCAACGGCTGGGATTTGATGCCGGGGGGTCTTAGGGCTTTGGAGAGGGATTAAACCCTCATTATTTCATAGTGTTTCTCTCTCCTAGGCTAGAGGAAGAAGAAGGGGGCAAGGAAGAAGAAGAGGAGATTTCGCCATTGACGGAGCTCCGGAGCTCCGTTTCGCGAGCCGTTTCCAGATCCGGAGAGTGCAGCCCGGTGCGGTTCTTTCCCTCCGCGTAGAATCTCGGATCCATGGCGAAGAGGAACACGTCTAGGGTAACGATTCTTCCTCCCGAACTTTGGACTTGTATTTGTCCATTTATTCCTCTTTCTTTGCTTGCATGAGGTATCTCTTTCACCAAATGGGTGAAGTGTAGGATTTCCTCAAGTCCTTCGGGACTCCGGGTAGATTGTGTCCGTCCCCGGCATATTGCATGTAGAAAATCCGGTAGTCGTGCGGATTTAGGCATTTTGTGTGAAGCCTATTCGTGGCCGTGAGCCCGAATCGGTGATGCTTGATTTGCGACGTTGCATTTAGGTTAGACCTAGAATGCGTGCCGGAGAATGACTCCGTGAACTCACCTATAGTATTGCGGGAGTTAAGTGTAGGCGTCTTGTGAAGATCCCTACGAAAGCCCCATGCTTTGAGTTTTGGATGAAGGCAAACCTTCACCACGTTATTGATGCGGAGCGTATGTACCTCCCTTGTTGAGAATTCGCGAAGCCTAGATCCTTGTGAAGGGGTTAGGTGCGTAGCGTATATTTTTGTGTAGCACTTGAAAGTGCTAAACCCTTACGGGCCGAGGTGAAGCCGTACCCGCGTCGTGCGATAGATCGCGATGATTAGAGCACGGGCAAAGCTGAACCGAACCCGTTTCCATGCAGATCGGCGAGAGGTCCCTTCCTCATGAAGGCCGTGTGATCATGGGAGAGGTCGTGGAAGGTGTCATACCTAGACCGACCAAAAGCTCTTGTTTCCCACCTAAGGTGGTGACCCTTAGGGTGGAGTGTTGTGAATTTGATGTTATGTTTAGCCTCATGCGATTTGCTTAGGCGGTTGTGGGAAACCTTCGGGTGAACCCAACCAACATCATGTGCATACCTAGGTTCCCTTCTTTTTGATGCTCAACCTAGAAGATTGATTGTGCTTGAAACCTCACCTTGTGTAGTTGCACTCTCTTTAGATTAGTACTTGTGCTAGTATGGCTTACTTGCAGGGTAGAATCTCCGCCACCCCGGGAAAGGGGTGGGGTCGTTATAATTTGGTCAGCTGTGCTGACCGTTGCTTTGTTTACCACCGCTTGGTGGAATGTTCTTATGCAGGTGCAGGTGAGCCTAGCGGGAAATAGCGGGCGTTGGTCCTTTTGCTGTCCTTTTGCTGAGTTGGCCCTCGAAGGCCAGCCTTTTTCCTGTTTTCTCATGTATTGCCGGCCTGCGTGCCGATGTATGCTTTTTGGAGTTTTGTACATTGATTTGATGTAAGGCCCTAAGGCCGTAACTCTTATTTCTGGATTCATTCCTATGATAGTGGACATGTCTATTTGAATGGTTTAATTAATGCTTCCGCTTACGTTTTGTACTCTCGTTAGTTGTTGCTTTTCTGGTTATCACCTTTTAACTCCTAGCTAGTGTGGTTTGTATGGCGTGGGGTCCCGGCCGGACCTGCTGTTATACTTTTTGTACTGGCAGGGTGTTACAGGAATCCTCCTCCTACAGCTCAGGCAATAATGCCCTACAACTCAGGCTAAACAGCCCTACCTCAGATCAGACAGATCCTACCTCAAGCTGACCTCTCAGCTCTACAACTCAGGCAGTGAAGCCCTACAAACTCAGAACCCAAAGGTTCCTACAAAAGAAATAATGATCTTTTCAAATAGAAGGAAGAAAGGTCAAGCCTGGTTGTTCTTCTTCTTCTCAGCTGCTGTTGCTAACTTGAACAAGGGAGCAGAAGTTCAACTCCAACTTGTTCTTCTTGATCAGCCCTTCAGATGAGGGACTGGATCTACTGCTCTATTTTGAAATGAATCAAGATGAGATATCTCTTCCTTGCAGCCTTGTGTTAGCACAGTTCTTGGTTGCCGTCAATGGAACAGTACGCTTCCGCTTATTTGCGTGTTCGAGAGAAAGATTGATAGCAGAAGTGCTTTCTCAACCCTAATTTATCCCTTTTATACATCCCCGACCTTCAACGGCTCTCATCCGTCCTTCTGACTTGTATGGGAGAAACTGGTGGACCCCACAATGCCTTTCTACAGCTTGCGCCAAAAGCAGAACACGCAATCTGCGTTCGACGAACTCGCCATACTGTGTTCGACGAACTTGCCAAACTCAGCGTTCGACGAACTCGCCAAGCTCTGCGTTCGATGAACTCGCCATACTCTGCGTTCGACGAACTCGCCATACTCTGCGTTCGACGAACTCACCAAACTCTGTGTTCGACGAACTCGCTATATTCTGCGTTCGATGAACTTCATTCTTCGTTCGACGAACACGCCAAGTCTCAGCTCTTACTTCTGTTCCGTCTCTGCGTTTGACGAACTGAGTTCTGCGTTCGACGAACTGAGTTCTGCGTTCGATGAATACGCCAAGTCTCAGCGCTTGCTTCTGTCCTATCTCTGCATTCGACGAACTAAGTTCTGCGTTCGATGAACTGAGTTCTGCGTTTGACGAACACGCCAAATCTCCGCGGTTCAGTTGAGATAACTCTTCATCCCTTAGGAGATGATTTCTCCTGATCTAAGGGCATGATTGGCCCTTTCTCTTGAGTTACCTGAGATACAAAAATATGGCTTTATCAAATACATCTTGTACTTAGCATTGTGAGTGATGCCTCTTCAAATCAAAGGAATATTGAGGGAAATATTCCTAACAATCTCCCCCTATTTGAAGAAGGCAGAACATTCCCAATGCTAATGTACATAGCCAACAAAAAAACCTATCATGAAAATAATCTATATATCATTCATGATAACATTGCTTCTAGAAGATAAGATTGTTTAAGCATTCTATTAAAACTCATGATTGTTTATATTAAGCTTTGACTAACTCAGAGGGCAATCCTTGTACTCAAAGCTGACTCTGAGTTGGTCTTAGCATTGGCCATCTCCCCCTTTCTGATTTCTTCAACTATTTTTCCCTCTAGGGATTGGGAGGCAGCAGCTACATACCCTGAGAGGGTTTGGAAAGCATTTTCCAAGACCCCCTTTAGGTCATCCTTCATCTTCTCTGACTCTCTTAGCATTGGCCATCTCCCCCTCAACCTGAGCAAAAACTTGCTCCCCCTCAATGTGAGTACTATTAGCTTTATTAGCTGTTCTTGTTCATTTTTAACAACCCTTTCTAGCTCCCCATCACTTGGAGCATTAGTATTGTTCTTATTTTTGTAAGTGTAAATTAAACTTATGTCATAATGCTGAGTTCGTCGAACTCAAGGTTGACATTTGTCAAACTCAGGAAAGAGTTCGTCGAACTCAGGAAAGAGTTCGTCGAACCCAAATTTTTCCCAGCTGAGCCCTTAGTCTGCTTTAGTTTGTTTTGGATACTTATCCACTGAGACAGATTGGTTGTCTCAGCTGATCAGCTGAGATGGGTCTCACCCAGAATTCAAAGTATTAAACATTTTAGGGAGATTATTTACCCTATCATGTGGACTATGCCTACTGTAAAGTTGATCAATTCAGATTTCAATTTATCATATCAGTACATTTGTGAGAATTGTACAGATGAGAACATAAGCATTTTAGCAGTGGGTATAGATTTATAAGTGAATTCATTCTAAATTCAACATTCCTAAGTCAATTTTGAAAGAATTAAACTTGGCCTCATCCAATGGCTTGGTGAAGATATCAGCTACTTGATTGTCTGTTGGGACATATTCAAGTTTGATATCTTCACACTCTACATGCTCTCTAATAAAATGGTACATAATTTCTATGTGCTTGGTCCTGCTATGGGAGACAGGATTTTTGGCAATAGAAATAGCACTGGATGAGTCACACAGCAGGGGAGATTGACTAACCTTGATGTTGTAATCCTCCAACTGATGTTGGATCCATAGGAGTTGAGCACAACAGCTGTCTGCAGCAATGTACTCTGACTCAGTTGTGGATATGGCTACACTGGTTTGCTTTTTGCTGCTCCAAGAGATCAGCCTCCTCCCTAGGAATTGACAAGTGCCACTTGTACTTTTCCTGTCTTCTTTGCACCCTGATGGCTGCTCTACATACACTTCCTCTTTCAGATTTCCATTCAGGAGTGCTGACTTGAAATCCATCTGGTCATTTGTTGAAGGATATGAGCAGATGTTGTCGTGACATCATGTATCTGGGTATTCAGCTCAGTCCTTACTGCAGCCACCCCTGATTCCATTCTCTGCTCACTGGCTTGGATCTCCTGAGACAATGCTGCACTTGTAGCATTTAACTCATCCCTTATTTAAGCAGCGGCACCATGAACCTTTTCTGCAACATGCTCTTTCACAGACAACATTTGACCCTCAATGATGGATTGTATTGAGTTTAGCAGGTCAGATGTGTCCAGCACAGCTGCTGGCCTTTCCTGGGCCACCTCTTTCTCCACCACCTCTTCAACCCCATTGTTTGCCTTCTCCACTGCATGTTCTTGTCTTGGCATCTCTTCAGAAGAGGATAGAACTTCCATGGTGTCTGTTACCCTGATGACCTCTTCTTTACTCTGAGCTTTTGCTCTTCCAGCATCTGGGCTGTGCTCCCCCTCACTAGCATACCCACCTTCTTCTCCATAGAGTGAGCTATGCTCCCCCTCACTTAGGGCATCCATATGTGGAGAAATCAGTCTAGGAGAACCTTGATGTTGTAATCCTCTAATGGATGTTGAATTCATAATGGTTGTGCACAACAGCTTCTTGCAACAATGTATTCAGACCCAGCAGAGGATATGGCGAAACTGGTCTGCTTACTGCTGCACCATGATGTCAACCTCCTTCCTATCATGTGCCTTGAGCACCCACTGTCCAAGTACCAAATTTGGTTGAGGTTGGTACTTGGACTAACCTGCAAGAAGTTTAGTTATCCTTAGGTGCCCAACTAGCTTTGGGTCCTAGGAACTTGTTAGCATGATGAAATGGCCTTACTCTAGCTGCATCCTTTGCAGGAAGGCCCACTTTGCACATGGCACATTAGGGTTGTGCCAACAATCTATGGCAAAGTGTCCAACCTTACCACAGTACCAACATTCATGAATGTTGTATCTCCTCTTCTGAACATTTCTTGAGGAATTAGCATTACTGTTCCTGTGTTCAGGAGGGGAGACAGTTGCAGTCTTCCTGTTTCTCTCAGCAATGATTTGACTGAATGTCAATCTATGTGATGTCTTGATGCCCTTTGTCCTGATGGAATCAGCTTGCTTTGGCTTGTCAGCCATACAAGATCTGATGGCATTTGACACTGAGCAACAAGCCTTGTCAATAGATTTGACAGCAGGAATTTTCTTTGCTGAAATAGATTTAGATGAGCATGCACCCTGATTCTTGAATGAGGGGGCTGAGGTACCAAATACAAAAGGTCCAGGTTGGACCAATTGAATTTCCTCATGGGGAGCCTTCATGACACTCAATCCCATTCCCTTTTTTACAATATGGGAAGGATTGTTTTCTTTCCTATAGTTACTTCCATTCTTCCAGTGACCATACATGCTTTCATGGTCATACGTGTTAGAAGGAAGTAATACCTTTTGAAAGGTGATTTTAGGCTTAGCCTTACCCCTACTCTTTTCTCCACTCCCTTCTCCTACTTCCATTTTATTGAATCCTAGTCCTCTCCTATTGGATTGGGAAGAGAAGGAGTCAATAATAGGGAGCATAGATTTTGGCTTAGAGAGTTGAGCCACTAGGCTTCTTTCTTTCACAAGCTTCTCCTCAAGATCCTTGATGACCTTGTTCTTCAGGGATATGGTGCTCAGATGGGTGATAGTTATTCCCCTTCAGATGGCTAATTTTTCTATACATCTGATTCATCTTGGTAGAAGATTCAGTGAATCCTTGTTTTTCCATCTTAAGGGAATCTATCTCTTGGGCTTGCCTCTTGGCTAGCTTTTTGCTCCTTTTCAGGGCTTCTAAGAGAGTACCATATCTGTCAATCAATTGATTGACATCCACTTCAGCTTCTGAATCACTTCCATCAATTGATGAAGGTCCTTCAGATTCTGGGCTAGTCTCAAAAGAGGATGAGGAATGAATTAATACCTGTTCATTTTCTGAGATGTTCTGACAGTCCTCCTCATCAGTGATGCCTATTAGGCCTAGCTGAACATTGTCTTCTTCATCCTCCTCTATATCAGTATCTGAGTGTGATAGAGGGGCCCTGATTCCAACCTTGGCAGCTGGGTAATCTTCATCTTCTTCTTCTGCAAACAGCCCAATGTAGGCTTCTTCTTCATTCTCTGAATCTGATGTTGAGGAATCAGATTCACTCCAGCTTCTTTCTTTCTTTGCTAGGAGGGATTTTTCACACTTCCTATCTTTTTGGTGATGATGCTTCTTATCACCATTCTCCTTTCTTTTGGCTGGACAGTCAGCTATGACATGTCCAGGTTTGCTGTAGCTATAGCAGATTATGTTATTAGAAACATGGTTACTAAGTTTGGAATCATACATGTCACCCTTTGGGTGCTGTCTTTCAGATTTCCTGCTATCTTTCTTGTAGTGTGATGATGAGGAGGGCATGTTCTTCCATTGCTTCCTCTTCATCATCTTCTTGAACTTCCTTGAAAAGGCAGCAAACTCATCATCAGAGGAAGAGCTATCTAAGGTGCTGACTTCAAGTTCAGCACTTCTCCTTGGAGGAGACACCATCCTGCCCTTGCTTCTCTTGGAGCTGTCAGCTTTGAGTGCTACATATTTCTACCTTGCCTGAGCCCTTGTTGAGGTGTCCTCTTCCTTTCTTACAGACAGTTGCATCTCATAGGAGAGCAGCTTTCCAAACAGTGTGTGAGTGGGGGTCTCACTAAGCTTGGCCACATCCCTGATTGCACAGATTTTTGTGTCCCAGTCCCTTGTTAGAGATCTAAGGAACTTATCATTCAGCTCATAGTTGGTGAATACTCTCTCATAGGTTCTCAGCTCATTGACTATTCTGAAGAACCTCTCATAGCACATGGAGATGCTCTCCTGGCTCTGCTGCCTGAAGGCTTCATACTCTTGGTTAAGGAGTGACTTTCTATCATCCCTTACTTCAGTTGTTCCTTCCATATATACTACTAATGTGTCCCACATTTCCTTGGCATTAGTGAAGTGTACCAAGTTTTGAAATGTGGAATCATCAATAGCATTCACTATGATGTTCTGGGCTCTTTTGTCCATGGTGAACAATTCAAGTTCATCCTTGGTCAAGTCTTTGAATACCTTGGCCACTCTTCTTGTTGGATCTATAGTGGAGGCAGTTTGAAAGATGAAAGGTCCTTCCTCAACTGTAATGAAAATCCTTGGATCAGATGCTTCCATAAACATTATGATCATTTGCTTCCATATGCCAAAGTTTTCATTGTTGCATATGGGCAACTTCAAGGATCCCATTTCCTTCTTCAATCCAGAGGAGGCCATTGGATTGTGATTTTACTATTCCTTAATAGGATCTGGTCTGACAGTTATGTCCTTCTTGACCAACCTACCTCTGATACCACTTGTAAGTTTATAGAGGTTGTAGTCTAAATCACCTAGAGGGGGGGGGGGTGAATAGGTCTTTTGATTTTTACTTGTTTGATTTAGATGTTTAAAGTTATTCTAAGCAAGTAATCAAGCACACCCAGACAGCACACAAGTGTTTATAGTGGTTCCCCAAGACAGGGTGTCTATGGGTAGTCCACTTTCCCCCTTCACCCTTCTAACAGTGTGTTAGACAGGGCCAACTCCTCCAAACTCGGCTCCAAGAGCTTACAACACAGATCCCTCAGGATCTCTCAGGTTTTCCCCAAACCCTACCTCAGGCACAACAGCCCTACCTCAGATCAGCCACTGATCCTACAACTCAGACCACAGCAGGTCCTACAATCTCAGGCCTAAATAGACCTACCTCAAAGGAATCCACCTCCTACAACTCAGACCCCTTCCAGGTCCTACCTTAGAGGAATCCTCCTACAGCTCAGGCAATAATGCCCTACAACTCAGGCTAAACAACCCTACCTCAGATCACATAGATCCTACCTAAAGCTGACCTCTCAGCTCTACAACTCAGGCAGTGAAGCCCTACAAACTCAGAACCCAAAGGTTCCTACAAAATAAATAATGATCTTTACAAATAGAAGGAAGAATTGTCAAGCCTGGTTCTTCTTCTTCTTCTCAGCTGCTGTTGCAGACTTGAACTAGGGAGCAGAAGTTCAGCTCCAACTTGTTCTTCTTGATCAGCCCTTCAGATGAGGGACTGGATCTATTGCTCTATCTTGAAATGAATCAAGATGAGCTATCTCTTCCTTGCAGCCTTGTGTTAGCACAGTTCTTGGCTGCCGTCAATGGAACAGTACGCTTCCGCTTATTTGTGTGCTTGAGAGAAATATTGATAGCAGAAGTGCTTTCTCAACCCTAATTTATCCCTTTTATGCATCCCTGACATTCAACGGCTCTCAGCCGTCCTTCTGACTAGTATGGGAGAGACTGGTGGACCCCCACAATGCCTTTCTGCAGCTTGCGCCAAAAGCAGAACACGCAATCTACGTTCGACGAACTAGCCATACTGTGTTCAACGAACTTGCCAAACTCTGCGTTCGACGAACTCGCCAAACTCTGTGTTTGACGAACTCGCCATACTCTGCGTTCGACGAACTCGCCAAACTCTGCGTTCGACGAACTCGCTATACTCTGCGTTCGACGAACTTCATTCTTCGTTCGACGAGCACGCCAAGTCTCAGCGCTTGCTTCTGTTCCATCTTTGCATTCAACAAACTGAGTTCTGTGTTCGACGAAAACGCCAAGTCTCACCGCTTGCTTCTGTCCTGTCTCTGTGTTCGACGAACTGAGTTCTGCGTTCGATGAACTGAGTTCTACATTCGACGAACACGCCAAATCTCAGCGGTTCAGCTGAGACAACTCTTCATCCCTTAGGAGATGATTTCTCCTGATCTAGGGCATGATTGGCCCTTTCTCTTGAGTTACCTGAGCCTGTATATCTTAAAAAAATATGGCTTTATCAAATACATCTTGTACTTAGCATTGTGAGTGATGTCTCTTCAAATCAAAGGAATATTGAGGGAAATATTCCCAACAGTGGTTCCTTACAAGACAATGTGTCTAGAGGTACTCCATTGTCCCTCCCACCTATCTAGTAATGAGCAAGACTAGGCAACTTCTCCAACACAGATCTTTTCTCAATAAATAGATCTTACAACACAGGTTCACACAGAACCCTACCAAGCTCAGACTTTGCAAGTCTTACAATAACTCAGATCTTCAACAAGATCCTACCAAACTCAGGCTCACTAAGAACCCTGCCAATCTTAGGCTCACACAGAACCCTACATAATAATACAGAAAGGTTTGTTGTTGTAGAAGAAAAGACTTCAAGATGAAAGCTTTGAAATAGCAGGTTTTCTTCTTCTTCTTGTAACAGTAGGCCCAGAGATCTTGTGAATCACTGAACCTTTCTTTAGAATCTTCTCTAGACCTTCATAGCACAGCATCAGTGAAATATTCTTCTTGTTGATTCTTTTCTTTCTCTTCTGGAAGTATGTATGAGAATAAACTTGAGAGAGAATACTTGAGCAAAAAAACGTTTCCTGTAGATAAAAAATGTCTCCTTTTATATTGCTCTACAATTTTGCATAAAAGACATGTTGATTATTTCAAAATCAATTTTCTCATTTAAAACGTTTGAC